>JAFBJW010000287.1:1026407-1456240 GCA_016785235.1 Pseudorhombus dupliciocellatus | reverse complement strand
TTTTTGAGATGATTTTTTTAAAAATGTCATTTAAAACCTATTTTGCAGCTTCAGTTTATTTCTTTGGCTTCATGGTTTAATTACAAAACATTAGCTGCTCTGAAGTCCTGGCTGATCAGTTCACACCGTTGATATGTGAGCTAAGGGGAAATTGCCAAAAGAGACAGGTTTCAGTTTTAGCCCCACTGTGAGAAGAAATGTTTATTGGACATTATAAATTTATTAAAACGTTATTAAAACACAGTGTAATGCTTTAGAGAGCAGTTACTCAACCATTTGAAATGACATTTGAAAGGGATCAGTAGGTATTTGAAAGGTTAAATCCTCCTTGTTTCCTGCTTTTCCTTATGGATTATTGCTAAATCAAATCATATTGTTTTATTGTGACACAACCAAACCAAAGTTTTTTTAATAAACAATGATGAAAGAGTAGTGCTTTTGCTCAGCTTCAAGACGTTCAGAACAAACTTTCAGCAGTGTCATCTCTGTCAGGCATACTAACCTATGACTTTTTCGTCGATTTTTGAGATGTTTTTTTTTGCGAACAAACAACATTTTCAGCATAAGACACGTGCTGCCATTACTTGCACATGGTGCAATTACTTTCATCAAGTCCATATTTGTGAGAAAAGAAGCTGATCACTAAAACAATGATTCATTCTCATATTTTATCAACTTCAGAAACTCCTTTGGAAAACAAAGATCAACATGACTGTTAAAGTAAAATGAACCAAAAAGAGCGAATCATTTTTTGTCCTTTACTTTGTTTTGCATTCAACAACCCAAGCTACCATTTAATTCTTAGCTCCAGAAACAAGTTACAAGTTACAAAAAACAGTCAGCACTGGTTTGTTTTGAAAGTAGATAAAATATACTGAAGTTGTTTAACATTTATTACACAATTCTGAGCTACATGTAGAAATAAATAAACTTACCTGGATGTTAAACATGGAGGCAGATCTTCAGTATGTGTAGCTGGACCTGGCTCTGCTGTGGACCACAGAGTGACAATAACGATGTGTTTGTCACCCACCCTGTCCCGGCTCCACCCATCATCATCATTTCCACTATGCATAATGCAAATCACCCACTCCACCTTAAACACACAAAGCAAAAATGATAATGAAAGAATAAAAAGAAAGAAAGAAAGAAAAAATGAATCAGACATGGTGACATTGGTCACATTTTAAGAGATGAATTAAAAAACTTTTTTTCTTGGATTTATACCTTTTAGTTGAATAGTGTAGGTTTTATTGACTTTCACCCAAATCTGGTATAATTGCATAATCATAGAACAATAAAACCCTATGCATGATAAATGATAAATCTTACTTTCTGATTGACTGAACATAATTTTAGTTACTTTTACTGTTGAGTATTATTGATTTTTGTTAAAGCGATTCCAAAAAGTGCCACACCTTAAATCATCAAATAAATAAGATATGTATGTATGTTTGAGGCTTGTCTTTCTTTTTGGATTCTATAGCTTTTCCTCATCCTTCAACGTTATCCATGGGATATGTTGCTAACATTAATCAATATCTCAGGATTATCATTTACTTTTCATTCCTCATATTTCTTCACCTATCCAGGAATTTGACGGCATCATTTTAGGTACAAATGTCATTTTCTGTGGGTCTTTACATGGAAGAACTCACCAGGGGCGTTCATGCCATCTGACCTCATGCACAGGTAAATGAACTTTGCCAATTTGCCTTTTTCACTTCTATTTATATCTGCTGTGTTGTTTCGAGATTAAATTGAGCAGCAGAGATGACTCTTCATTAAGAAATGTTGATAGTGGAAAGAACATCAGCACTGACTGACTAAATGAGATTAGCCTGGAAGAGGCGGAAGCGTGGGGAAGTTGATTAATGCTGCTCTGGTAAAACTGCGCCATCTTCAACACTCACAATGTTTCCATTCAAACAACCACAGATTCTGCAGTTATCTTATCAATATATCTTTACCTAAATTTTGCTGGAGTAAATAAGGTGGCGGCACAATGATTAAAGATTGTAACTTTACTAATTTGTCATCTATATAAACAATTTAATCAGTGTTTCGATAGGACAGGAATCTGTGAAACTGCAGATGAATCAATCCCTGCACATTTGAAGCAGCATATCTGTGCATGTACTCTTATAATATTAAAAAATATTTAATCACCTCTGAAACTCACCAATTAAAATGTTACAGCTCATTAGTTGTAATCTGCATGAAACCCAAAGTATACAAATGAGGATTTAAGTGCTGGAAAAATAATTAGAGGTGTAAAGGATGAACATACATTTTGGACAGAGATAGGGAGAGTTGTTTTCTCTATGCTAAGCGAAGATGACCGCACACATCTTCTTACAGTAAATAAGTCTTGGTAAGAACACAAGCAAAGGCCAGGTGGGATTGAACCTGCAGACGTTGCAGCATGTCTCAAGCCTATTTAATTTATTGTATAAACTAAACATAGCTATTTGATTTTCCATTTTTTATTATGTAGTCATAATGAAAAAAATGTTTTGTTATATGCAAAATCAACGAAAAAATGTCCCTATGGGAAAATTTAGCTTCTTTAAAACAAAGTTGGTGTCAGTGACTTTGGACTTGCAAAACACAGATCAGCTGATCAGACGTTTATTTTAGTCTTCAAATGTATAAATGGATCTCACACTGCGGTCCACGGCGTCTCCAGCACCATGCTGGGTCACTTCTGAGCATGCCAGCTGAGTTCAGCGCCATAGGGTCTGTGAGGACAGAGATTTGTCGCCACCCATTGTAAGAATGGGAAAACAACACTTGTGTCAGGAGGAGGACGAGGAGGAGGAGGAGGAGGAGGCCAGGAGTGGGCTCCCCTCACCACTCACTGTCTGTTAAAGTGAGCCCTCTGGTGACAAGTGTGAGACCCAAGTGTGGCAGAGTTGCTCAGGGAAGGAACGTGAACTCAACATGAAGACTCATCCAAATGAATCTATTGTGCAGCCACAAATTAAATCCGACATGCACAACAACACAGAAATATGCTGCATATTCTTCACTAAAACTGTCACAAAACATCTGATGCCCATAGAAATAGTGAACATTTGCCTTCTGTTATTATTTCTCCACTTCTCCTCTGCTGACGTGTATTTTATAAACTGTAACACCTACTTTCTTTCCTGTTTTTACGCTTTTCTTTTTAGTCAGTTTCTTTCCTTTTCTTTTAAATGCCATTTTAACATGTTCTAATATTACTTTTGCTTTTATAAACATGTTTCTATTCGTACCTATTCAGCATGTAAAGAACTTTGAGCTGCATCTCCTGGTGCCGAACAAATAAAGTTCACTGTCATCATTATCTTTGCGGTCTGTGGGCTGTGGTCCATACTGGAAGAGCTGGGGGGCCCCCTCCGGTCCCTCTCCGCCCGGGGCCCCCGGTTCTCCTCGGGACACCACGAGGAGCGAATCAAAGCAAAGCGGTGCCCACGTGTCACCTCTCGGTGGCTGCAGGTTGCGGTGGATGAGGCGGTGCCGCGCGCGCACGCCGGCTCTCCATTAACGTTAATAACGTTATCTCTCGCGTCACTCCCCCGCCCCCCCCCAACCCACCCCCCCCGACGACGACCGCTGCTGCCGCCGCTGCCGCTGCTGTCTGCCCGGGGAGGAGGAGGAGGAGGAGGCGGAGGAGGAGGACGGGACTGCGGTGCAGGTGCTCCGCTGCAACTGAAGGAGGGACGGTGAAGTTTGAGGCGGAGGCGGAGGAGGAGGAGGGAGGGAGGTGAAGCTCAGAGTGTTTCATCACTTCACCCGCCATTGTTTTCGCTTCTTAACGGTGATAGGATTCCTCCAGGAGCGACCCGCCGCCCAACCCCGGCCCGAGGTAAGAGCGAGTGACGCCGAACTAACCAACACGTAGCGGGGGGCTCGCTGCTGTGTCGTGCCGGGGGTTTGTGTGGGAGTTTGCTCCGGGTGGGGAAAGTTAGCTCCGGCCATCCCGGCCGGGGGAGGCTGGAACGCGGATGTCAGTTGTAGTGAAGCGTCGCCAGGTCAAGTGTCCTCCGCCGCAGCCTGATCCCGCGGTGCCCCCCCCCCCCCCCCCCCCCCCCCCCCCCCCCGATCCCGCGGTGCCCCCCCCCCCCCACCACCCACCCCGCCGCCGTTATCAGGCGGTTGTAATTGTCCGCGCTGGGGTTCGTCAACTCAGCCGGGGAGCGAACACTGTCAACGCACGCAAACTTGGTGGTTAAGTGAGCGCAAACGGGACAGACAACAAGGCTGCCATTGTACCGGATCAGCGGCGGATTAACGGAATTCCTCTTTCTCTGCACCGTCTGAATGGCCTTCAGTCCCCCTCTCCCGGCCCGCCTGCACCCGTGGCCCTCGGTTTATGTCTGATCCAAACATTTGGCACTTTCGAGAAACTGACCCACCACCAGCACCAGCACCACCAGCAGCTGCAGCTGAACCAGGGATGAGGCCGCCGGGAGGGGGGGGGGGGGGGGGGGGGGGGGGGGGGGGGGGGGGGGGGGGGGGACATGTGGATGGGACGGTGGTGCCCTGCAGGCGGCTGGAGATGTTGTTGTCAGGGCATGTGGCATAAAGCTGGCGATTAGAGAACAACCAGGCTGCGTCTAATACTCATCCTGGAATTCATAACGTGTCAGAGAGCAGAGAAACAAAAAGACCCTCCACAGCTATATATTCAACTTGTTTGCTTTGTGTACACATCAACAGGAAGAGTGGAATGTTTCACTTCACAACTTGATTCGTCAGTTTTCAGAAGAGTTCTTAGGTGGTTTTCTTGGTTCATGGCCTTAATCATTGCTTAAGTATAAAGATGGAGCTCCAAAAAAGTCCAAATGCATCCCTGAACTCTGTCCATTTCAACTCTTGCATTGGACTGCTTGCAAACAGCAAATAAACAAACCACCTCCACCCCTCCTTCCTCCCATACACTTGCACATCATGCACAACATGCACCATCCCTGCCTCCACCCCCAGTATGTGGTCAGCCAACATGTGGGGAGGTAATCCCAGCTATTAGGGTAATCTCCTCAGCATGACGATCAATAGGGGAGGGTGTGCATGTGTGACGACTACCAGACATAGTAGCATGGGGACACACACACAAAAAAAATCGTGCTAAAGAAAAATGATTTAATCGTGTAGACTGGGTCAGGAGACTGGGGTCTGGACAGGGGCTTGATGGTGGAATGGGGGGAAGGGTGCAGACAGAGCAGACAGGAAGATGTGTGGGGTCAGGCCATCTCCACTTTGGGCAGCTCCCTCCCGTGACAATGGGCTTGGACAGGTTTGTTTTTCTAGATCTAAGTCGGGGGTCTCAAACTCAGTTTACCTGGGGGCCGCTGGAGGCAGAGTCTGGGTGAGGCTGGAGAAAAGCTCCGATAAAAACATTCCAATGTTCTAAAATGTCTGTATTTTTATTTTTTTTAACACAAAATATGAAGAAAAAATAAATATACGAATTAAGAATTTTAGTTCAGCCATTACTCGTTTTCTAATACTCAAGGCAGTTCTTCCGGTAGCGCCGCATATTATCATTATATGGAGGGGCCACACTGACAGTATACATTTTTACTGCGGCGGTGTCACAGTCCTGCTCTCCCGCTACCCTCCCCCTCAGCGTATTTCCAGTGTGCTTGGCTCCCACCTGGAAAACCCGGGTTCAATTCCAGCTTTGCCCACCCTTGTCTTCGTGAGCTTGAATGTTGACAATACAGACTGTGAAGCTGAGAGATCGAGTCTGTCATTTTGTGCTGCAATTGGGTCCTTCACCCACCCGTTACAGGCGGGGGCCGCATTTGGCCCGCGGGCCACAAGTCTGAGACCCCTGATCTAAGTCAAATCAAAGGAAAGACAGAGCCACACATCTGGAAGCAAATGGATCAGGTAGTTGGTGAGACAGTTGAAATGGATAACATACCAGCTAACATAATCAATAATATAGAAGGAATGTATTGTTTATCAGAGTAAGTATTCTGCAGGGAGAAAATCACAAGGGAGAATTTTCAACATGTCTGATACGACGCAAGTATAATCATCACTCGATAAATCTCCAAGCAGTAAGTTAATAAGTTGTGACACGTCAACACCCCCTACACTGCTTAAACATCCCAATTAAAAAACTAATTATTGCCTTGTTGTTCCTGACGGAGCACAACTCAGCACAACAATCCCACGGATATGTTTTACAGAACTAAATGAAAGAATATGGAAATGTGCTTCTGAAACTGTGTGCTCGTATACAGGTGCACATTCAGCTTAGTGTGCATCCTCTCTTTTGATGTTATTACCTCACAGCAGAGCGTGCAGATGGACCGCACTGGATTCAGACTCCACTTAACATACGCTAGCTGTCGCTCCCACGTTGTCTCTCCCAGTGTGGGTCGTGGTACCTGCATCTTCAGGCCCAAACTGTGGATCTATTAACATACTGACGACATGCGTGAACAGATGGGAATTAAAGCGCATATGATGAAATGTATCTTTTAAAACAGCAACTAAGGGATTAAGCTAGTTGCTGTTTGCATGTTATAGAAAGCCAAAAATAGTTAATTTCCTAGTAAGCAGATGAAAATGACAAATCCAAAACTGGATGTTTACCAGAGCTCTGGGAACTCATGATGTTATTTCTCACAATACTTTTTTTTTCTATTTCATAGACTGATTAATAAAGAAATGTGGTTATAGTTAACAGGAAATAGTTGTAGTCTAATTGAATTAATCAGTGCACATCTCAAAAAAGGGGGAATCAAATTCAAGATACTAAATAAGTCAAAGTCCCAGCTACTGCAAATAGTATTTATTCTTTAACATTTAATGTCAAAATATTGCTATGATGAAGTACAACATCCTCACTATTCAGGATGCAGGATGATTTTCTTAGGTAACACTGAGTGTGAGTCAGAATTGAATGGACTGAAATGATTCCCAGTTTGTGATCAATGCGGACAAAAAAATATAGAGAACTTGCCCTTTAAGTCTCCAGTGGAGGAACTGGAGTGCGAACACTGACAAAATGTCCAGATGGAAGATGGGAGGGATGAGTAAGGCGTTCACAGATCCCTTCTGTTTGGCCCCATTGAGGCAGAGGGAGACAAGATTGGATGGGTCGGAGGGAGTCGGGTTTCTATCCGCCCATTCTACTCCAAAGAAGCGGTGGTGTAAAAGATGCAATACCCCTAAGGAAACCTAATCCAGACCCTGCTGCCAGCTGTCATTCTTTTGCTCCAGGGTAAAATCGCTAAGCAGGTATCGCCTTACCCCTCCTCAATCCTTACCTTAATCATAGCACAGTATGGGAAGGAGGATGGGAGCTTTGATCTTATGCACTGATAAATATCCACGTTATTTGTTAAGAAAATAACAAACTGGTCGGCAGGGTGAGGCTAAAATCCTCTGAGAAGACCTTGTTCTTGTGAGCTTCTGTTCTAAGTTTCAAAAAGGGGATCAATGTAAACAGTTCAGTCTGTGGGATTAACACTTCAAGGCAAAGTAATACCATTTTATCTTTGCCTTTAACCCATGGCTAGGTTACATCATATTAGAATTGTTTCGTTGAAGATGAATCATTTGTAAGAACTGTCCAAGTTTCATTGTCCTAGAGATTCCTGGATCTGGATGAAACCAAATTGGGCATATTAATGGAAGTGATATTGGGGGACAGGTTTAAACTCTACTGAGTAACATTCAAACTCATATGTGTATAATACACAAATTACTGAAGCAATTTTCAAAGCAAAGCATTCCCAAATTTCCTGCTTTTCACTTGTAGGACAACTACTTTTCTTTTTGTTGGAGTAAATCGTGTTTTCTTGTTTTAGAAATGCTCTTCTATAATAGAAATACCTTTCAAACATCAAAAAGATTGCAAAGTAGCTCGGGTAACAGGAACATTGCTTATTCCTAAGTGTACTATAACATGCGGTACATTTAATCCGTGTTAATCTTTTGATGGTTTCTGTTGATTGCTTCGGCAGGGTGATCTGTTGAAATCAAAGGTAGCGTTTGAATGTTCACCTGCCCAAAGGTAGTCGAGAGAGAGAGGACGCTGGCAGGAAGACTGATAAAGAAAAAGACAGAAAGCAGAGTGATGGAGAGACATAAAGAGAGACATAAAGAGAGACTGTCAGCACGAGTCTGAGCTGACCTTGCCATGATAATCTAATCCCTGTTGAGAGTGCTTTTTTTAGAGAGCAAGTTAATGCCAGCAGATTATACTCCAGTGTCTCCAACACTAGCCAATCCACACTGAAAAGAGTTGGGTTCATTGTAGATCCTCACACGTACTGTAGTAGATACTTTAGCAGAGTGTGAAGTGATCACATCTCCTCACCTCTGCCTTTCAGCGGCATCGCTACTGATGTCTGCATGTGGGTTTGCATCCGATTTGAAGGGTCTTTAACCCACAGAGTAATTGTTTATGTTAGCAGGTACTTCCCTTTGTGGACGTCTCTTTCCCGTGTGTGCTTCACCGCACTGAGGGGGCATGCATGAAAAAAGACCACTCATTGAGCAGCTCATCTCATGCTATGAAGAGTAATCCTTGTGCATGTTGTGTAACTGAGTGGAGAGTTTGACAAGGAGGGGGATGGGCTTCGATTGCGCAAGTTTGTCCGTGCTTGTGACTGTTGAGCTCATGGCTGTCTAATCTCTTAGGTACATTAGGCTGTTTGCCCACAGTCCTGTGCGGCTTCACGATTTTTCGTGCAATTAACTAACTCGAGGAACGATGCTGAAAACAGTGTTTGGGTCATGTGTCAATTATGAATCGCAAACAGGCTCTACTGGGGTATACTGGTATGTGTCAGTGACCCACCAGTCATTGAGTGGTTGTCATAGTATGACACACAAGGTTTCATACGAGGGAAAGAGTACTAGATGGTTTGGGAGTGATTTATGTTTTATGTAACTGGCTTGTATTTATTTTTTCTGGAACACTTTGTTCTTACATATTGTTCAGTGGCCACAGATTATTGTTCAGACGATAAAGCGTTTATATTGCACTCATCAGTCCAGTGATGCTCCATCCAAGGTGACGTGAGCCACGTGGGCTGAGGTCTGACTCCAGTACATCTGGACTGAGCCATTTCCATCTGTCTCAGAAGTAAATCAGGGAAGACTTTTATTTTCTGCACAGACTAAGCTGTATTGGAACAAGTGAGGCGATAAGAAACCAATTTCTGTCTTTGGTCGTGCATAATGCTTTACAGGTGCTCAATATGGCCGGCTGTGTGACTTCTATTTAAGTCAGAATGTGACTGGTGCTGAAAGGGATAATTGCAGAGCAACGAGCTTGAGTGCGTTTCCACGTCAGTTGGAGGGCCTGTAACAAAGCCCTAACGACTTCAGGCTTTGGAAATATGAAATCACATTGTGAGAGGGCTTCTGTCAATTTAAAATAAAGATCTTAGAGATCTGATTCTTTCAAAAGGTTTGGAAAAAGAAGGTCAAACATTTTAAAGATCTTAACAATATTTAATATTGCCTAATATCTGTCACTGGCAAAGTGTTCCAGTATGATGAATCAGTAATAATGTCTTCACTTTATGCTGTAATTTTTTTCTGTGGAACATATAGCATCGAATAATTTGACATATATATGTAGCTGAAACAGCGTCATGGCCGGTTTAATGTTGATTTGATTTTGTGCAGTGACACAGACACAGAGCTGGAGGGATGATCTGAAGATTAAAAGAAAAATACATATGTCTTTGCAATCTTTTAAAAAAAAAAACAGCCTCTTGTATATACAAGAGAGACAACTTCTCAATCTGTGCACACGTTGTGTTTGCAGCTGATGGAGCCCGACAGGATTATTGGATACAAAACAGTAGATGTGAGGCTTAGCCACTGACTATGGCTTTGAACACTAGCATAAGGACAGTCACATGCTATCTCCAGTCAGGGGTCTGTTGGCACAGGTCTGTTGCTGGTCGTAGAGAATATTTGGATGACTTCAGCACATACACGCACACAGGCATGATGGGGAACGGGTCTGTGATTACAGAATTTTGCAGACAGCTTCAGGTCTGCATTTCCTTTCTGCATTTCAGCTGATAGACAATAGGGGCTTGAGATATTCTGGCTTGTTTGATGCAACAAGAATTATTAGCATGAAAATTTCTACTAAGAGTTCCTGGCTGAAAATGACACACTCAGTTGGGTGCAGTGACCAGGCACACGAGCAGTGCACGCACATACAACAGTCACACACACACACACACACACACACACACACACGCACAGGCTCTCAGCATCAGTGCCCTGACCATAGGGAGTTTGTGCTGAGCTGGTTGGGACGTCAGGATGAATCAATGCGAGGACAGCTGACTGGACATGCCTATTCATCTGCCAAAGAAAAGAGAGAGAAAAAAGCGAGGGATTCTAAAAGAAATGCGCTAAACCCCTGGAGCAACATGTTTGGCTATGTGCATTACTTTACAGATCCTCCAAAGGGCTTTCAGTGTTTGTGGGATGAGAGCACGAGGGGTGAAAAAACACAAAGAGAAAAACACAAGGTTAAAAATGTTACGTAAAGGTTGATTTTTTGTCTTGAAAAACACAAACGCACACACATTCCCTTTTTCATACGATGTGTGTATAATTTATGACTGAGCTACGGCAGGATACTGCAGATGCAAATATATAGAGCGCACTAAGCATGTAAGGCTGCTTTGACAAAGACCTAAGCTCACACTGTAGAGGCGGCTAACTCCATACTGATGGCCCGTTTATTCCCATCTGTTGCCCTCAGCTCTCTGACTTTATCCCCATTGTGTTAACTCATTACATTCGCCTTAACCTTAACCCCTTAATTGCCACCCTCCAGTTTCTCTTGCACATCCTCCCCCTCTTGAAGACAGTGTGCCACATTGCCCATGCACTAATCTGATGGCGTCTGCCTACCAAACACCTGCCATGTCCGGAAAACCCTACTAAACTCCTCCCATATTCCAGATACTGCACCCCTTCCAGCGTGAGCGGATCAGCACAAATGACCGCGAGCAGGCAGGCATGCATGCATGCGGACAGATGCGACTGGATGCAAATACAGAGTATTTGACAGGCAATCTCATCCCCTGAATATCATACTAGAGTCAGTCTGGTCTTTTTCTAGCCTCTAAGTGTTTGTGCCTCTAGTTTTTCCCCTCATCACATTTTAAGCCCGACAAGACAAACAAGAGTTGTCCTTTGTCCTGCCTCTCTGCTCAGACTTGCATTCGAAGACAGTGACATGTAGGCCCAGGCCTCTTTGCTTTAACAATAACTCTCTTGACCCCCCAATGAGGGGTGGAGGGCCAGACATGAAGCGATGTGACAGTTCTAGTGCGGCCAACACAATAGCAGGTTTTTCTTTTGACTGCCTGGCTGGCTGGCTACACACCAGATTACTTTTTTTTTTTCTATTAACAATCTAACATGTTTGCCCCAGGACTATGTTCAACCACATCAGAGTTGGCCTTGATGCTATTTGTTTTTTTTTTTAATAGAGTACAACCAAGGCTTGTTTTGGCTCAGGTTGTTTTTGTTCTGGGTTTTGTCAGAGGTCTCAGAAATATGATTGGCCTCTGATGTTGAAGTTATCCTCCAGGTCATTGCTATAGTCACATTTCAGATTGTAAATTACAGACAGTATTAAAATGCAATAGTTAACAAACAAGGTCATTGGTGACAGTGAGATGACATAATAAGTGCAGATGTTCCTTGTTACCTTTAACCACAATACAATTCCATTGTAGAATCAGGGCTCTCTGTGTGCGAGTTTCTAAAATGAAGTTTGTTGATAATGTGTTATTGATCGTGAATTAGAGTGGACTGCCCCTCAGGGTTCATCCTGGTCGGCCAGGAATGAATACATCTCTTCATGCTTCACCTCATGCACTCAATTTCGGCATAGGAAACCAAAGGACACACACGCATTTTGAGACACTGACCCGAGCTCTAATACGTACAGACAGGCGTCGCTCATCCACTAAGGGACAAAAGGTTATTCTAAAATCTGTGTGATGCAAATTGCCTCAGTGGGCCATCTCTCCCACAACAGAGTTGGGGTTTTGACACATGCTGAGTGAAACAGCATTACATGTGAGTCTGCTGTCTCTGTCTGTGTATTCACTACAAAACCAGCCTTTTCTTGGATTAGTATCAATATAATAATAAATAAATAAATAAATATGAATATAATAATAACTGATCAGACTCGTTGAGTTAAATATTGCATGTTTAATTCAAATTTGTTTATCTATTTTCAGGTATTCTTGCCAAAAGAAGATAAGGATCAGGATGGACAATGGAGCGGTAACGTTCTGCACCTTTTTGACGCCTGTTCTGAGAACTCATTAACGTCTGGAACACAACACATTGCGTAGTTTGAGGATTTATTACACGGCTGTGGTTGGTGTGCACCAGGAGAAGTAATGGAGACAGAAGAGAGGGAGGACGCGCCACAGAAACGCACGGCTAATGTAAAGTCAGAGGCAGAGGAAGATGCGACCTCGGGACACACGTGTGGGGTGTGCGGCCGCAGCTTTCCTCTCCTCAGCTCTCTGTCCCAGCACATGAGAAGACACACGAGAGAGAAGCCCTACAAGTGTCCATACTGTGAGCACAGGACGGCTCAGAAGGGCAGTTTGAAAGCCCACATCCGAAGCCATAAACTGGGCCTGTTGGCCCATAATCCCAGTGACAAGGAGGGGGACGTAAATAAGGAGGAGAACACCGAGACCCCTGATCCTCCTGAAATCGTCCCCAAATCGGACAAAGCTCATAAAGTCAACGGGAAGGTGAAAAAGAAAGAATCCAAGAAAAAGGTAAAGAAAAAAGACAAGGCTGGTGATGCCGAGTCTGTGACCTGCACCATCTGTGGCCAGGTTTTCCCTCAGGTGCTACTCCTCAAATCCCACATGAAAAGACACCGCAATGTCCAGGATCATGGATGTCGGATATGTGGTCGTCGTTTTCGCCAGGCCTGGTTCCTCCAAAGTCACATGCGCATTCATCGGGTGAAAGCCCAGCTGCAAGGCGGCAGAAGCAACGAGCCGCCTGCTACAATCAACGGCGTTCCCCAGGACCCAGAATCCCTGATAAATGAACAGTGCCTCTACGAGCTCTGTGCTGGCTGCGGTAACTTCTTTTATGACCGCAAGGCGTTGCAGATACACGAGAAGCTACATAAACTGAACAGCACTCAAACACAAAATCCACCACGTGACCATGGCGCCTCTGAGCTGCAGAACTCTAAGAGGCATTTTTTGGAAAGTTTGAACCTCACCCGTGTTGGTGAGAGTTGTACACCCGAGGAGCAAACTTTGGGTAAGAGAATCCCAGAGCTGGATCCAATCTGTAGTTACCAGGCATGGCAGCTGGCCACAAAGGGACGACTAGCAGAGGCCACAGAGAAATGCCTGGGCTGGGAGGAAAGACTCGCCGATGCCGAGGTGGCATACGACATGGACAAGGGTGAGTATGTTCCCCTGAAGCAGGAGAAGAAGAGGAAGCAGATCGACACCTCCAGCTCCAACATTAAGAAGAAGAAGGGGGACACGGGCCTCGAGCACAAGGCGAACAGCCTGGCTCACGCTAGAGGAGGTGACAGGAGGACAGCCCAGAAGGATCGTATACTGTTGAACGGACTCGGTCATGCCTTTTATGAAGCGCTGCATAGTAAGAAGGCAAAAGATGTTCATTACTCACCTACACTGACCGGCAGCATCAGGAGCCAAGACCAGGAGGGTAAGTCCAGAACACTGCACCACACTGGAGCATTGGCTTATGACAAGATAGTAGTTCACATTCTTCCAAAGTGGGAGACAATAACTGAAGGCCAGCAGTTCAACAGCACTTCAAAACAAATGGAACTACTTTTACTAGGTGGGAGGTGAATGTACTACCATTGTATTGTGAGGAAGGGCGACCTCTAGTGGATTCATAACTGAATTACAACTGTTATTGTATTTATTTGAGTTTGAAAATGAAAATGAAATATACATAAAATATATATAAAATGAAAATATATGTTGTCAGTAGAAAATGTGTTTGAAAACAAGTCCATCTGCCCGTCTTTCAAACGTACTACCGCTTAACATGTGAAGCTTGTGCCTGTATTGGCAATAAAACAGTGATATGATAAACTGACCGTAACGCAGCTCTTTAATTCTTCGCCTGTTCCTGACCCTGCTTTGTTTATCACTCATCCTGCAGATAAAAAACCCTACTTCTGCGAGCACTGTGATTTCCACACTGTTGATGCCTCACTACTCAGGGCCCACCTGTACAAGCACAACCAGGACTTCCTGGGGTCCCTCAGCAAACACGGCACCATGTTGGACAACTTCAGCCAGAGTGGATCCAAAACCTCAAGATACATGGACTACCTCAGGAACAGGAGTGTACTGCTCAGTCAGCCATACTGGAATCCTTACCCAGGTCTGCCCAGCCAGGGCTTAATAGAGTCAAAAGCCGAAACTGAAAAGTCGAGTGTCACAGAGGTCAAGGGGCAAGGACTTACCACTGAGGATGCTGGCAGTCTTCTCAATCTGTCTGCATTGCCTGTAAGTGAAGGACACAGCACTGTTAATTACCCTTTAAAAACAGAAGGCCTGGTGAGGCATCAGTGCACGTACTGTTCCCACGTCACCACCTACCCGGAGGTATTGTGGATCCATCAACGAGTGGCTCACAGGGTGGATGGCAGCAGTTCCATGGCGCCCAAGTGGGCACCGTGCATTAGCAATCTCAAGAGTTTAAAGGCGGGTGTCTCCCAGTGGAGACGCACGGGACCCCCTCCCTTCCTTGAAGGCAAGGACTGTCCAGCGTTACCAACCCCAAGAACTCAGCGCACTCAGCCCCCAGGCCACACAACCCCCAGCACCAAGCAGCCAGTAAGCACCCATTCCCAGTCCAAAGCCCAGTCAGGTGTCCCAAAGTCCAAGCACCAGTCAAAGGACTCTCGCTCTGTAGAAGGGACACACTCTAGTGCGAGGGCGGGACACCAGCCTCAGAAGAAGTCTGGTGGACATACCCGGGCAGCAGAGGGGGGAAGTAAAGGCTCCAGTGTACAAGCGTCTTCCTCGAGCAGTGCAGTGCACAGCAAGAGTGTCTCCAGTTTCCAGCCGACCAGCAGCCCCCAGCACAGAGGCCACAGGGCTGCAGCGGAGGGACACTTCCCTCAGGAGGGTTTGGGTTTTATGTTGGCCAGGAGCCATGGTGGGACTTCAAACACGGCTGCAGACAGACTCCATCCCCGCAGGCAGTCATGTGAGTCCTCCTCAGGCCTCAAGGGTCCTGACCTGTGGGCTGCCATGAACATGTGGGGGCTTCACGGGAGCAAAGCTTATTTGGACCCACTCCTTTTTGCTCAGGGAAAGAGTGAGTCGACAGTAGAAATGCCAATGGACGTGGATGTTCTGAGTCTCCTGAAGAACTACAGTCCTCACGACCTGGCTGCTCTCTATCAGCACTGGGGTTTCATCGACCCCAGGATCGATCCACAAGGTGAGGAGGCCAAACTAAATACTGAGATGCCTGAGTTAGTCACTGATTCAAGTAGGTTAAAATGAACAGTGTAATGCTCAGTAGTGCTAAAAATGTTGTCACACCTATATTTACAGCAATGCTGACGTTAAACGGAAGTTTTGGAACTGAAGTCCATTCGTCCTCTGAAGCTTCTAAACAAGTAAGTTAACTTAAAGTCAGTCAACAGTAAATCTGATCCATGACTAGGGCAACATAAGTCCTGTCCATCCCAGAATGAAAAATGTCTTCACTACCTGTCCCTGTCTTCACTGTCTGTCTCTTCTGTGCACGCCTGCTCATTTACATGTGTTAGTATGTCCGCCTGTCAACTTCCACAACATGGCTGTCTCTTCTCTCTCATTTTTGTAAGAGGCTTTGACAAGAGAGAGGCAAACAAATAATAAAAAAGAGAAAGACTCAGTTGTGGTCCTCAGGGTAAAACTGGCCTGCATCACCATGCTGCGTGTCATCAGCCTGTCAGCCGGGCCTACCCTCATGCTACCTACAACTGTACTGTCTTCTCCTTGTTCCCTAGAGGAATGTGTGGGTAACTTCTTAAGCACAGGAGATTGGCAGCCTCAGTCTGTAGGGATGAGGAGTTAGAAACCAGAAGAAATTAAAGTGGATGACACTGTGGGTGAACAGTATCATGGGTGTGTATATATACACACACAGACTAAATTACTATATATATATATATATATATATATATATATATGAGGAGCTGACAAATTTAGTATAGTTATTATTTTAATTTTTACTTAGTAGTCTGTGTGTTATAATAAATGAATAGTCTATAATAGTGGTTGAGATGACAAGACTATTCCTAATTGTGATTTATAACATTGTATCTGAGCAGAGTCATACACTATATATATATATATATATATATATATAAAGAGAAAGTGTGTGTATATATATCCATAGACAATGTGAATGTATATAATATATGTACTCACATAGTTGATGTAATTGCCGCCCCTCTGTGTCCTGCAGACAAACAGCCGCTCCACTTCCTCCTCAGGGTCTCTTCATAAAGGAACGTGAAGACACATTGTGTTCTCGTCGTCTTCCAGCGCTGACGACGCTGACTGCTGAACAAAGACGCCCGTTGTTCTTGCCAGGAACCAGCCATAACTCCTAAAGGACAGGGACACGCGTTAATCCACAAAACACCATATGCAAAGCAATGAGGTGGACTCACACTTTTTGTCATAGTATCTGGTTGTTTCATTTGAAGTGTTTTTTTTAAAAGAATGTAGATATATTAGTTACTGAAACACACATCGTTCTCTGGAAATAAGGAGGGAGGATCATTACTGGACAAATGCTGGAGAGACACAGTGAGGGAACAACAGCACGGGCTGAAATGGACAGGGACAGAGGGACATCTGCTGATGAGGGCACAACTATTTGGAATACCAAATCCAACAAATAAATGTTCTATTAAAAGAACTAGGAAACTCCTGATGTTTTATTTCACCTTCTTCCTGTATGTTTTCATTTTCAGTTTAATTTTCTTTATGGGGTTTATTGTTTTTTTTCATCTGGAGGATTTTTGTCTCAATGACAAAAAAAATGATTGAAGTGATTAATGGCCACATGTTGTTATAGGTGTCCTCTTCAGTCACAGTGAATCTCCTCCACCGTCACAAACAAAGCACATCCCCATCACCCCTCTGCCAGCAGCAGCTTAATCAGAGCTAAACAGGGCGGCAGCTCAGTTCACCATCCCACACAGGCTCATAGAGGACAGCACACACTGGGTGTGTTAGCACCACTAAAATCAAAGTATTCACCTTATTATGTTATTTAACACTTTTAGACAAAACATTTCCCACATCCAAAATGTTTTTGTCGTTGGGTGTGTACTGTGTACCAGGAACAAGATCAGGGTAGAATTATATCCTACTTTGGTCCAACAGCAGAATCTGTGGCACCATGGCCTTTACCAATGAGTTCCATGTTTAATCAATGGGCTGTTGCCAAATTTGAAAGCTCCAGAATGGACAATCAATTACTCAGGACAAACAAAATGCAATTCATGTCCATCATGTCCCCATTTTGTTAAAACAGGTTTTTGGAAAAATGAGCTGTAGAGAGTTGTTTCCTGTTTTTTGATTCTCAAGGCTTGAATTTGTCCTTTGTGTCCCAGATCAGGAAAATTGTGTAAACATGTTTTCACGCTCTTGTTATGTAGCAATTTAATGCTGTATTTTTTTTAGAATTAGAAAATGTAGCGAGAATTTCTACTGATGTGGTCCCGACTCACATCTGCCTGAAAAAAACTACGGTTGTACAAAACTGAAAAATATTTGTTTTTGACTTTTTTTGAAATTCACCTCAATCTCTATTTGTTTTCCCGTCGTATCTGTTTGCAGATTTGTTTAGTACGTTTCTATTTTAGTTCTACTGATTCAGCGTATTCGTCTCCCATAGAGGAATAGTCTATGCATTTGACAGAGAGCCATGGAGTTATGGATTCTTGGGAGATCTTGAGAATACATAAATTATTACTGGAGTATTAACTCTGACTATGACTTGCGTGGAAAATTGTTCTTTTGACAAATATTGTAAAAGATAGTTTTATTTAATGGTAATTTTTGTTTGATGGGGGTGGTATTAAACGCTCCTCAGTACTTGATATTTGTAGTAACAACAGAAAAAAAAAAACAGAAAAAGTTTTTGTTTTCCTCAGTGACACTGGAGGTCAGAGTGCAGGGCCGGCAGGGAGAGAAGAACCTGCAGCGGGTATTATTATTATTATTATTTCTATTGTTGTAATTATTTTCATCAGTAGTCTGATGAGGCTGCAAACAGTTTGGCAGGAAACCAGGAGACAGTGACGTTTACGTGAGCCTGAACTTAAATGTGGAACGACAGGTTGAGCTCTTACTGGGCTCATTGTTGTGACTGTGTCGGTATCAGAATTTCTATTTTCATCAGTTTTACGTCTGTCTGTAAAATGATTCCAATAAAGTTGGTCAATTCTTGATTTATAACAGTGTCGACATTATCAATACAGCAACTTATTGAAATACAAGCACAGAAACTCCAGCATTCAAATAAATAAAGAAAAGCAGCAGCAAACACACATAAAGTAAAATCATTGTGTGCTGACACTCCTCCACAGGATCGATCAGAGGAGAAGCAAGTAAAAAAAAGAAAAAAAGAAAATGCAACTCGGACATCAACAGAGCTGAACTGGCCCTTTTTTTTCCCTGGCTGCACTTCGCCACTTCCACCAGCAGGTGGAGGTCAATATCTACAAATGTATGAGATCTGCTTTAAAACTAAGTCCTGGTAAAATCGCTCACCGTCCATACAACCGCTGTGACATTATAATTCTTGTGCCATGTTTTTCTTTAGAGCGAAGCCCATCAGCGTGTTTGCCCGACAACTCCCTCCATAGACTCGTCACAGCACAAAGACAAAGCCTCAAATTATAGATGAGGCCTTCTTCTCCTCCATCAGCAGACAGTTCTGTGCCTGCAGGCTTGATTGAGACGTCAGAACTGCTACATCTCAAACTCGCGGCCGAACTGAATCCACGGGAAACTTTTGGCTTTTGAAACGTGTCGAATGTGCAATTTTAGTTTCATGGTAAAAACAAAACCAAAACAAAAACACAACAAGTCGCAGAAAAGCATTTGACTTGTAATATATTTCCTGACGGTCAACATATGGGCTGCTGACCTGATCTGGTCGGTGGAAGCCAGGGGAGAAAATAAATACTGAATAAAGGTTGTACGCTCAGCTGCTGTCGTCTGGCACATCGACGACACAACAAGCGCCCGTGCCGCCGTGCATGTGTGTGCCTGCGTGCACGTTGCTGTGCCTTGTATGTCCTTGTCACAATGTGTTTGTCAGCAGGGTTGTGTTATATCTTGGTGCAGTGACAGCATCAGTTAGCTGCCGGAGAGACATCAGAGATCATGTTCGCGTTGCCAACAGCAAGAGGGCTGAGGGTTGGTGCCGGCCACGGGGCCTGAGAGTAGATAATGTCAGGCCGCTCGGAGCTGCACAAACGCTGTGGCATATGTCGTCTGACAGGGAAACGCCGGGCTGCTGTCGAGTGGAGAGGGGAGACGGACTGGTGGCCGATTGGAGTGACAGCTGTCAGGAGTGTGTGTGTGTGTTCAGTGCTGTCCTCGTAAGAACCAGTCTGAACTTCAGACAGCAAAGTTTTCTGGGTGGTTTGAGGTTAGAAGTCATGTTGGCCGGATTCCTTTAAGTACATTTTTTCTATTTTCTGTTTTTACCTTGAAAAAAAATATAGAAAAAACATATAACACAAAATCTTCATCATCGTTCAGGTGTGACACTGATTTGTATCAAGATGCCGAGAGGCGGACACTGGTGATAAGGCACAGTGTGTTCAGTACATCCCAAATGTATTAGAGCAAGTTTGCAGGGTCACATATGCAATTTGTCATTTATTTAAATGTATTATCATCTTTTATTTATTTGCAAGAATATTTAAGGATTATTTTAAATGTTGATCAGGTGACTTTTCTCCTCAAAATTGCATTGTTTACTCTCCTTTGTGTTTAAAATGAATATTTAAAGTTTTCCAAGAGAATCCCTCTTCACAGCTATGAAAGACCTGAGCCCGATGGAAACAGGGTCGTAATGATCAGGTGGCGAGAGAGAGAAAGGAAGAGGAGGACATATCCATCAGATTAACACACAGTAATATCTTCCTGCTCCAGCATCAGTGATTTATCAATGCAAAGCTAATAGCATCAATATGAATCTAACTAAAAATCAATATTTCATTACCTAATTGTTAGCGGGGATGAAGAGGGATGATAGTATCAGACAGCGTTCGAGAGCATTTGGAGTTCACAGAGACATCTGGAGGACAAAGTCAAACAGGAAGTGCACTCTCACTCAGGACGCACTTTTAAAGAAGAGGAGGAGGAAAAAGAAAAATCAATGTGATGGCCTCAACAGAATAAAACGCTGACAACAAACAGAAAGAAAAACAACAAATAATCTGTCACACGCACACACACACACACACACACACACACACACACGATCTAACCTGAGGTCCTGTTTTGGATTTTACTCTGCGTTAGAATCATTTCTGCTTTTCTCCCTCGGTTGCAGAGAACTGTGAACATCACTTTGAATGACAACTTTATAACGTAACTTTAAAAGAATAAAACACGAGGAAAGAACAAAATGGAAATAAAAACCCAGTGAATGTTTACGGTAAATGACATATTGTAATTTAACCAGTCATCACTGTCTCTACAGATGCATGTCTGTTTTAAATAACTTTGCTGTAACTGCTGTAAACATGGAGTAATTAAAGCGTGTGTTTACAGCGGTGTCGCGCTGCCTCTCAGTGAGATGAGAACACACTGGTAGAAGGAATTAATTTGGTCTTGTTATTCACCCTCTTCTTCCACGTGTTACTCACTGAGCTTCGTTCAGCAGCAGCAGCAGCAGAGCGTCGAGCTCCTCAAGTCGGGGGACAACAGGAAATTCAGCGAGTGAGACACTGAAGAACAGGGGGAAACACATTTTAGGGCTTGTTCTGTACTTTCTTACCAAGTCAGTTAGTCGCCGCTCTCTGCTGACCCACTTTCAAAACAGAAATCCTAGACATTTAAACAGCCGGCCGTCACAATTTGCAGCACTCACATGAGGCAAAAAGAAAAGCGATCGCACCTGAACCATCAGTCAAACAGTGCAGGAGAGCGTGCGAACCATCTCGCATAATACGGCCATTAAAGGAACAATAGGAGAAGCGAAAGCATGCGTCGCAGAGTAGGCGTAATAACGAAAGAATCTGTCTGCATCATCCAGGACCTTGAAGGCATCACATCCCCTGCAGTTGTTAAAAAGGCCGAGCCGGAATAAATCTCTCCGATAAACACATTATTCCTTATGTCAAAGATCTCCCTGCACACCCACACCTGTTAATGCTTCTGTAATTTATGAAATGCTTATTTATAGACTTTGAATTTGGAGCGCAGAGCAGAGAGAGAGAGCATGGGGGGTGGGGTGTGTGTCGGGGGGTGTTCTGGTTTAATTGCTGTGGAGCAAAGTACACGACAAGGCCCAGGAACTGGAGAGGAGCCAGATCCCTCCACTGTCGGGCACTAATAACACATCACAGTGACAGAGATGCGCCTCCTCTCTACCTCGCTGTATCGATCTCCCATCTCGCCGTTAATAGTCCTGTTAAACACCAGCTCCTGGATCTTTACTGTGTCCGAGCCCACTTAACAATAAAACTCCCCCTCCGCTTTGAAATTCCTGCGAGAGGAGGTAAAACTGCGGAGCAGAGCCGCTCGCCTGCGGGAGGACACGTTGAGAGCATGAGCATTTATCCGTGCACGAGATAAACACGTGGCTTTAATTCACGTGCGCTAAAATGAGCTGTTAGCGCATCTTCACGCACCACGATAAAAGAAAATGAAGCCAGAATATCGCAGTGAAGTGGCGGCCATCTTGCCCTGATAATGTCATGTGTAGCAGATTAACAACCGTCAAGGTCCCGCCCATTTACTGGCTCGACCAATCACATCACAGTGTCCCATTTGCTGACAGGGGCTGGGTTTATTTCCTACACTGCTGGCAGCCACTAGGGGGTGATCAAAGCTGAGCCAACTGCTAGCACTGATGTTCATATCAAAGTTTATTAATGCCTCATTTCCAGAAATGGCAGATAGATGTTAATTTAAACTATTTTGTGTCTTCAGCCAACTCAGGTCCGGTATGGGCTTTCAAGACAAACTGGCTGAATTCACCTGTGGACCCTTCACGTGAGTGTTAATATTCCTCCCTCTGCTCAGCGAGCAGCTTTGGGGCAGTAAACAGTGCATTAGATAATTGGCGACGTGGGAAGAGACGGAGGAGAGCGTCTGAGGCGAAACCATTTCTGCCCATGTAGAGCAGACGTCCGGGGGGAGTCCGAGTCTTTAGTCAAGGACTTGTGTTTTATTGGTTGAATGATATAAAACATGACAAAATGTCTACTCAAAGAGAATCAAAGATTCCCCCACCCCTCCCATGGGGATGTCTATATAGGGCAAGAACTCCTCGCATCTGCCTCTCCCTCTCCTGAGTGGTGTGATGTCTCCTCCATCCACAAACAACCAAAATACTACTGAACCTCCAACAGGGAAACTATGTCACACAAAGACCTGGTCAGCTGTGATAGATATCGATGGTTATAAATCAATTTGTTTAATCATCCCACCCAGGGTTCAGCCTAAATAAATGAGTGTTGAGATGAATCCTTTCTTTCTGGTGCCGCCCAACGAAGACGAGGTATATTTAGGATGAGTAATTTGTCACAATTTGCAAACCTTTTGTCACAAATCAACAGCGCGGGGAAAAAAAAAAAAACACACGCTCTGCGGGAGTCTGCCTCGAACGCGCCGAGATTCTAAAGATAAAAACGGATAAATTCTTACAGGGTAGCTACTTGTTTGTGTCTTTAAACTTTTTTTTTGATAGCGGGTTCTCTCTCCTGCCGGAGTACAGCTCCTTTCTAGCGGCAGCAGCGAAAAAAACAAAAAAAAACAAAACAGAAATTTGAGAAACTAAACAGGAGCATAAGTGCGATGTTTGTTGTTTTTGATTTCACTGATGCCTCAGGAAGGAATTTCTAGCTTTAGAGCCGAGGCTTTGAAGAGAGTTTTCTTAAAGGTGTGCAATGTTTTTCCTGTCTCAAAACAGCATTTGATTTTTATTTATCCTGCTAATGTCAGGTATCAGACACACACACACACACACACACACACACTTAGATCAGAGAAATGTTTCTAAAAGACAGAATACATTACTGAGCTCTAAGATTATTCATTCATTTCACACATTCACATAAACCAGGAGTTGAACATCTTTGTGTTCCTCTTTGGTTCTTTTCATTCTTTTCATCTTCAGCCATATTACTACTTAACATTTAGGCTCAATGAGCTCTGTCGAGATTCTCTCGGAAATGACTGACGACAAACCAAGAGTGAGAAAGGCTGGACGAAGGTTGACTCTGGCTCTGTGTGTGTGAGGGACAGAAAGCTCGGTGGCTGGCGATCACACTTCATTTCCGCTGAGCCGTAAAATAATAAATTAAGCATAACGTCCACACTACTTAATCCGTGTCTTTTAAAAAACAAAAATACACAACACTCTGTTTACAGTGCACTTCCTCCTGACCCGGTCATAAACCCCCCCCCCCGCCTGAACACACTATCCCTCAGCATCGCACAATAAAGTGACACTTTCCCACTGATGTGTGTTATTCCCGGGCTGTAAAGCTCAGGTGCTGTGACTGTGCTCATGTAGTGTTACCGAATGATTCATAAACTCTGCTGAGTCCGCATGTTGCAGGGATGCGAGCATTCTTCTTCTGCCGCGTTCGCCATAATAGCCCCATTCTGAATTATAGCGTCGCTGAAGGTGGCAATCATGTTGCCAAATTACTCATCTTACACGACAATAAAAAGGGAGGAAGGACGGACAGTGTCTGTCTTGCAGAGCAGAGCTCCATAGGCACATTGAGAAGCAGGCTACCTTTAAAAAAAAAAAAAAGAAAAAGGAAAAAACCCCAGAAACAAACACACACGCTCTCAGTGCAACAACAAATCAATATAACTGTTTTTAAACTGTATTTCTATCAATATTGAAGGTGCAGCAGCCGCGGCTTATCTTTGTTTCTCTTAGACTTATTTGAAATGACTCAACGGGGAGATGAAAGATAAAGTGAGAGAAAGTGTTTCTCACGGTGAGGGCCCCCCGAGGCTCGGCTCTTGGATCCCTCACCACTACACAGGACTCGTCATGCTTGTCATTTCAATGTTCCTGAAGGTCGCTTCATCTGAAAGGCCCAGGAGGGAGAGAGGTGAAGAAATACACACTGACGTCAGAGTGGAAAATAAATACGTTTTCACCGCCAGATGAAAGGCGCTCGCATACGATCAACCGACGCACATCTCTGATGAGATCGTAACAATGACTCACTTGTAACATCCTCAAAGGATTAATGACTGAACAAAAGCCTACACGCATTTAATGGTCAGAGGATAAAGTGATAGCTGCAGACACATAAATAACAAACGTATGCATTTCAAAGTGCTTCTGAGACCGATATGAATCTATTGGCTGACTTTGGATAATTTTATTTTTAGGGTTTTATCACTTAGGAATAATCAATATCCTCCGCATGTAAAACAGATCTATCTTTAAACAACAAACCGCAGCCTTCGCTTCTTCTCTGACTGGTTCCAAAGAAAAAGTGCCGGGAAGGAAAATGACAAGAACAGAGCAAACTTTGTTCGTTCGCGACCGATAAACATCTTTTGCAGTAAATTACATAAAAAAAAAAAAAAACAGCCCCAGAGTCACGCAGCTGTTGCTCATGGTAAAAAAAATCAAGTATTTAAAGACTCGAATGGTTTTCTGGCGTGAGGGCTGCTGCCTCTGTTCTATCACAGTTTTCTCTTGTGACCCAATATTCACTGACACTTCGAGCTCCCTGAATAAAGAATCAACACTTTTCTGTCTCCACTTTCACCTGTCCCCCAACTTTTGATTCCTAATTTACAGTACAGTCACTTTTCACACCCAGAGTTCGGTGAACGTCTGAATTAAAGCAGCTCAACAGTCATTTCACCAATTTTTGGGATCTTAAAAAATTAAATCTACTTTCCCTCCTTTGTAATTGCCAGCGGCTGATGAAGGGAAATCAGTGCAATAATGGATGTTCCAATGACTCATTACATCAGTCTATAATAAAATTTTTGTATCCCTATTATTTTATGGACTCTCTACATTAATGTTTAATGTTTTTATGTCATTCGCTCGACGTATTATCAATTTCTGTGCAAGCTATTAACATAGAAATGCCAGTGTTCATACTGGGAGTGGGGCAGGAAGGGACAGATAAACTTCAGTTTACACCAACGGACAAACAGCAAAAGAAGAACTCAGCTGTGCCACTTGCATAAGGAACACAGTCATTCGTTTCCCGATGAGCTGTGAGGAGCATGTGAGTGCAGAACTACACGGAAATGACGCCACGGGTTTCTCTGTTGTGGTCGTCACCGAGCGAACACAGAGCCGCTCTGAGGGTTCTGGTCTCGCACCGTACTGCGGTACTTTGACCTAGAGAGTAGCGCCGATGTTCTGTGACCGGCCCCAGACGCGCGCACAGCATTCAGTGGGTGTTGTTGCAGTTGCTGCTGGTCACCAACAGAGGCTGATAAAGGTCACGGACGGCTTCGTGTCCTGTGGAGCACATAGTCACACAGTGCTGAGCGTATTAAGGTAATGTGATATTTACAGTCTGCTGTGTGTCCTGCACTGGTTCCAATCTCTCCGCAGCTTTCCTGCAATTGTCTCCACTTTAATTGCTTTACTGCCCCCTGAATACCCTCTGCTTTTTCTGCCTCTCTGTCTCTCTCTCTCTCTCTCACACACACACACGCACAGTTCCTCTGGCCCGGAGTCAGACAGGGCAGCTGCAAAAGGCCTCAGCAATGCAGGCTGACGAGAAGTGACAGCTCTCTGTATCACTCCCTGGCACTGACAACTGACAGATGGATACCACTCACAGAGACTGCAGGGGAAACGAGGGCGCGGGGGGGGGGGCGAGGGGCGGGGGGCGAGGGGCGGGGGTGAAGGCGAGGACGGAGTGGGGGTGGAGGAGGAGGAGGAGGAGGAGGCTAGGGAAAACACAGAAGAGGACGATCCTCTGACATTAATGTTGTTTTCCAGGAAGCAGCTGTGTGGCTGAGTGCTTATGGCAGAATTAAAAGCGGGTGTTGTGAAAACCTTAATCTCTTTTACATTTACCAACATAAACATGCTCAAATACACAGGCACATACACTAAGAGTACCCATACTGGAGTTATAAATACCAGACATTTAGACGATAACGCAGTACTTGGATAGATACGCATTCAGTGAGGAGCACGTCTTATTGAATTGGACTGAATAAAGAAGTGTTTCATTGTTCTGTGACAAATAACAAAAGTAAAATCCTCTCTCCACTGTTTTTCTTTTTTTTTCCTACCCATGAGGTGTGTGTGTGCGTGTGTGCGTCTGAATATTCACAAACACTTTGTTTTCTCGATCCCTCACACGCCAGATGTTTTTAACATGTTGTCATCACGCGAGCTGGAGATGATGCGAACACACTGGACTTGTGAACGTGAAGAGTTTTCAGCTCTGACACGAACCAACCTGACACGGAGCCGGCGGATAGATCCATCAGCGTGTAATGTCGATTTCCCTTTTACCAACAGCATCACGCTGAAATATGACGACACTTAGAACAGAGAAGATTTCCCTCCTCTGCCTGTGACAAATGCTGATTGGCTTGTTGGCTTGTACCTGTCTGTGTGACATTGGCAATGTCACACAGACAATAATTAAAATTTAAAACGGAGTGGGGATAATTGAATCAATGCATTTTGCACCGTGCCCATATCGTCATGCATCAAAAGCAACAGTGTGAGTTTAGCCGGAATATAAAACAGTCATTTCAGTGTCTGGGTCTGAACTCTGCAGAAAACTCACGCTGGAGATTTGTGACTCTGCAGAGGGCAATGAGATGAGGACGCATTAGGTTACATTACACTGTATGGATTTGACAGATGCCTTTGCACAGAGCATATGCTGGAGATAAATGAGATCTTTGGGTATTTCTTCAATGCAAATACTTGTTTGCTGAAGAGCTAAAACAATTACCTGATTAGCTCATTCTCAAAACAAAAACATCACATCATTAACAACTGATCAGTCTCTAGTTATAGCTTTTCATATTTGTTATTTCTTAAGCTGTTTATTTTCTACACTTTAAAAACAACAGATCTTTTTTTCCTACTTATTAATTAATTGAATTAATAAATCCATTCTCACATCAGAATCGACAGCCTGGGCGTGACTGACGTTGTTTGCGAGTCGAAAATATCACGGCGGTAAAAACTGATCTCCGGGGACCGCCGCTAAGCAGACGAATAAAAATCAAAATGGACAATAAAAGTGCACCTGACACCAGCTGACTCTTGCACTTTAACTACTTTTCTCCAAATAAAGATAAAATGAAAGTCTCCTCTCAGAATCCGTCACTGTGACGGCTACAGACCATCATCCGCTCGGAGAAATCAAATATTACTCTTAACCGTAAAAAGCCACATGGGGAGAGATTTGGTGAAGTCGCAATTCAAACACGCTCAGATTTGATTTTAAGTCGGCACACGCTAAGCGCCGCGCTGAGGCTGATTGAACTAATAAGCTCACGCCTGAAACCTTAAGCGACGCGGTAAAACAGCGACAGCGTCAAGTCCCAAAATGGGCGACGCCACACCGAGGCGATGATGACATGAGCATTGTGTATCGGAGGTGAAGAGTGTGGTAATGTTGTCAGCGCACCCCGAGGCCTCGCAGCCATCATCCAAAACAAGAACCTCGCCCAGTACGCCGTCTCGTTACTGGCTGGCGCGCATTCTGTCAGTCTTCCTAACGCCAGACTGCTGCTCTGATTACTTCCTCTCCACTTGCCGCATCCCTCGCAGACTGCTTGACCTCTTGTAATTACGTAAAATGATATTTATTCCGCTCTTTCTTGGGGGGGTTGGGGGGTGAAATCCTCCCGAACAGGAAAAACTTGTGATCGTGGTAGCTGCAGTCTGCCGTGGACATCTCCGGTCCCTCAGGAGCGTGATCGCTCGTGTGTTGATAGCTGAGGGCAGCTTGTTTTCTTGGAACGTGCGGAGTCTGATGATTCTGAGCCAGAAGGAACGGCCTAAAGAGGCCAAAGACTCAAAGCTGCCATCCGAGAAGCTGAGAGCATGTCACATGTTGCAAATTATTTCATGTAAGAGAGAGAGAGAGAGCAGTTTGAGCCTCTTGTTCTATCAGAGGTGATTTGTTTCGACGCCTCCGCTGCGAGAGGTGAATGACAACGTTACAACCCGACAACGGACGCTGGAATAGAAAATAATAACGTTAACTCGTGGCTACAGCTCCATCTGAGGAAAAAAGTCTTATACTCAAAAGTAGAAGAAGTCCGCTCGTGAAACTTCATCTTTCTGCAGTAAAACAGTAAAATCTTATTTTCAGTCACTGAAATAAATCCCTCCCACACACGGGAACACAGACGAAATCTGCCATGAAACTTAATCACAAAAGGTCGAGTTGGCGAACGAGCAACAGATTAAATTAGCATAGAATTAGATATGGAAAATGACTTCTGTCAACTCAAACTGTAGCACAATTATAATATGTTAAATACTTATTTCATTAAGGAAGTTGATTGCAGTTCACTGGCGAAATCTGAAGCACCTGGAAAGAGGTGATGGAGCTCCGAACCTGCCTCTCCCTCTTCATCTCCCTTCCTCTGTCCTCCTCTCCCTTCCTCCTCTTCCTCCTCTTCCTCCTCTCCTTGTCACCGTTTGTGATCTAGTCTCGCCGCGGCTTTTCATGCGCGCGTTAATTGCCTGAACGTGCCACGCAAAGAATGCTTCAAAGGGCACAGGACTTTCTCATTTGTTCATCAAAGGGAAGATGATGAGTAGCACGAGATCGTGTGACCTACCCACAATGCTCCTCGAGGGAACCGCGGAGCAGATCGCCGTTTTTTCGGGTGGCCAATGAAAACACGGGGTGGGGGGCGGTGGAGGAGGATTTTTCATTCAGCAGGTCGAATAAACATGATCATGTTCAACCCATCAAACGAAGGGGAAACGTACGATTTGGAGCACGGTTGTGTGTTTATTGCTGCATGTTTAAATCCAAACAGAAGGTTTGAATTTTAAAATGTTTATTAGCTCTGTGGAGATGTTTTCCTCCCTGTCCTGTTGATGCAGCAGGATTATTTTTATGTTTCTTTACTAATTGAACAAATAACATTTAGGATTTCGAGGGCAGTTCTCTACTACTACAGCACATGGGATGGATTAAAACTGTCATTATAGATTTATTAAAAAATGTGAATAAATAACAGAAGCTGCACATCGGTGCAAATGCACGAACAAAGAAAATGGGAGTGCTTCGGTCTGACATTTCCAGACTCTTTGATATCATGTGGAAAAGATCAGTCATGTGAAAAGCGAGTACAAAGTTCAATTTGTACATAGCGCACTTCCTCCATAACTCACGGCCACAGCGAGCTCAGCTCAGCAGAGATGGATGAGTGACCATAATAAAGCTTTAGATACCACATTAAACACTGGGCCCAACACCAGCAGCTGCATCACCTGTAAATCTACTGTCCACCCCTCCCACACGTGGAGGAGCCAGGAACCCACCTGAAGCTGCTGCACAGCCCACGAGGACGACAAACAAGAAGCAGATGACCAGAACAACAGCAGTTCAAGACGGAAACC
This sequence comes from Pseudorhombus dupliciocellatus, assembly GCA_016785235.1. Classification (NCBI taxonomy): domain Eukaryota; kingdom Metazoa; phylum Chordata; class Actinopteri; order Pleuronectiformes; family Paralichthyidae; genus Pseudorhombus; species Pseudorhombus dupliciocellatus. Next base: position 1,426,378 of record JAFBJW010000287.1, on the reverse strand, counting down.
AGCTAATGTTTACAGTTACAGACACTGGGATATTGAGAGCACGACGCCATCTCACGTACCTCGCTGAAGATGCAGAGAAAGACTGTAAAACGGTAAACAGGACAAATGTTTCAGAGAAATACTGCACAAACAAACTTGACGCACAAAATCGAAAGTACTCGAATGATGAACATTCAGAATTGAGTTTTCATGTTTCACAACGAGGGAATAATCCAACACGAGCACGCGCTGTCACGCGGCGCTGCATTTCTATCGTTCGCGAAAGTGGATTAGCCGGGCGCGTGCGTGTCCACTGCACAGTGACAACATATGGCAGTGGACGCCGTGCAGCTCGGACAGAGGACACTCGTCTGAGTCCGTCAGTGGTGTGTTGAATCTACATCAGCAGCTTGAGAGCAATAAATCACTCCGCGGCGCCGTCGTATTTCTCCAGATTGGACGCATTTCTGGCGTAATTTATTATCTATAAAAGTTTAAGCCGATGTGAAAGTCTCCCGCCGGCTGATTGAGAGACTGACACGTCTTGTGCGAGTCACCGAGGGGCTGAAAGACTGCGAGATGATGGCACCACTAAATGACACTTGCCTCTGACAAGTGGCAAATGGGAAGGATTAACATAAGCCAATGAGCTACAGAATGAATATATGTTCAAACCTCATTTGAAGTGGCATCTGTGACATTGCCATGCCAATTTGGAGGGAATTCAATCTGCCCGCATCAACTCTGGAGAACTGTGATTGGACTTGTGAAGAGACCAATTTGTTTCTAAATGTGTGCAGTCAGGCCTCTTTGTGATTATGATACCATATCTGTATCTATAGTCTGGAGCTCTAGCCGTATTCTCAACTCCATCAGCACTCAAATTAGCCTTTCTTATCAACTACGTGAGGGGAGATTAGACCATAATACAGTCTATCACTTTGAGGGGCAGGGCTAATGTTTGCTGGGATGTTTGAGGGGTTATCAGCTGTCAGTAGGAATTGCTCGAAAGTTGATGAAGTCTGTGTTTCATTTATGAACAGCGGTTAATCCGTTGTATTCTGGGATGAATTATTTTTGATGAGCCTGCCATCGGGCCATTCGTCAATTTCCACGCGCAGATGTTGACACGGTCCATAAACGCGATGGTCACAGTCAGGGTCCAGTAAATCGTTAGCAGAGTTAGCTTAGCGCAAAGCCTGGGAGCTGAGGAACGATTCCTTCATCGCTAAGCTATGCTATGCTAACCGGCTTCGAGTGTGAACCGAAGTCTGGGCGAGAAAGTTAATGAGCATATTTCCAGAAATGTCAAATTTTTCTTTCACAACTGAGACGTTGCATGCTGAAGCAAAAATAAGAAGATCCAATAATTATTGATACAGACGATAAATTAAAGGTTAGCTGGGCTACACACTGCATATATTCTGTACAGCCCAAAGTAGGAGGTTAGCATGATTGAAAATGGGAAATTTATTTTAAGATTCATAAGCTAACACAATGAACCGCAACCGTCCCAATGCTTTGATACAGGAACCACTTACCATAGTGGAGCGTTTGAGTCTCTTTAAATTGTTTATTTTTATTTTATTTCATTTGTTTATTTCAGTCTTCTGCTTCTCTTTAAATGTGCTCTACACATAAACCTGACTTGACAAGAATTAATATCCACTACAGCGTTTAAACGAACAGTCGGCCTCTCGCCATCTGCAGTTCTCGCTTCCTGTTATTTAAAAGTACCAATTTCTGAAGTCCGACGCTGCAGGAAGCGGCGTGAAATCCTGCGTGTGTGTGTGTCTCACGGTTTGATTATTGTGATGAATGATTATCATCTCTGCTGCTCTCACAGGGCAGCAGAGGATAGGAGTGACCAGTTCCTTCGACTATTATCTCTCATCTGTTTGTGCGTACGGCACTTTACTGCTCCAGAGGAGATGTGTCTGAGCAAAATTAGAATAACTGGATGTGAACGAGGAGGCTCACTCTGGTGGGGCCTGGTGTTAAAACAAATTGCGTGTGCATGAGTGTGTGTGTGTGAGAGAGGGTAGACGGAAGACAGGATTCCTGCTTGTGTGTGTGTGTGTGTGTTATGTGTGCAGGAGAGCTTGCGTTTGCCCTGTCACATGATAAATGTTCTCTCTCTTATAATCTATGTGCTTCAAAATATGATGTATGTGAGGATGAACTTTGAATTATAACCTAAAGAGTGAATCATTAATCTTCTGACTTTGGTGGGGAGTGGACCAGAGGAATCCATTTTGTGTGTTTATGTTTTATGAATAATGCAATATCGCGACTGGCCAGCTGGATCTGGACAGTGACGGCCAGATGTGTGGAAGTCGACGTCCAGGCAAACAGCTCTGTTTGCTGCGAGGAAAAGGAGGAATACGGGTTTCCATGAGAGGTCAACGTCATTCACGTCGGTCTGAGCAGGAATTATTATGCCTTTGTCAATCCTCTGATGATGACCTCTGACCTCACGGTACTCCCATCAGCCTCGGTTCTAATTTGTGTTTAGTGCAAATATTAGTGTACTGATACAGAGAAGAGCGTCCTGCTGTGGTAAAGTACTGAATGAAACTGAAATTGAAAATTCCACAGGACCCTGCATAAATTAATAAATATAGAAAAAGATCCGGCGATAAATTGTTGCTTTTTCATTTTTGTTTGCGGCCACCGATTTGTCATTTAGCATGAGGTATGGGATTGCTGTTCTCCTCCCTTGTCAATAATTTGTTTTCTGTCATCGCCTCAAACCGCAAAGTCGATGGTGAGAAATAAATTCATTAACAAATAAACAACCAAATAAATGAATGAAGAAACAAACTAAATGAATAAAAATGGGTGAGGCCAGATTGTAAAATATAACATCTGACCACTTGAAATGAGACCATCCTATTTTAACACATGTGATTCTAAATTAATCTCATAGAATTTAGAATTTTATTTTGATCGGAAACGTATTAGCTGCTGATTAATATTATTTCCAATGCTGAAATAATAAAGTGGCCTCCCGAGCTGCTCCTCCACTTTGCTTTGCTTTGTTTCCAGCTTGCAGAGGGGGCTCCATATCTGTTCCGATCATTCTGAACAAAAACACGTCCGGTTACAATTCTACAGTCGTTTATGCTTCTTCTGAGTCAATTACTGTTCTCCTCTGGGAGAGCCAAGGGATGCACAATTGGCTGTTGCTGCAATCTCAAATTGTCATTTAGGACCAGAGGCCCCAGCGGTGTCCTCAGGCAGAGTGGCAAAAGCCTTTTCACCGGGAAAATGTAAAAACCCACCAACTTATCAGGAGCAGCACAGACACAATGTGAGAGGTGATTTAGTCTGAGCAGGATACATGTCACCAGGGTTTTCTTTGTTTCCCTTCGGTCGGATTTCAACTTAAATTGCTTCTGTGAGGGCCTGGCGTCTCATTATGTCGCCCCTCCCACTGCTCACACATTGTACTGTGATGCAGCGCGTCCTCTAACAGCAATAACCCATCAGCTCTGGCTCGCGGTGGGTGTTAAACTGCAGAGGAGGGTTTCGAAACAGATCGTTTCCAGGTCGTCAGAGAACAGACGCCACATGTGAGAATATTCAACAAAGACTGGCAACACAAAACTCCAGTAACCCGACTTTATATCTGCGTTGCTTATGAAGTGATCTAAATTAAAAGTAGGAAATGATTTATAAGAAAATGCAACAAAACTATCAAAAGAAAAAAAAAAAAAAAATTGGGCTAACACTGGACATTTTAATTGCATGACTCCCTCGCTCTGACATAAACATGTGGTCTTTCATATTTATAAGAGCGAGTAAAAATAAATATATTCATTGAACATCAATCTTCCCTCAATCTCCAAAGTATGACAAGAGCTGTCATTAGACCTCTGGAAGGGATTTTATTTGACTATGTTGATTTAGTATAGTCCAAATATTCAGCAACAGGAGACAACACCACCGCCCCCCCCCACAAACACACACATTATCACGACTGCTGGCCGACTCGCCACAGTCGTCTGAAACAAGATGGAGAAGGATACGGCGGGGCAGGAAACTGTACATTAACTAACTTGTAACTGCTGGCGGAGAGCCCCTCGCCCTCTCTGTGTGCAGCCAGGCAGCCATAACCAGATGCATCAAGCACACATTACATCCCTATACCCCGAGTATTTACTCTGTCACCCAGCCAGAAAGATTAGTTTAGCTGGAGAGTTGATTTATGGACGACAGAAAGTAATCCCTTCTTGTCCCGCGCGCTGTAGTCGTGCCTCCTCCTTTGCCGCCGCGCCGAGCTTACACAGTCTGAAAGCCCTTGATACCGTGTTCGCCCTAAGGTGTAATGTTTGATAATATAACTACTGCTTCTGTCACCCGGACCCCCCACCTCATCTGCGTCCACAGCCGGGCCTCCACCACCCCTCCCCACCCGCCCCCACAAATACATTAAAGCCCCACAATGCATTGGGATTTATGAGGGTGTAGTGGCAGTGGAGAGGGAGGGAGCGAGAGAGAATGTGCATTGATTGAAAGCCCCAGATAGTCCCATCCAATCCCGCCCCAAAGAACATCAGTTATTTTGCATCCTGACACGGCGATTGATAACTTGTAAATGCGTGCAGGGATGACAAATGCAGATGGAAACTGACTCTGACAAAAATGATAACGGCATCGGTCTTGAGGGGATGACGGAGGTGAAGGCGGGATGCTGCTTAAAATATTTAATAATTGATACGAAGGCAGTGCGATGTTGTTTGACCCTGGAGGAGTGTGAATGTCATCAGAAAATTGCCAAGACTTTGAAGTGAAATACATTAATGATGTGTGTGTGTGTGTGTGTGTGTTTGCAGAGGAAGGAGGGGGGTTGTGGACTGTTTTGGCCACCAAACTGTTTTCACATGATCGATCAATGTTTGCCTTCAAGAAATAGAATTTAACATTTGATTCGTCTCCAGGCTGTTTCCTGTTGCAATAATTAAAACGCTGCTGCTGCACAAATCAGAGCGGCTGCAGCCCAGATGCCAGCAGCTGATTGGCTGCAGATGAGAAAAACAGTTAGACAGTCTGAACATGTTGTGCTATTCCTCATATAGATATATTTATATACAACTAATCTGCTTAAAGGACATGCGACGCCACCCCAATCCAACAGGCCAACTGCATCGCTGCAACAGTTTATCAGCACGGCACAACAAGGAACGCAATCTAGTGATACGTAAACATTATTTAAGAAACAGGGTTGTGTAACTAAATGCTGATTATGGATAAAGAAGCAATGCACTTTAATGTAAAGCTCCTCTGAGGAGTTATTATCCAAGAGTCTAAACAACATCTCCAATCGCAGGATATTTACAGAAACACCTCTTCAAATGTCCTTCACCTCTTTTAAAATGAGTAAACAAGGACTCAGCAGTAGTTGCAGTATCTATGCACTACGAGTAAACACACCTGATGTATACTGTAAAACCTCTAGCAGTAGTAGTGACGTGCTTTGGATTACAGCTCGGGAAACATCTGACTTGGTCTCCATATGGTAAAGTGTGGACACCTGCAGAGGACTCAGTGGGACGCTGGACAGTTTTCAGCCCCATCAGCCTTCAAACCTTCAACGCAACAATCCTCAAAACCCTCAATCCCGTCTCGGTCGGTATTCAGACGAACGCGGAGCGTCTCAATCCTCTTACGCACGTCTGATGTCTGAGAGGAAACAGACAATTAAGAGGCTGCAATTAACAAAGTGCATGAGATTAAGGATCAGCTGAGGGTAAGTCCATTATGTGGCGACAAGGAGGAAACAGAGACGGCTGAATGACGTTAGATTTATTTAGAAGTGCCGGAGGAAAATGAACCGTAAACCAACTGATGGTTGAGACTCTATCAGTTACTTCTCTAGTTGCCATGGCACCTGGAGAACGACTACAAAACTCCACACACACACACAAAGGCCCCGACTTAACTGGAGTCAAAGCGAGAACCCTTTCAACAGAGAGACGATGCTGCAAACCTCTGACCTGTCCGTCCGCTGAGGGAAGAACGCACAGGCAAAACTTACACCACAAACACGATGGAAAACCAGAAACTACTGATCATTCCACGTCTGACTCAATCCAACCCTGGCTCCCCTCTGACGAAGAAGTGAGGGACATTTCAGTCTTTTGTCTCATAATCGGCCCTCGTCCTCCCCTGACTGGAGGGAGGATCGGGAGGAACCATCACGTCCGTGCGTAACAGCTTCTAACGTTCGGGTTCGTCCTCTCCTGGGAAAAAGCGAGATGAGGCACGGATCAGGACGCCACTTTGCTAAATGAACTTCTGTAAAAAGAGCTGCAGTGAAATTCTGATTAAAGTTGGACTGATGTTCCTCAGAAGTTGGTTCAAGCCCCCCCCCCATCTCTCTCTCTCTCTCTCTCTCTCTCTCTCTTTAAAAATATGCTTGACAACGCCCACCTCCGCAACGAGGAGTGAGGAGACTGAGGGAGCAAAGGAGAGCGAGCTGACAGGAGCAGAATGTGAAGAGACATTAAAACATTTCAAATGAAAGGTGCGTCAGAAGAGCTTGTCAGTGCATTACCGCCGAGATTAAAGGGGTCTCGGTGTCTTCTGTCGGGTTCAAGGGAGACTTGCGTGAGGATTTGGCTCAGGCTCTTAAATACCTCTGTCGGCTGAGATTCAAACAAACACTTCCACAATAATTACATGTTGACTTTTCCTCATTGCCGGAGCAGAAGGTAAAACACTTCCAAATGAAACTCCGCACATTGTCAGCGTAAGTACTCGCTGCTGTTTATTTAAGTCGGGGAAATGTTTGAGACCATTATTCACTGATTAGGACGAGTGGCGCGGAAAACATAATGCTGCCGCGTTTACACGCCTTTGGAGTCGAACGGGAGGAAGGTACTTAGTTCAGGTATTAGTCGGGAAATGAATGTGCTGTCAGGGGGAAACAGGCAGCCGTGCCCGAGTGGCTCCAGAGGGTACCCTGCTTAGAGCGCCGACGCTCGTATTGAAGGTTTTTTTGGGGGGCTTAACACGCACACACAGAAACACCTCGACTTACTCACACTACAGCACACGTGAAGTCACTGTCATCGCTGCTCTTCATCATGACAGTGTATTAGGGCGAGGAAAGACATAGGAAATTGAGAATAGTCTTAATATAACAAGCATGAAGTTCTAATATATAACGAGAAAAAAAGTTTCAATTGAGTCACAACTCAAGGAGAATAAAGTTGTAACACACAATATTATGATTTAAAAGGAGAAAATACTGCGAGAACAAATTCGTGCTTGGTGAAAATAAAGTTGTGGAAACCCCCCCCCCCCCGTCCTGATTCAACTCGTGATTTTATTCTAGTAATATAGAAAAGTTCATCTCATAATATAACAACTTTATTTCTGACCCATTTTCCTTTGAAGTGACCCGTAATACTTTATGGTTTCCCTCAACAAAGCACCAGCCCATAAATCCCTCAGCCAGCCTCCCGACCTCTGACCTCCCCGCGGCTGCTGAATGACCATAAGCAGCAGAGCCGCCGCCCTGCACCTCCGTGTTCTTTTCAAACCGAAGAGAGCTGAGAAGGAAAAACACACTCACTGGGTTCTCTAAACCAGTCAGTAGCTCAGTGGGAATCCGTGGACTGCTGGTGTCCTTAATAGCAGAAGCTGTCAACACAGACAGGGTGGCTGAACTCTAGACGGGCCTGTCAGACGTCCAAGCAGCTGTGACCGGCGCTGCTGAATGCAAACATGAGTGGCCATTTGTATGGACTTGGCAGGCTGAGAGGTGACTGTCAAAACCTGGTTTGTGGAGAGAGGGGAGGAGAGAGAGAGAGAGATGTAAATCAGTTACCTGTCTCGCTCAGCACTTCTTCAGGCTGTAACAAACAAACAGGGATGTTGTTTCATGTCCTGACAGCAGGTCGACCTTTGAAGAGGCAGCGTCACACAGCGAAATTAATTAAAACAATATAAGGACAATTGAGCTGCTCTGGAGAATTCCAGCAGGTCACCAAGAGACAAATGGGATACGTTAAAATAGGTTAAGATAAAATTCAACAAATCTAAATGGAAAAGAAGTATTAATATTTATATTTTAGGGTAATTATCAAAGAAATTCCTTCACTTATGATCATAATATTGACAAAGGTGACTCTGTGTACTACTACACACTTTGCTCTCTTACAGTACTGAGATTTTAAATCAGCTGTCGGAATTTCAGAAATGTAAATTAAGATTTAACTGCTGTTGTACAAACACTTTGCTGTGTAGGTCGAGCTTAAAAAAAAAAAAGAGCATAATGTGAAAAAGCAACAACGCACATTTCATAAAAGAGACACATTAAAGAGAAAATACAACAGAAACACAAACGTCAAGGGTTCGTTCCAAAGAGGAAATGAACGTATCTTCCCCGCAGCGTGCGCAATAACCTGGAGTGATGCTAAGCTACTTAACGTAAATTCTGTCCTGGAGACGAAACGAGCGCTCTCTTCGGTTGACCGCTGCAGAAACGCACACATCACAACAATGGAGACAAAGAGACGGAGCAGGAATTAGCTGAAAATCTGAGCAGACTGAAACAGAAGTGGCTGAAAATTGATTTCAAGTTCTGTCAGTGACGGTGACAACACACACACACGTGCGCCCTCTCTCTCTCCGACTGCCTTGAGAGAACAAAACCGTGCCATTAAAAATATAATAGGATTATCGTTTCTGTTTGTTTGTCATGGTGGATAAAGAAAATTACAGTTAAGAGAAGAGCTTAGAGCCACATTGTTATCGCCACTTCAGAAAACGCGGCGCAGACACAGACGATTTGCATATTCATTTCCTGCTTTTGAAATTCACCTTTTTAATTAGGCCATGTGTAACAATCACTTAACATCGGCGAACACCTTGACACCGAGCGGCGCCGCCGAGATGTCCTCAGACGCCGCGCGCTCAACGCATGATCATCAAAAACGACGAGCAGGTTTTAGACAATGGCGGCACGTCGGGGTGATGCCTGAGTGGGAGCAGAGAAGGGGGGGGGTGTGAGATGAAGGCTAACAGTCATGCAGGAGGTTGTGGGAGCCGTGTTTGTTTTGTTGTTTGTGTGAGGAACATTAAAAAAAACCAAACAAACAATCACAGGAACAAGACGAGAGCTTGAAGACAGGAACCGGTTGCTGATTACGATCATGCTAGCGTGTTGTCTTGTTTGTTGTGTTTGTGTTTTGGAGCGTCGGAGGGTGACAAGGAGGACTTCCTCGTGTGTGCGTCCCCCCCCACCCCCGCTCTCTGTCTTGTCATAATTATCGTGCAAAGCCCACACAACACCGCACAGTAAACTTGGTGCGATTGGGGGCATGTGTGGGTCAGGAAACGGGAGTCAGGACAGAATGAGACAGGCTCGTGGCCGGAGATGTTTCTAATAACGAGGAGTTTGGCAGCAGGAGGATTTCACGTGAAAAAGTTCCACGGCGAATTCCAAGCAGCGGCCAGGAGACGGCAAACAAGAAAACAAATCTCACAAGTTTGGAGCCAACGAGTTCAATATGCAGATTCATACATAGTTTACAACAAAACATGTTGTAGTCCAACTTTGGCTGTCGTTGGTTCTGTTTATGGGGATGAGCGGCAGGAGCGGCCCTGAACGCCTCACTGACCTGAACCCGTGTCCTTTAACATGTTAAAGTGGCAGATGAGTGGGTGAGTGATGAGGGTACTGGCTCCAGAGAGGCGGGTCTATAATCTATTATCATAGAGTGAACTGTTTGCTACAGAGAACAACCACTTCTGCGCCTCTGTAGTAGAAAATGTGGAATTAGATAGATAAATTATTTTTCATCAACGCCTGAGGTTGTAGATTAGATTTAATAAAAGAATAATCTCGAGCCTGGGACTGATTTAGTTTCACTGATTTAGAAATCATTAATCACAATCCAAAAGTTTAATGAAACTGTCATTTCACCCATAAAAGATGCAAAGCTGAGATGAACGATTGCAGAGAAATAATAAGGGAGCGGTTTCCTTCACGGCCTGAACCTCTTCACTCTGACACGCCCGGCGTGCTGCTTCATCTCAGTCGTCATTACGCGCCGGGTGACAGCTGCCACTCACAGCCGCTGGTGTGTCTCGGAGCCGCGGAGTAATTGCTCGGCTCCAGTGGCCGTTAGCGTGATAATGATCATCGGCGGTGACAGATGAACAGATAATGACCAGAGCAGAATGCACGGCAACAGCGGCGGCTCACAGATAAACATGAAGTGCGTGTCGGTCTTCATTTCATCGCGGGTTTGAACGAGGATCTGCGATGATGCCGATACCGCGACAACACAAGACGACACGTCGTCACGTTGTTAGTAGAGCTCAGACTTGTGTCTTAAACTCAACGGATGCAACAGGAGCCTCGGTGCTTTTTTATTAAAAGTATATTCCTCACAGGCCGACGATGCATTTAGAGTCCGTTTGATGCGTTGCTAATGAATTCTGGGTTCGGCCACGAGTTAGCGACGATTAAAAAGAAGTTGTGTTCTCGTAATTTTCTTATTAAGCCGATCAAAAACAGACAACACAATGAAAAAAAGAGAAATGTAACTGATCATTCTTCAGAAATGTGGAGACAAGTCCTCCCACCACTTTGTGGCGTTAAATAATTGAAATTAAAAAAAAGGGATTTTGAGCTTCCCTTTCATTTCCAGCCTTCACGCAGATGGCAGCTTGGCTCCTCTGACTGGCAGTTAGACTCAGATGACATGACAGATGTTATTTCATTTCTCTGTCTCTTGTTTTCCTCTGTTTGGACAGAGGATATTAATTGGAACTATTGAATTTTTTTTTCTCTCTCTCTCTCTCTCAGAGCGTTTCAGCTCCGCTGTGTTTTCAAATTCCTGCGGATTTTGATTTGTGCTATCGACAGAGGGAAACCTGTCCTGTCGGGGGGAGGGGGGGTTGATGGGATTTGACTTCCGGCCACAGTTCCACATGCATGGAGCTCTGTGTTGAAATAATTTAACTAGTTTCCTTCTTGAATACTTTCCCCCTCCGTCAGCTGTCAGCGTGAAATGCCACCGCGTGCTGCCTTTTTGTTTTTAGGGCTCTTCCTGCAGCACTCCCAGGAAGTGCAGTCAATTGACTGTAGCTTATACTGTGTAACCAAACCTGATTTATTCTTAGGGTCGGTGCGAAGCACTTTCTGACATATTTGATGTGTTTGCACGTCTCGGTGTGATGTGAGCGTACATAAATAACACAACGCTGAATATCTGTGTGTGTGTGCGCGCGCAGTAAGACGGGGATGGGGGGGGGGGGTATGCGGATGTTCCGTCTGCAGCACTGTCTTGTTGCTGCATTTCTTGCTGACAGGTCTGATCAGAAAGTGATGACAGCCTATGATTGTCAAAACGCCTGTCGCTGAGTGGCAGCTCGGCTTTGGCTCTGCCTTATTTTCCACTTCCCTTCCCCCTGGTTTTGTCACATCTCTCTCCCAGCAGTGGGGTTGGCTTAACTCGGAGTGAAGGTAAGAAGAGAACGCACGCAGGCGGCATGAGGAACTCAATCTCGCCGTGTTGTGTTAAGGCCATTGTAGATGTCACGCGTTAATACTCCCACGGCGGTGGAAGAGCGAGCCAGACAGCGACAGTGTGGGAGTTGAACCAGGAGTTGCAGAGCCGAGTTTGGTGAGAGTCTTGACAAACAAAGCAGAGCTGCTTCTTGCATTGTCTGCCGGACAGGTATGACAAGAGCAATACGTGCCCCGTAGCCCCCCCACCCCAGTAACAGGAAGTTCAGTCTCAGCTAACACCAAATAAAACTGTTTGAAAAGATGCAAACAAGAGCTTTTTGAAACAATCCAACAAGAAAAAGTGTTCTTCTCGATCAAGGACGGACGATTGGTCCATAAAAATATTTATATACTCACCAAAGCCATTGTCCATTGCATGTCACGGAAAACCCTGCGACAAGAGACGAGAGAAGCGGTCAGAGCATTGAGCAGGAGTTAAAACAAGCTGTAGGTTAATAGGTTATGAATGTATCCAGTAAATAACAAGCTTCCCAAGTCAGACAAGGACCAGCAACCAGCACCTGGACGGTGAAATAAGATGGAAACCTACATTTGACAGCTGAAGTAAAAACACTTTGATTCTCCAACACATAACTTCAAATTAATTTGAGCGTTTGTTTTAAACCAGTGCACTCGTCTGATGTCGTCTTGCTTCATTTGTTTTTTTTTTTTTTGTGTTTTTTTTTACTAGTGTCACTGTCATGTAGCCGTCAAATAAACAAAGAGGCTTGGTATTTGTTTCCTGGGCGCCTTGTTACACATCAGCGTACAGGAAATAACAAAATAAAAGCCATGTAAGAACAAACAGCTCCAACAAACACATCATTTCTTCATCAAGAGCAGGAATTAATGAATCCAGCTGCAGGTGAAACAGCTGTTTGGGCGTTTGGGCCTCATCAGACAACTCATTCACGTTAACCCTGTCAATCCTCTGTCACTCCACCCTTACTGTGACCGCTGGATAACTGTTAATTAAAGAGACGCGAGGCTCACGCTGATGATAGTGGTTTCATTTGGGGGCCGGGAAATAAAACGGCGAGCTCTGCGGCGGCTTTAACGAATCGACTCTGAAGGGAAGTTGGTGCAGATCCGGGACGCGAGTTATCCTCAGTGGAGATGTTAGGCAAGGCTGAAGTGACAGGCCAACATCCATCCGCCTCCTCAACTTGTCTATTTATATGTATATTCATATTCATGAGCTATTGGACCATGCGCCGTTGCCAGTGCATTTAGCGTTATTGGAAAAAGTGAATCTCAGTCCTCCCCCCTGGCAACTGACAGAGAAAGATTGCAGTGCCCAAGTGACAAAGGACTGGCAGGGCTCGGTGCTAAATCATTATTCTGACGTGGGCCAACGGAAGCAGAATCTCATGGCTGGACTTGTAAATATGCCTCCACCCTTCAGTTTGGGCTTGAAGTGGATCGTTGGTTCTTCTACTAAAAGGCGTCTCTTAAAGAGTTCCCTGGAACTCAGATGATGTTTCACAACTCTCTCGCTTTAACGTCTCTCGTGGACCAGAACATCTCGGCCTGAGAGCGCGTGGATCCCATGAGATGACAGTTAACCTTTAAGTCAGCCGGTAGTTTTAAAACACCGTGCAAATTAATGTGACTTTTATCAGTGTCTGCTGCAGCGTCCCTTCTGTAGCACCTTTTCGAAAAATTGTTCTTTTTAGGTATGATGATATTTCAATAAGGTTTCCGGGACAATTATTCACTTCAGAAAGTAACAGAACAACAGGAAATAACAATAGAATAGAAGCTGTGCAGCGACATTTACAAACAACGACATGACTGGAAAGAACGACGCTCACTGAGGGGACGAAGAGGTAAAAGCTTGAAATGAGAATTGTAGTGCATTTTTCTGGTGAGAGGAAATTGTTGTGCCTGATAAATGATACTGCAGCCATGCACACGAGCCACAGACGTGTTCAAACAGACGCGTCTGTCTGCTAAAGAGGCCAGTCCGACCTCAGTAAACCAGAATCACAGCACTGTGCCCTTTGCAGGGCTCAGCTGGTGTCATGCAGGCTGCGACGCTCCCGCTGCCGAGGAGCTGGTGATCATTACTGACACATGTCCTACTGCGCCTCCGACTTGAACGCTGTCCAAATCAGAGTGAGTCATCAGAATGCCAGAAGGCAGAGGTGGAGAAAAAAAAAAAAACCACACACACACACACACGACCACTTTGATGAAAATGGCACTTCACCAGCACAAAGCCGTTAAACGCAGCGAACGAGAAGAGATCTTCAGCGCAGTTTCAAATTAGGCTCATTGTTTTAAGAAGTTTTTTTAAAATTCCTTTGATTCAAAGCCAAGACAATCTAGAGAAAAATACACACAAAAAAAATCTAAAAAAAATACGACTTTCAGCTTCCTCCACTTCTCTCATTGATTTGAAGCTTATCTCTCCACATCTGCTCCTCCCTCCCACTCTCTCTCTCTCTCTCTCTCTCTCTCCCCCGGGCCCTTGCACTTCCCTCCTCAGTTCTTCCTTCAAGCCTCTGACAGTAGTGCTGCACATAAAGACACTGCTACCTTTGCATAATGCGGATGCGCCTTCTGTAGGTCGAATGAAGCTCCTTCGACATGTGTCAGAAGCTTGCCGTGTAGGCTAGGACTAATGATGGCACGACGGCCAGCCCACTGCCCCTCAGCATATGCCCACTCTCACAAATGTGTGCGTGCGTGCACAGGCAGAGCTCGTCATGCTGATTAAAAGCAACCCCCCCGCCCCACAAAGCCCCTCAGAAAAAGACAGCAGGGAACATGAACCACTGTCAGGTTGGCCCAGATGAGGACACAGGATCCGTGTCACCTGAATTTACCGGCCTAATATGACAGCCAAGTTGTGATCCCCTGTCTGGGACGTGTCACGTTTGCAGAGTTTGGGCTTATTCTCATGCAAATGATGTCAGGTTTGGACAGAATGTGAATGAGACTCGTCACACTGTCCAAGGGTCTAAACCCGACCGCATGACAGCGGCTCCTCGCACAGCTGAAGATGAAATGAATACGACATTTGACATTCAAACCTGGCAACCACGACCAGGAATAGTTCAAAATAATGAGGAATTTGCGAGAGGAACCACAGCAGCACCGGTGTAACCTATTTACCTTTTCTAAGGTCCTAAAAAGCACACATCCAAACTCCAATAGAAACATACAGAGTCGGATTCCAAACAGGGACACACACAGACTCCGGTTGAGACAGACCTCCCATCGACAGAGCCAGAATAATAAACGACCAAATAAAAAAACCATCATAAAGCCTGTGTGGGAAGGTACATGAAATATATTTACTGCATAGACGACAGAATCAAACTAATTTCTGGTCGTGGGAAAACACTGAAAGAAGCAAACTGGAACTGTTTAAACAAAGCGGATGTCTTCTCTTAGGTTTGTTTACATGCAAAATGGTATTTTCCTACAATTATATAAAACTGAATCATAATCCAACGACAGAATCCACTTGAAAATGAGACGTTCACGTATAAATATCTCAGAGTCTTTGACACTACAGTGATGGCGAGGCACGTCACACCTGTGGGCTCTCCAGCGCTGGTTAGAAAAAAAAGCTTTGATGGATCCTAAAAGACACTCCATCCATTCAGCTGGATGGCAGCCGTCATTATTCTCAAAAGAATCGACTTTGTCACTTCTCCATTCTTCAAGAGCCTCTCCCTCGGCCTGATGAATTATGTCGTCTCTATCTTCCAAAACAAGGCTCGTTCTGGCAGGTACACAACACTTTACACGACGGCTTTGACGGCCTGCCGATCTCAGCGGGGACACACGCATTAAAAAAAGAAGTGTCAACAAGCGATGGGATTGAACTCTCTGTCCATGACGAGACGTCTCGGGTGATTTCAAACCTTCAGCTTCTCTTCAAATTCCGCCAACCAGGCTTAATGTTTCCACAGGAAGTTACGGTGCTGTATTGCCTTGGCTGGCTGCAGAGGAAATGAATGAGTCTGCCACCTCAGGTGTGTTTATCCTCCGTCTGAGAAACCTATGGTGTGATCATTTCTATTAATTAAGCATTCGGAATGTCCTTTGATCACCACAACAATAGACACTAACACTAGTATAGTTTTTAATGTATTAAAATGAGACCAAGGCCACCAAATGAACCAAACCCTGAACTGTGGTCCCAGTGACTGCAGCCCACTCTCTGAGGCATTCTCTCTTCATGCTCTCCTTCCCTCAGGTGTGCACGTGTGTTTTCAAAGCGGGGGCCTTGTCACACGGAGCTGCGATCAGAAAGCGGCGAGGGGTGACAGGAGAGGACGAGGTTAATTCGCCGAGTCCTCGCCGTCGGCGTGAGCACACACGATACGCGTGTCACAAGGATTCGGACGCTGCCAGCGCCGCCACGTGCACGTTGCTGACACTCAGCGCTTCATGGATGTACAGTTAGCGCTCGGTAGCCCCAGGCTTTCCATCCTGATTATTATAAATGGATAACGGGCTGCATCACGATGCCTCTTGTCATAAACACCCTTTGTTTAACGTCAGATTCATGCTGCTGTCTTGTGAGCCTCTGTTCGCCTGGTAATGGTGATGACATGGAGCCAATTTATTTTGTGTTTGCTTTAAAGCAAAACAAGAGTCACGAGAGAACAAACACAACATTGACTGCCTGACAAAGTCATATGCAGCGTTTGAGTCTGTTGTGACAAGACAACAATGGTTTGTTGTGGAGACCATGTACGAAAACAACAACATGGCAGACCTCCATGTCCTCTGTATACACTACATACAGTACAGTGCAGTATACAGTGCTACTACTACATCCTAGTATAGGTAGTATGCATCAATATGCACACACACTTAGCATCGCTTGCTTCAATTAAGATATGAATCAAAGAAAAGGAAAAATCTAAAGAATATATGAAGTAAAAGACTCAGACTGAAAGAAAACTCACTTTTCTAACAGGAGCTGTGTGTATTAACGTGACTTTCATTGCAGGTGACTCTTCTCTGTGTCTCTTACGAGTACTTCTCATATTTCCCTGCCACACAAAGCTTGCTGTGAAGCACTGGAACTCTATTGTTTCTTGGGAAAAGTGCCTCAGGCTAGTGTTCAGAGCTGCGTGGGGTGGGTGCATGTCGACTTAAATACCTGCGGTGGAGACATGCCACGGCCTCTTTTATCAGGTGTCTCTGGCTGAACTAGAAAGCTTAGCTCCACGCTAAACCATAAAGTCAAATCCCGATTTCTTTTAATGACAATGACAATATTTTTCTAAAAGGGATTATGACTCTTTTTGAAATTTGCTCATGCACGTTCACTGATGAGGCGCTCGTCACGGGCTTCGAATTGAAGAACCCCACATTTACTCAACAATGTATTTAAACGTGTCAAACCAAGTGCCAAGGCAGGAGAGAGAATATGCTAAAGACGTGCTCACCTGCTCCCAGGTTAAACCACCAATGTTTTTATACGCAGGGGGACGTGTGAGCGTGCATTTAATCTACAGCTGAGCCAGAAACAGAAAACTATTTCAGACATAAAATCTAACACAACACAACAATCCTAATGAAAAGGGTTGTGTTATGTTGTGGGAGTCAGCTGCAGGACGGAGAGGGTGGAGATGTGGTTTGGGGGATTGGTGCACAGGTGTTTCATTCGCATAATGTCATGGAGACACCATGAAAGACACTAAGCGAGACACTTGGACAATTTACTTTGACAGTGTATGTTTATGCTGAGGTTAATGAACACATCGAAGTGACCGCGAGTGTAAAGGGACCCACACAAACAGACCTGGTTACACATGTTTTCCAAGCAAAGACAACCCTAATGATGTCATAGTGATGTCATTGGGATTGTGATGGTTTGGATTTGAAACGTGGACTGCTCACTCACGTACCCAGGAACAAGGCAGCGTGTGAAAGAGCAGGACGCCTCTGATGGCCCCAAAAACCTGATGTTGCTGCCACCGTTTGCCTGAGTTACACCAGCCAGCATGACGGCTCTGTTAATGCACAAGAATCCTAGCTGAAAAATGGCTACGGAAGGTGAAAGTGCTCCGAGTTGTCCTTTGAGCTCCCACTGGCCCTGAGAGGTTGAGCCGGAGTTCATTTATTCGACACAAATTCAGAAGTCAGAGCAGCTGTTTGTCTACTTTAAGCTGGAGCACCATGTTGGCTGTCAGGGTGCTGTCAAGTGGAGTGCTGTCAAAATCCAGCCTGTCACACTGGATTGTATTTATGACACTGACAGTGGACGGCTGGATGGACATTTCAGTGGATTCTGGAATATAAGAGTGCTTTCCTGTAGCGTACTTCCCACTTGAATGGGACTAAGATTCAGTTCTTTCTTTGTCTGCACTACAGTTAAGAGCTCAGATGTCAGAGGTATTGAATTTTTTGTGATTTTGTGCAAAACGCTAAATAATAAAAACATGTTTCAAGACTTTCTCATTCTCCCAAAATCACTCAGACAACACGTCAGTTTCATCCAGGACATGGAGTTTATTTTACAACTGAGGATAAAAGAATGGCATTCTGAATAACAGGGTCGATGACAAAAACCTGGAATTCTATCAATGAGCAATATTTTTTTTCCAATGTTATGTACAGTACCATGCATCACAGCAGATGCCAGTAAAGTTCTGTCATTTTGATGTAAACCACATTGAAGGACCTACTTTTCACTGAAAAAAATGGCATTACGGTCCAACAATAATCTGGCGCTTGACACCCCCCCCCCATAATTGTTCTAGAAAATAACATTATAAAAATGCACACAGTACAAATAATGTTGAACTGTAAAGAGCAAGATATGTTGACGTACATGTATACATACTTGCTGATTATTCATACGATAACTTTTAAACTTCATTTATTTATAGCTTCACAATAATAAAACTGGTAGCCTACTAATGCAAATACTGTACATGTTGAAACAACCAGGAAATTATATGTCACTGGAGAAACAAGGATTCTTGACATTTTGTGAGACATTCTGTGATTTAATGGCGGAAACAAAGCAACATCATAGTTAGTCCCCACAATGCCACGTTCACCGAGGGATTCGGTGAACGTGGCAGTTGACCGAGCGGTTATTTGTACCCACAAGTCTTCATCAGTTTACACTTCCATAAAGTGCTGAAATCACCAGAACATTTTAGAACACTATCTCTCACATGGCCTCATTTCTAACCATGTACCTTCATATAAATGGCGGCATCCGAAATTTGACACCACGGATATTAGCTTTGTCATCATGGTTAAAAGTTCATTAGACATAATATGCTCACTGCTTTACATAAGAAACATGCAGAAACTGTCTCATAAATAATATGCAAGTTGTGTTGAAATATATTTATCTTAAAAACCATTCAGAAACAGTGATCAAAATAAGAGCATGGCCCAGTTTAAAAACAAGATGTACTTTTTCCAAAGGCTCAGAAAAGATGCAGTGCATTACAAAAGCAACAATCAGTCAGTCACTACATAGTGCCATGGCTGCTGCACCAATTTGGTACATTAATGTCACCAAAAACTTCTAGAACACATCTTTGAGCCTCTGTAGTGCAAGCTCCTGCCATTTACTCAGTCGAATAATTACATTAAGTGGTATTAAAGCTACCATGTCATCTTTATAATATATACGTTCCAGCAACGCTTAATTCAGTTGTGGCACTATTCGTTATGACGGATTGGAGCTTAGAGTCATAGTGCAACAGTGATGCGTCATGCTGTCAGCTGTATCTGACTTCATTGTTTGTCAAACTTTTCCAGCTCTTTCACAAAGATGAGGTGGTCCTCTGGTGACTTCCCATGTGTTTTGCAAAGGTGCAATTTGATTGCATGTTTGCTCACAAATGTCCGATTGCACAGTTTGCACTGATAAATGGAGCCAGTGTCTTCTTCCGTGAGTCCAGAGGGACTCAGAGTGAAAGTCTTTTCCTCTATTCTGCTGACCGCTTGCTGCTCTAGTAAGTCTATGGACAGCTTTGAGAGGTCCTTCAGGGTAAACCCAAGGTGGGACTCCAAATGGTGAATGTAGGAGGAAGGAGTCCTGAACTGGGATGCACAGTCACTGCACAAAAACAGAGGCTGACCAGAGTCGATATTTTTTAAGAACTTCGTTCCTCCTGTCCGCTTCAACTGGTATTTTACATTGGCCAGCCAATGAGAGATAGTAGTCATGGAGAGACCAGTGAATTTACAGATGTGGACCCGTTCCTGGGGTCCCAAGTCAGAAATCACAAACTTTCCCTCAGGAGTCTCTCTAAGACTGGAGGCAAACTGGGCCTGGAGAATCAGGAGGTGTTGAGGATTCCAGTTGGACTGTCTACCTTTCCGTCTCTGGATGGGAGACAGCTCCTCCAGGCCGTCCTCCAAGGTACAACTATCTATGTCAGATTTCTCAGAAATGGAAGATGGGGTTGTAGACTTTGGTGTCAACCGCCCAGTCAGATTTTTCACCATGTCTGAAATATCCATCAAAGCGTTCTCCCGCAGAGGTGGTGATGAAGACTGAGAGAAAGACCGGAACGCTGGTTTGCTGTTGTTACTGCTGTTGCTGTGTGGTGAAGTAGACGTAACCTTTGCGGTACTGCCATTTGTGTTTTTGGATTTTGTCAAGTCCATGGGCTGATCATCCTCCTCCTCATGAGATTGACTCACAGGGTCTGCTGATTTAATCAGAGCAGAGCTGTTGTTGATCTTGTGAAGCATTGAAAAAGGGTCACTGAAGGGTGTTGACGCTTTTGAAGCTTTTCCCAAATGGTTGTTCATGATAGACTGCAAAGCACTGAGAGGGTTCACCAGTGGTTGTTCGGGGGAGTGATCTGTGATGATGCTCAGGTTATTGCAGCCGTTGCTTACTGTCTTTTTGGGTGAATCAACTTCCCTCTTAATTTGTCTTTCTGCTTTCCTCTCTGTCAGCTGCCCATCTTTACCTCTCGGCTCAGTCTGGTCGTCTGCAGCAGAGGTTTTCAACACCTTTGAGATATTGTCAGGGTTCGGTGAAGCTCGCTTCTCCTTCACATTTGTCAAGGGTGACTTTACAGACCTGCTCTTAATGTCTACAGGTTTTTCCTCTTTTTCATTCTTTACTGATTTTTTCCCTGTCACTTTTGCTACAAGCTCTTCCATGGCTAGCACGTTGCTCTTGTGACTTGGGGGTGGAGAGGGGCTATTGGGAGAATGAATCAGAGTACCTAGATCAGAGGATAATGCTTTCAAGCTGTTGCTGCTGAACAACGGTTGAACCTGTGCCGATGAGGGCAAGGTAGACCTGAAAGATCCTTGGAGCTGATAGGCAGCATGAATACTTGTGTATCCCCCCCATGTTGGTGTACCCGTTTGGGCTTTGCTGATAGCACTTGAAACTGTATTCTCTAAAGACTTGAGGATGTCAAAGCCACCTTTAGGTGTCTCCTCCAAGTCTTCCTCTCTTAAATATTGATGAGATATAGCCTTTTTGGGTTTATCATCTTTTTCAGGGGGATCTTCCTTCTCCTCTTTAATTTTCTTCTCTGGTTCCCTAACTTCTATTTTCTCTTCTTCCATCTCTTCATCTATCTTTTCCTCAATTCGGTCCTCAGGACTAGAGGGTGGCAATGGGGAGTCAGTCTGTGACTTCCCATTGGGTGCTGGAAGTCGTGTTGTAGTCGGTGGCAGAGGAATGGACTGAATTTTCTCCTCTACGACAGGATCAAAAACTAACTGCTTACCCTTTTTAGAAGCTGAATTTGTGACTTTCAGAAAGTGTCCCGTGACCATCATGTGGGCTGTCAATTGTTGCAATGTATCATGTGAACTGCCACATTCCATGCATTTAAGAATTTGTGCCTTCCGTGCCTCAAACTGCCAAGTGTAGCTGGCACCATTTTGGTAACCATATCGATTGTTAGGGGTGACATAGGGGTTAGCCATTTTTTGGTCTTTGGGAGACTCTCCAATGAGAATGCCAGATGAGACAGACTCAGGTGAGCTTGGGGACATCAAGTCTTGAAATGCTCTTTTTTTGGTTGGGGGTACCAGCTTTGAGGTGAGTGCTGGCATCGGTTCTTTTAGAGGCACTTTCTGATAGTGTTTTGTTTTGATCATGTGAACACTAAGGTCTTGCAAGGATTCAAACGAGTGGCCACAGTACATGCATTTAAGAACTTTCTGGGCGTCTTCCTTGCCTTCCATCTCTAAAAGGGAACGCTTGCGTGGCTTGGACCACTTCTTGCTTCGATCATCCTCCTTGTCCTTATTGTCGTCACGGTAATGGCCTGTCTCATTCATATGCACTGTCAGGCCAACTAGAGTTTCATAGGCCGCACTACAGTCCTTGCACCTGAACTTGCTGGCACCTGTAAACACGGGGCCATAGAGCTTATTGTTTTGTCTGTAAAGCTGCACGGTGCTGAAAAGGCTAGGCTCAGGAAGGAGTTGGTATGGACTATGCTGTAGAGTTTTGGCCAATGCTGCCTGGTGCCAGTCATAGGCTAATCCTCCTGTGCTGCCAGAACTTACACTAGTGCCACTGTTGCTGCTGCTTGACACTGTTCTCGTGGTGCTACTGCTGGTGGTAGTATTAGTGGTGGCTGAGGCATTGCTACTGCTACATCTGCCTTTTGCATGGATGTTCCCTGGGCTGTGGCTATTCAGGAACCCATTGCTCCCTTTGTGATTGCTCCCATTACCGTTGCTAGCGGCAAAATTGTTCCCTTGTTTAAGCATGTCCAGAGCAATGCTGGACCAGGAGGCATCCGAGATCAGGTTTGCATAGACGGCTTTCATTTTCGTCAGACTGTCCTGAAGTGAGAGGCCATTGATGGACTCTGCACTCTCCTTTAGGTTCTCATCTAGCTTGTCTTGACCATCATTTGAGGAAGACATGGTCTTAAGGTCCACCAATGGATCACTGGTGGTACTAAGTGGGGAGGCATAACCTGCATCGGGGTTAGTGCCATTGCTGAGTGGGGAGTTTTGGCAGCTGTAATGATCTCTTCCATCATCGTCGTCATTGAACAGATAGTCTGCGTCTTGACCGTCCAGAGAGAGGCCATCATCCTGCAGATGTTCCTCTTCATCAATTTTGTCCACTGCGAGTTCGTCATCAGGTCCATAAGCTTGAAAACAAAACAGAAGAGGGTATTAAATTAGATGTGTTCATATGCAAATATATCTATTTTTGACACATGAGACACAAATTATGCATTCGCCACATGGACTATATGTAGGTGGTATATGTAATAAAAGATTTTGTCAATAGTCCCAGAAGAGGACACAGGTTTGCAATAATAAAGTGGCAAACATCCATATCTTGACAATGACAGATTGTCCTCTTCACTGCACTGCCTAATGAAGCTATTGAACACTACAGCTCAGCAAGGGTAGAGCGGAGAGATGCACCACTGAAAAGCTTCTGCTTTGTTTAAAAACTAAAAACAAGCACAATTTCAAATTATAATGCTGATGACACTTATTAATCATGTGGTGAGATCAGTAACTTCACAATGGAAATAAAGACAGTGTTGTCTCTTCTCAATTAAAAATAACAGAAAAAAAGGAAACTGCCTCATTGATCGTTCTATTAAAGACTCCCTTTGATGTTTCCCTTCTTGACATATACTTGAGTTGAAACGCTGAATTAATGAGACAAATTAACTGCAAATATGATGGCATTTCAGCGTGCTCATCAAATACACAACGTTCTCCCTTATCAGCAAATTGAAATGCTATAACATCCTATAGCCTTTTGTTATTTCACTATCTTATTGTTAATTTTGCTGCAGAAGTGAGACTGAAGATATGTTCCCGACTTTGAATTGCTTCATTCTTCCAAATGCCGCGCATACTATGGATTCACAAGGAACAGATAGTGGAGGAAAATGCCAGCTGCATCTCCCTTGCCAAGCCACGGTTGGCTGGAGTCAACTTGGCATCGGCAGTAGAAGTCCTCACAGCGTGGTGCTAGGAAATGGCCAGTGGACATGACAAGCCTTGTTGTTACTGCCTGTGCTCACTGAGTACTCACAGCGTCAAGTATGCCATTTTAAAAGAATAGGGGGGGAGTTTTGCAATATCAATGCAAAATGGCTGCCTTGTCCCTCTTTGCAGTTGAGTGCGAATTGTGGCTGTTGTAAATCTGGATTCAGTTCCAGCTTAAAACCTAGATTTCGAAACGAGAGCAATTACAATTCACTGGAGCCCCACTGTTGTAAAAATAGGCTTAACTAGGACCTTGAAAGCAGATTAAGAGGGAAATATTACAGAGGAGCAGGACGGGGGAAGAATAGAGGGTTAAATATGCTAAGGCAGCTCCCCCCAATCCATCCCTGGTAAGATGCTTGTCTGAGGTGCCAGAATCGGTCTCCAGTGAGGAGGCAGATGTGCTGTCGGCTTCAAACAGCGTGTAGCTCTCTATCCCATAATAGGAGTGGACATAATACCTGATGTTTGTGAGGTGCCAGTTACTGCTGCCTTGAAAAAGCTGAAGGTCCAACAGCTGCAACTCTCTGCCTTGAATGTGTGAGTGATGCTCTGAGTACAGCCTTCCTCTTTTTAATTAAACTACTCCTGTGCTGGGTCTCGCTCTAACATGTAAGCTCTTAATTATTCACTGACATCATTCACTTGAGCTCCTCTCGAGATTAGGAGATTTCAAACTTTTGCCAAAGCCGCTGTAAACCTTTTTTTAAGATGCAGCCAATCAAGACGGAGCCCACTGTATTGAAACAAATGCACAAGTGAACCTTTTCAAAGTCAATGTGGTGAGAGCGGTTAAAGATAAAGCAGCAGCTGACAAAGTGAGAGGAACCTGACAGCGCTGCAAACACACATTCACACACAAAAAGTACACAGACACTAAATCCCAGTTTTTTCCCTGCCATCCTCCGTATGTTGCCTTGACAGGCCTCATTGTCAGGAGTGTGTCAGTGTCAGCTCGAGGTGTCGGTGTCCACGCAAACAAGCCCCAGAAGAGGTGGGAGGGGAAAGTAACAACAACAAACACAAGTCAGCCATTTTTTTAAGCCCCCCCCCCCATCTCAAGCCTCCTCCTTCACCATCTGTGTCAGAAAAGCTGCGGGTGCCACCGCCGGCTAATAAGGCAATCAGAGATGGAAAAGATGCTGACACGGCAGCTTTCCCGCGTCACTCAGAACAAAAGAGGGAGAGAGAGAGGGAGGAAGGGAGGGTAGGAGGGAGGAAGGGGATTAAAATGGGAGGGGGGGGGGGTGAGGTTGTCTGTTGTGGTTGTCAGTCAAAAACATAAGCCCACTTTGTGCTGTCAGGGAGGATGGGGAGAAGAGGGGAAGTTTTGAAAAGAGAGGAGAAAAGATGTGTTTAGGCCAGTGAAAATGAGGTGTGTGTGTGTGTGTGTGTGTGTGTGTGTCTGGCAGAACAATACATGACAGGGAAACAAGTTAAACAGCGTGCAATAAACTTAGCATGATATAAGAGGAAAGAGAAATCAGTTGGATTTCTGCCATGTGTATGCAAGTTCATAGGTGTGTGTGTGTGTGTGTGTGTGTGTGTGTGTGTGTGTGTGTGTGTGTCAAGTGTCACAATGTGTCAGGTGCAGGCAGGGATGCACCGTGGTGGGTGAGGGGGGGGAGCGAAGCCATCTGCGTCTGGAGAGGAGCCTGTCACTATTGTTGTGCCCAGAGTCCAGGATTTCCTGCTGCAGACAGGTGACACCACAGTGGGACATCCCCCCGTCTCTCTGTCTCACATGTACGCACAGGAACAAACTTACACCCCTCCCCCAATGCAGGAAGCACTGTGAGGTACAGCGTGATGTAAACACTCCTGTGACACTGTCGTTTAATTATCAAATCTGATCAAAGTGAGGACAGGCTGGAGAAATCTAATTCATCTCCAATAAAAAACCCGCAACACTCACGCAGTGATTTAAAAAAAAACTGTGCCCTCTCTCACACACATCTGCATTACATCTGTACCTCACACTGTGAAACTGCAGCGAAACAAATGAGAACTGTAAATTAATTCCACAATTAACCCCCACTCACTAGGTCTCTGATACACATCCTCAGCACACACTGGCCCTCTCAACCTTCTCCATTTATTCATGTTGTCTCGGCGAAGAGGGCAATCCCGTCTCTCATTTGCAGTGCTAATGTCCAATTCCGCCAGCTTTCACCCCGCTGATTTGCCCTGCGTGGTCGAGCGCCGCATTCGGAGCGGGGCGGCCGGTGGAAGCTCCCTCACACCGTTTAGCAGCCCTTCAAAATGGGAGCTCTGGCGTGGCAGTCTTATTTCTCTCTCCCGTTTCGCTTTGTCACTGGTCCCTCCATTCGCTGCCACTCACCTCTGATGGCTTTGGACAGGCCTGATCAGTGTGTGTCATTGACCTGCGCGGCGTGCATGAGTGTGTGTGTGTTTCAGCGGAGAGAAGGCTGTAAATAAAATGACATTATTATTTCCTCTGTCCTATCATGTAGAAAAGCCAATTATGGTAATGCTGAGTTCGTCAGGCAATCTCTGTCTCTCTCCGCTCTCTCCTGTCGTCTTCATTCTTGCTCTTTTTTTCCACTCTGGGATAGTTGTTGCTTTGGTTTCATAGGACCTGACACTCTCTTTGAACAAAGCACACTGAGGAAAGCTGGCACACACCAACAGCCTCCTCTCAGCCTCGAGACAACTGAGGACAAACAGCTTTTCATGCAATCCTGCATAAAGATTCATCATCACATTTAGGAAATAAAGTAACTTAGTTTAACTGTTAACCCTTGCATGCTTTGTCCCCCTTTTTCCATTCTTTCTCACAAATCGCACGTCGCTGCGACGCAACACAAAGATTTACAGATCAGCGTTGCCACGGACACCATGTATTAGCCATAATTTAACCCCCAGCCTTCCTGACCAGACACGTAAAAGCCTACCCACATGGAATGGCCCGCCATATGGCGCAATATCTCCGGGGCGACTCATGTGTCATATAAATCCACCTTCTCAGCTTCCACCCATCTCCCAGCAAAGGAAAAACAACACAACCAGTGCTGTCTGCCCACCATGCTGGTAGATGTGCAATTCACTTCTCTTTTTTTTTTTTAAACTTGTGGCAACTGCTCTGGATTCTGTCACAAAGCTCGTGTTTCTCATCAGGAGCAGCAGTCTCCTGGATGTATATGAAATGAAAGATGAATGACTTGTTCCTAAAACTTGGAACAGTCCCCCGGGGCTTTCACATACGTTCCAATTAATCTGCAGTTACTTGAACCCACATTATGCTAATAGCCTTTTTAAATGGGTCATACAGAGAGTGGATTTCACCTTCATTAGATCACAAACGTGTTTATGTGAATGAAAGAGGGAAAGACAAAAACCAGAGGCAGCAAAAGACACAACAATGGCTGCACAGAGACTAAGCAACAAAAAAGAAAAAACTGCAGCATTTTCTAAATAGAAGAACGTTGCCAGCTCTTTCTTGCACTGCTCTCATGTTATTCCATTCTTTGGCTCTTTCTTTTGTCTCTGTCCGTTTGTTCAGATCTCATGTGAACCGGTTTTGACACGCCATGACAGTGACTGTGGTCCATAAATCACCTTTTCCCTGAACTGTCAGTGCCTGCTTGTTCTGAGATGAAACAACAGCCATTAGATCATCGGCACGTAGATTCCAGCCGTTTCTGCTCCATGTATATGCCAAACACACACACACACACGCACACGCACACACGCTGCAGAACAAACCATCTGGTTTGTTTACCGGCAAAGTGCAGATAAAGCATTATTAATGCTCATTAAAGGTGATGTGAGTGAGATTTACTCCAGCGTTGCCAAACTCTGATTCAATGGAAGCTTTGTCAGACAGATGCCATTTGGTTAACACATTTGTTTTAGAGCAAATATACACACATGCAGATTCCACTCATGGACAGGCTACAAGTTAATTTAAGTTCAACTTATTATTTTTTTTTTTTTTATGAAATTCAGATTAGAAACACTATTAATTCAGTCTTCTGGTATTATTTCCGACGACATGAGACTCTTTAATTATTTAACACGCAGGTTATTCGAGTTCCTCTTTTTGTAAGTTGACATAAATATGTTGATGTTCCGTTTAGATCTAAAAGGAATTTATAACAAGCTTACAAAGCAACACGGTTCAATTCTTTCTGCACAGATGCCGTCTTTTGAATTCACCTGCATTGCCCCTGACAGTGGAGCTTCCCCCGACTAAACAACAGCTGCTCCCATCGCCTAGCAACAACCAGTTGATGGATGACCCCAAAGATGGATAATTACCATAAATCACTATGGTTGTGTGGAGAATAGAAGCAGAAAATCATTGCAGGGAAGAAAAAAAACCTGTCTGAACCACGGTTTAAACTGGTGTCTGTTGTTTAGGCGAACTTAGCCTCTAATTTCGAATTGGCTGATGACTGGGATACGAGCTACGGAGAACGCAAGAGAGGAGACAGGATTTCTTTGTGCATCAGAAAGCGTCTTTGGAGCACTTCCTGAGAGCGTCCAGCGATTCGGACGGGAATGATTAGTGGCTGTAAAGTGAAACCTGATGGAATGAGTCACTGGACAAAACGTGAAATCCTGAAGGAGCAGTGACAAAGAAAACAAAGTGGGCAGAGGAAGGAAGAAAGGAAACGGCCGAGAATGAATGATGGCAGCAATGATGAGTTTAGTGCGGCAAAGACGACAAGAAGGGGAGGGGGGGTGGAGGAGAAGACGCACGGAGAGGAAGTGTGCGTGTGTGTGTGTTGCCTGCACGTACATGTATATTTATGCTCTGTGCATGTCTGAATGTGTGCGATGTAGATGGTGAGATACGGACAGCAAGAGGGGAAAAGAAAAAGACTGCGAGAACAAAAAGAAGACGAAAATTAGAGGGCACAGGGCCAAAACAGGGTCACAACCTAACCAGTTCGGTCTAGCCGAGTCCGGTTGCACAATAAGCCATCAATCAACCTTCTCCGCGCTGTCAGCCCTCCCCTCAATTCACAGAGGCCATTCACTTTGTACACTGCTGAGCAACAAAACACAGAGACGGAAAAGAGCGACACGAGGAGAGGAAAAAATACACATAGGGCCACACGCACGCCCTCGAACCTGATCCTTCGCTGCTGGAAGCATGGCATCATCTGCAAAACATTTGTCTCCAGAAGATTACAGAGATGACGAAATGAGTTATATGTGGAATTGTAGTGCTTCCAAAATAAGTTAATAAAGCGTCTGAATCTGAACTGTGAAGGTTCATGTGACAGGCCTGTAGCATTTTAGCTTCTTAACATGTAGCATCATCTCTTGACCTCCTCAGAAGCATTCCTCTTTTCTTTAAATCAAATGAAACAATTTGCAAGATGTAACCAGACAGGAAAATAAAAAAAATATGAAATAGCTTGAGTCCTTTTTGACAAATTAATGAAGAATTGTTGGACATCCCATCTCAAAGACACAGGGACTTTTTTACAATTAGTTTTATGGATCATAACAGTGTATCATCTCCTCTCTGCTCCCTCTAGTCCTCAGACAGTAATTCAAAAACAAACCCCAACACAAGAATGCAGAGGATTTTGTGAGAACAGGACCTCAGAGACCCGACTGACATCACTTTCCCAACATGCACAAAGACAGACAAAGAAACCATAACAAAAAAAAAAACCCTGAAGTCACTTCAGGGAAATTAATTAACCGCAAACCCTCAGGGCAGGAGGCTGCTCAGGACAACCGAACGTCCCCAAACATTTTAGTGCTTTTAACTGCATATGACACCAGGGAAATTCGAGCAGTTGTGCACCATTGAAACCGTTATCCTTTATGCATCGCCAAATTTTCTTTTTCATTCTGCCCACTCGAGTGACGAGTTAGCGCTGAAGTCTGGCGCTCCATTAAACAAAGTTCTGCTGCTCCGTTTCAACACTGGTTTAGGATTTAAGACGTGATGAGGAGCATAGGGGCGTAACAAAATACTGAACAAAAGCATAAGCCTAATCACTCAGCGGTCGAGAGTACGTATGTGCGCATGTTTTTATCCACTTCCTGATGACCACGGTGGTAAAGTGACAATAGAAGAAATTATAGGAGGGAGCAGGGATTAGAAAATGGGTCTCTGGAGAGAGCCAGTATATTATGTATAGAGCTCTTAAAGTGGACTTGTATCAGTAGCCATCTCACCCTAATTGTGTCTGTGTCCAAGTATGCATGCCTGTGTGTGTGTGTGTGTGTGTGTGTGAGTATACAATGGCGAGGAACAGCTTCGCCGTCATAGAGGGAGAGAGAGGCAGGAAGCGAGGAAGCAATCCTTCAACAGAGCACAATATCAGACTGCGGACAGACAACGAACGGCTGGAAGGTTCTGGAAACGAGAGAAAAGGCTGCCTCCCTCACATTTCAGCTCCCTCTCAAAGTGCCCTCCATCTCACACAAACACACACACACACAAATGGCACCATAACTCTATATCCGCAATCAATCCCCGCTATGAAGACACATCCATCTTCTGTAATGCTAATGGGAGGGTTTTGGGGGTGGGATTGGGTGGAGGACAGGGGTAAAACAGAGGGTATGTGACTGTAAAGTCCAGCTCAGAGCAGTGAGTGAGGGGATACGGGCTGTGCGTGAGTTTGATAGAGATGGCGTAAAAGAATAAAAAGCCATAAGGAGGAGGTGCGTGCACGTTAGCGTATTTATCTGCGTGTCAGGAGGTCAGGTGTGTGCGTCTGTGTGGGAGAGGGAGACTGATGGCTGTCAGCTTGCATCTGGCAGAGAAAATAAATTAGGCTTATGAAGACAAATGAAGGGGCTTTGGAAAGAGTAAATGGGGGTGGATGAAGGGGGGGCAGATGACGGAGAGTGGGAAGAGGGAAGGGAAGGAGCGAAGGAGAGAGACGGGGATGGGGGGGGGGAGGGGGAGGGGGGGGGGGGGGGGGGGGGGGGGGGGGGGGGGCGTAATGGAGGAGAAACGAGGGATAGTGTGAGTGTGCGGTGGCATGGATATGAAAGGCCGGGGACGGGGCGGCGTTGCCAGCAAAGAGAGTTCCTCTCGGCAGCCAGTGACCGTTCATTAAGAAGGACAGGCACACAGACAGGCCTGCTGCTGGCAACAGGAGAAGCTTTGGCTGCGGCTCCTTTGGCTGCAGGGGAAACATATATGTGGGTGCATGTGTGGGTATGTGTGCCTGTAGAGCCGCTGCCAGCATGTTCGAATCCAGAAAATAGACTTTTCCCACTGTGATCCAGACGTCTGCTCTTACTTGAAACTGCTGCAGCCTGAATAGAGTGCGCGATACTTGTTTGTATAAGCGCTGGAAGTGGCTCTCGCTGCGTCTTTCCTGCGCCTGTGTGTCGGTGTCAGCGTGTATCCGTGTGTGTTCCATCTCTGTAGATTTGTCAGTGTCTATCCCGTGACACACTCCCATCGCTGTGAGTGGAGGAGAGCTCTCGGGGGGCTTTGTCACGCGGCGGTCTGTTCGTTTCCTGAGGCCTGGCGCCCCTCGTTTGATAAATGACACATGTCATTCTGTCAGCCCCTGCCATCCGGGCTGGGAGGCCCCAAGCTGATGTATGGCTGCCCAGGCTAAAGGAAATCAGAGTGTTTTGGCAGCGCCCTGAGAACACGGCCTCTTATAAGGGGAATGTGTCTGTGTGAGCGTGTGTGTGTGTCTGTGACACTGAGTGCATGTTTAATTGTGTGTATATGTGCCTATTAGTGAGTGTCTGTGTCTCCCCTAGTGTGTGTGTGTGTGTGTGTGTGTGTGTGTGTGCATGGTCTCAACCTGTCAGGCAGACGGGCAGAGGGAGACAAATCATCGTCATGGCCGCCCCAGCTGTTCCCCAAATTTGGTGCGAGGAGGAGAGCAAGAAAAAAATCCTGCCATTTGAGTTTTAAACGGCTGATGCTTCCCAGAAACAGGAATGAGTGAGAGGACACATGGAGCTAACACACACACACACACACACACACACACACACAATCACAAATCCAATGCTGAAATAGGAACCAGGCCAATCCCAGAAGGAAACAACAGCCAGTTTTCTCGTGAGCGAGTAACTAAGTATCTGCACGCGTAAACACACACATGCTTCAAACGTACACATGTGTAAACACATGAGCGCAAACTGGGGGGCGAGGCATGTGCTGCTTGACCACAGTGAAGGGCTGACAGGCAGGAGAAACAAGGCCACGACTGTATTTACAGAGCCGTCACGTGAGAACGAATCCTCGTTTGACGAGTTGTTCCCTCCGTGCGTGAACGTCTCAACCTTCGCCTGCAACTTCGTGCCGGCAAATTCAAATGTTCTTCTTCACGCAAGCGTCAACGTTTCTCAAAGCGCTGCCGTCGAAGCTGCCCCGTGCTGCAGAGCTCCCTCACAGCTCGCGCCACACACATCCACAAACATCTCCCCAGCGGAGCGCGGTCCCACCTGGAGGTTGTGAACTCTGAATGACCCCGTTTGATCGGGTGCAGGCCGAACTCCCTCCCCCCTCTCCCACAGAAGAGAAGCGGGAGACGGGGAGAGAAAAAAACAGTGTCATTAAGCTGTGAGTGATGAGTGGCAGCCATGGGTGACATCCTCCCCTAGCCAACTGCTTTCATTGCCTCCCTCCCTCTCTCTGTCTCTCTCCCTCTCTCTCTTTTTTTTTTCTTCTCCACCGCCTTGATACTTTTCCCTCTCGCTCCATCCACCTCTCCCTCCATCCCTCAACCCCTCAAGTCATTTCTCTTTCACTCCTCTGTTGCTCTGCCTCCTCTTTTTCCACTCCCTCACCCCCCTCCCCTTTCCTCCCTGGTTCTTTTTTGTTCGCTGTCACTCTCTTTTTCTCCTCTTTTTCACCCCATTATGCCCCTCCTTCAATTGCTGCTTTTCTGCACCTTCTCTCTCTCCCACACACACACACAGACGTACAATAGTGCCTCACTCAATCCTGTCTAGCTCTGTGGCCCTGCTCATGTAGACACTCGAGCTCCTCAAATCCCACACATCCAGAGGAGGGGTTGCACGTTTTCACCCGCTCAGGATTGCACCGCTCTAACAGCAGCTTCCAGTCCGGCTCTGCGGCGCTAAAAATGTCCAACAGTAGTGTTAAAATAGTTCTGAGGATTACAGCCTGACTGATATGGGGACGAAGAGCGATATCAGATCAGATACTGACACTGACAGTATCAGCAGAATAACTGGCGTTGGTTCCTCAGATGTTGTGATCAAACCCTGAAGAAATGAAATGGAAGCTTTGTGTTTTACACTTGGTCCATAAACTTGCTTCTTCATCTCATTCCAGATGTCAGCAACGCACGCTGTACATCTCTATTCCCTCTGCTGGTCCCATTCTGCTGCTGTCCAGACTCCCCAGAGCTGCACCGTCGTTTCTCCTCAAACTGATTTGGCGATGTCCAAATGTTTCTGTACTAACCAGGGTCCAGAAGTGTGTTAACAGCAGCTGTGTCTTTCGGACTGAGCCAGGGTCTCACTGTTGTTGATACCAGAGAATCCTCCGACAACTTCACACCAGCACTTTCTTTCTTCTGGCTGAAAACTATAAATGATTGATACTATATTGACTTGCTCGCTCATGTAGCATTAAACACAACGGACGGCGACGGTGGGAGTAAAATCCTCTGATCTTTCCTAACAGATGGGTATGTGTTAATGTGTTCCTACACAAAGAAAAATTATATAGATTTTTAAATTAATAAATATTTTTCAACTATAAATTGTGTTCCTTCTTCTTATTTTTAGTAGATTATGTATGTAATGTGTTACCATCAGATTAGGCTTTGAAACAAATTCATCGAATTATTGAATTGAATTAAATTGCAGCCCAGTGGTGAATCTTAATGGTATGCTTCACAAACTGAGTAGAACTATTGTAAATTGTATATTTATATTTCTTGATGAGTCATACGTTAGCCACCTACTTTGATGAAATAGCTGCTGAGTCATTTCTTAAGACCTTCAGCTCACTGACGGAACTTTCTCCAGGTTCAGTTTAGGAACAAGGAGGTAACTATGAGACGAGGCAGGAAAAAGATTTGTGAAGTAACAAGTCAAATTACATCACGCTCATCGAAAAGTGACTCACACACACACACACACACACACACACACACAGGGACAAAACTGGGAAAGTGGCCATTCCCAGACTCTAAATAGAAGGCCTGATAAACTCCAAATATAAAGTGTGTGCTCAGCAGGGTGAGGGCTGCATTTCACAGACCCCCACTAAGGTTGAGGCGCAAACAGAACCTACATTAAAAACTCAGGTAGAAATTTAGATATAAAGATATAAAGTGTCATAATATCGCTAAACAATATTAAAGTATGTAAAACGGGAATTTACAGGACATATCGATGTTGCAGACTGCACAAAAAAATCAAAATGTTGAAAGACATGAGGGAGACAAGAGGCAGATGGACTAGGGGGATACAAGTAAACAGGCCGACCGTCTGGTCACCTGACAAACAGGTAATCGGAAACAGATGCTCAGGTGGACGCCCAGTCAGCGAGTCCTACACGGAGACAGCTGGTTCAGTGTGTCAGCCTGTGAGTGACGACAGACCCGCGGACAGAGGAGACGTTTGGGTGGACGAGGGGCCTCCTGCTGCTTCCTTTGAGACAGACGACTTACAGGGACAGAGCTGAGCTTATACCCCCCTGTGACTGTCAGTGTCTGAGACAGGACGCCGGCTCAGGGGAGATTTGGGAGGAATTTTTTTTTTTTTGGCGAGTGGGGGGGTGGCATGTGGAGCAATTGAATTGAATGCGATCACGAGACGTTATGTCTCCTTTCAACTGCCCATCAAGTGACAAACAGAGGCCGAGGGCCGTTAAGTGATTACTGTGTGTAACCCCGAGCAAATCGTGGTCAATGGGTTTCTTTCTTAATGAAAGTGTCAAACCAAACTGAACAGCACCACATCAACAGAATGCGCTTTGATTCTCTTCCTGTGCAACATGGTTTATGGATAACTCTGCTTAATGGGAACAGTTCTTGGAAAATATGTGACAGTCATGTGTTCAGACTTCAAAGACGATGACACAAGGCTTTATTGCCCTGTGACCTTTTGGATTTTTACAAGTCAGATGTCTGACTGCAGGATGTCGCTGAAATCAAACTGTCGGGCGGGGGTTGATATATGAGAAGAAGTCCAGTGAGCCTGAAAGAGGAGAGTATTAAGCTCTCCTTTTCAGATGTTGAGTTCATGTTCTTGTAACCAGTTCACTGACTCTTGAGCATCCGGTGAGAGAGCTATAGATGAGAGCTTGAGACAGGGAGGAAGATGAAAGAAAATATGAGCAGGCCAGAGGAGAACTGAGTCAGTAAGATAGAGATTGATGACTGATAGGGAGATGAGAAAAGGCTTACAGGGAGAGGGAGAAAGAGAGGAAGAGAGGGCTCGTAATCCCCCCCCCCCCCCCCCCCCCAAAAAAAAAAAAAAACCCCCAAAAAAAAAAAAAAAAAAAAAAAAAACGAGTGAAGAGAATGAGAGAGAAAAGGGAGTCGGCTGAGAAAAAGATGAAGAGGTGAGGGGAGGAGAGAGGGATGGCCGTGGCACTGCACCGGGCTGCAGCGTGACCTTCCCCATGTGTCCGCTCTCAAGGACAAAGTGTCATCTGTTAACGGTGTCCATTCCCTGATGCCTTATCTGCAGTAAACTAGTGTTCAAAAAATGATATTCATTGCTTCTCAACCCACCTTATCAGTTGAATAAACACTCCCAGGGGGGGATAAAAATTTCCGCCCCCTGACTCTCGACCACTGGCAGCGGCCGGCTGGATGTGCTGAGGCCAGCTTTTTTCCCCCCAGTCGCTCTGTTCTGAGGAGTGTCATGATATACAGCGGTGGCTTTAGCCAGATTTAGCACCACATGCTCTACATACAGCAGCTCTCTGTTCAACTCCAACGAGGGGAGAGAAAGTTTCACCGAAAGCTGCTGCTTAC
The DNA here is from genome assembly GCA_016785235.1 of Pseudorhombus dupliciocellatus. Classification (NCBI taxonomy): domain Eukaryota; kingdom Metazoa; phylum Chordata; class Actinopteri; order Pleuronectiformes; family Paralichthyidae; genus Pseudorhombus; species Pseudorhombus dupliciocellatus. The sequence goes on along the minus strand of JAFBJW010000287.1, from coordinate 1,390,987 downwards.
CAACGCATACGTTAGATGAATATAAACGTTCTTCCTGATGTTTACGGACGGATTATCTCCAAAACAACAGCGTGCAGTTATCATGTGGATTCATATTAAGTCTGAATCCAAGCGTCCACCAGGCAACCACAGAGAACAACATAAAGAAAATACACTAATTCTGTTTGTAAGCCTCCAGCCCTTTTGGTTACTTTATAGTTCTGCGTGAAGAATTGACGCCACATGCCATTAGAAAGTCTTCATTTTCCTGATTCTGAGCAGAAATGAAATTTCTGCTGAGGCACAAACAGTCGACTGCACTCGTTAGCAGTCGGAAATGACTCTTACTTCTTTTCCCCACCGAGTTCCTGCGATTGTTTCAAGACTCGGACTAAATGCTCGCTGCTGTTAGCATGTTAGCATTTCCCTGTGACATCACGAGTGAAGAGCTGGAGAGTGAATGTGAACAAGCCTGCCATGAATAGTTATTGTCATTAATGAAACATCAATTAATTCAATAGTTCCAGAAGTCTATAAATTAGGATTTAAATTTATCCAAAATTCACATTTGTTGATATCAATCTAATAGAATTATAATTTGAAATAAAATATGGGTCCCACTGCACCATCGTCATGGTCTTTCTCTCCCTACATTTGCGCTGGACTGTAAAGATAAATTATCCCTAACCGTAGAGCTGGTGTATGTGTTGGCCTGCGTGTCTGCACTGTAGCACAGTCGCATATAATCAGTGGCTAATAACAACACGGTGGGAGTTGCTGCCTCACCGTAAATCAATGAGCAAAATAATTGCTAATACACTGGTTATCGATTAGCGTGCCCGCCATGCTCTCATTTTCGGGGGCGACTATAGCTTAGCGCTAACGCGGTGACAAGGGTAAAGTGTTATTTCTCCAAAAGGCACACGGGCCGACAGCTGGGCAGGAAAAAAAAAATGACGGCAGGGCCTCGGCAGTAATTCTTAATTGACACCTGTCACAGCGATGGCAGCAGTCACAGCTGCTGCAGGAGAACGTCTACCCGAGTCCTGTTCATCTGTCACTTTTCATATCTTTTATTCACAGCCACTCTTTTTCTCCCTCTGTTGTATCCCCCCCACCTGTTCCCCCGTCGTACCCGCCCTGCTACAACAGAGACGTTCAAGATAGAAGCAAGTTAACTTTGAGGCCGGGCGACACCGCGGCCTCCAGCGACAACTCGCTGCTGTTTTCAATGTGTAGTTCGTGGATCAGAGGCAGTTTTTCAGTCTTAGCTTAATTGACTTAGCACTTGACTCGAGTATCGGCCACGAGAGAGTGAGCGATCCAATAAGAAGCGAGCGCTGAGGGTAATAAACCTCCCTGTGCCTGCTCTGGTGGTCATGTATCTCCAGTCTTATCTCTGGCTTTATCACCGTGATTACCGCAACAGGCACCGCCTCAGTGGCAATTTCTAATACATCAAGTGCAGAACTGAAAAAAAGAAGAAAAAAAAAACAAAAAAAACAAGCTTGGTAATATCTTAGATCACTGCAGCAAAATGCAGAAACCAATATCTGAGAGAGTCCTTCTGGCTGTGGACAAACTCGATCAACAGCAGCCAACGCTGGCTTATGTGGTCGCTCCAATAACAGCATCTGTCTGGGGCGCGGAGCATCAATCATACGAGGACACACTGGAGATGCACCGGATCACACTGGACTTGATTTCTACGAGCACTCACACAAAGTGATGTGAAAAACATGCAAGTCTGCTGTTCAGCAAATGAGGTATGGGAGAACAGTGACACACACACACACACACTCAACACAGTGTGTACAACAGTGGAAGCAGTCGAGACAGGGGCTCCCCCGAGTCCACACTGACCTCTGAGTGTACCCTGGACCTCCCATCTTCGTGCTTTAAATCACCACTCGGCCATTTTTCTCTCTTTTTTGCGTCTTCCTTTTCCTTCCTCCTCCCTCTCAGCCTCACTCCCTTTGTCTGCTTCTTCCACTGCTGCGATTATTGGCCAAGCCGAGTCCAGTGTTTGTGTGAAGAACTAAATGCAGCTGGACCGACCGCTTCGGACGCCCGATCACCCACAATGCTTTGCCACACCCAGCAGAGACACTGGGAATCTTCCACATGTTCAGCATCAGGTTTAGCTTCCCTCTCCTACTAAGTCACGATCATCCCCTGGATCCTAATTGCCTCAAACCACAAACCGCATATGCATTGTGAAATTCATATTTGTGTTGGATTCAGTGCAAAACACCATTAGACTAGAATTTATAATCCGTGCCTTTGCTTTCCCTCTTTTCTCCTGCACCCAAATGGCTACTTTACTCAATCAGCAGGGAAACTTGGGCTCAGCCTGTATCCTTCACAGTAATTAGCAACCGCTGCCCCAAACCCCTTAAGGACGGCCATGTGGATGATGTCATGCTTGTTATTATTCCTGGTATTATCTAACATCCCTACTGTACATTGTGGCTTTTGTTTTGCAGCTGCTTTGAATTGTAGCCAGGATATCTTTGTGAATGGAAAACAGGCGCGCCGAAAATCAGAGACAATAAATACGTGCAGGATGTATTTAAGTCCGAGGATGCTAGTCCCGTGAAAAACGACCTTGTTCTCTTCATTTCTTTGTCAAAAAGTCCTCGTGTTGTGCTTGAGTGAAAATCCAGGTTTTCCTGCTTCCTCTGAACCTCATTAAGCTCGGGGATAGTTTTACCTCGCGGCTGCAGCTCTGAATGCCTTCACATCGTCACCCTGCTGGCGAGCCTAATTCCCACATATTTTCAATTCGACCCTCTCTTTTCCATAAGAGCAGTCATCGATCTTCATTTGTCACTTAACCTCCACGAAGATGAGGACGGGGCGCGCGGTGCGTGCAGAGCGCGGCTGTGTGTATTAGCGTGTGTCTTTGATTTCCTGCAGGCCTACCGGCTTCTGACAACACATGCAAATGAAAGCACGGGTGTAGTGGAGTGTGGGATAGCAAATGTATCCACTGACTCCTTCAGTCAATGTCATCCGTTAATGACACTTTACATATACTTCCTTATCATCCCCATCAGAATATTCTCTCTCTCTCTCTCTCTCACACACATACACACACACCGCTCTCCTGAAAAAAATGTCATTAAATACTTTATCAGCTTCCCGATAAAAACCATCACGAGGTTCTAACAGTCGTCTCTCAGCGTCGCTGACTTCTTAGTCGACAGGTGCCGTGAGCTACATTTCTGCTGAGGAAAAAACACAATGCAAAGTAACAACAAGGAAATGTGTTAATGCTGCTCGTCTTTGAACTTGTTCTGTCAAACAAACCAAAAAGCTGGAACCAGAGAGATCAGAGGAGAAAAAGGCAAGTTGGAAAAAAAAAAAAAAAAAATCTCTCACACTCACAGGAAGCTACGAGCACATTCCATTTCCATTAAATACAGTATGTCCATCGAATATGATGCACCTATATGCTATGCCACAAGCTAATCATGCAAACTGGAGACTGCAACCATCCGTGACCTTATTACAGGACCGCGGTTGTCCAGCCGCATGTTGGTTTTGCGAATCCCGCGTCTTGATTCACCACGTCACACGGCGAGCAACCTCTGCTGTTGAGTTTACACCGGAACAACCGGGGGTGGGCGCCCGAGAAGTGGCTAACACAGAGTTGATTACATCAAGGCGGCTTCGCAGACCTGACACCTTGCTGAATTTGTCAGCATTAATCGGTGGGGCCCTGTCACTGAACCGTCAGCTACCTGGATAATTAGGGACCGTGGCTAACGATGCCGTCGGAGGGAAGAAAAAGCTCGACTCCCCTCCCCTCCTCCATCCCTCCATGCAACCCTTGAGTCATAATTAAGAGACTGGCTTTGCGTGGAGGTAGTGATAGTGGCAGCAGAGCGGAATTTTGTTTAGGAAAAGGAAAACAGCAGAGGACGCAGCCAGCGATGTCAAAGAGAGGAGACGCTCCGCTGTCTGTGCGTTGTGCTGAACTGGTGCGCGGCTTCAGTGCGGACAAACGTTGACGAGGGCTTTAATTAAACATGCATTGCGCTAAGCTATAGACGGATCATTAAAATGCCGCCATGACGTTCGTTTAAAGGAGACACAGCGTAGGAGATATCAAAGGAACGAGCGGCGCCCGGGCTCTTGATTAGCGGCACCACTGTGGCTAAGACTTCTATCAAGGGAGCAGACAAAGGAAAACTTATTATTGAGTTTCGGTCTGAGGGAACACATTTCCACATGGTCAGTATCACAGCGTGTCACTGCGTGACACTCAGCACAGTCACTGCTCCTGGATCTGCGGCCTGGTCTGTCCCTCTCTCACAGATGCTCCGCCCCTTCCTTCTGGGCCGTCTCACTCAGTAAAACTGGACGTTGTGCAGGATAGGTAGTGAAAATATATATATTTTTGATCCGTCTAGAACTTTCTAACTCCCGTGGAACACATTCAACACAGCGTCCCCCTGTCCTCACGCCGGCATGTTGGATGATTGGTTGACAGATTCATTACTTAGAGTGACAGTGTTTGATTTAAGATAGGTCGCCTGGCCGAGCAAAGCGTGAGTAGACGTGCTGCGACGCCATTAATTTTCTGTTGCAATCAGAACCTTGACCTCAGCATCGAGGCAAATACAGAATGATGGCTTATTTGTGTATTTCACATAGAGTACTTCACGTCCGCTAATTAAACTAACTACCGGTTATTACGCTGTAATGTGCTCAACAAGAGTCTTGATTTAAAAATGGTAATGCTGCTAATGCAGGGAACAGGGATAGGAACAGGTCAAAGGTCACTTCTGGAACAGCTTGATCGGAGCCGATACTATCAATCAAGCAGTGCACTTCCATCAGGGCTGCAGCCAATTATTATTAGTGACAAATGTGGAAATTATTCATCTAATTAAATTATGTCTATAAAACATCTGGAAACAACATAAATACGCCCAAAAGTTTTCATAACAAAACATGAGGTCTTCAAACTTCTCAAACACCTAACATCTCAGACACCTAAAATATAATTCAGTAAAAATAATAAACAGAGAAAAGCATCAAATCCTCACGTCTCAGTACCTAAAAATAGACAATCTTTGTTTTGTGAAAAGACTTCAACAATGTTTACAAATTTTCCCTCGCGTGATAAGATTGCTAATGGTTTGAAATAGTTTAAGTGACGGATAATGCAAATTGTGGCCAAAATTAAAAAACTATGAAAACAAACAGGGTGAAAGGGGAAAAAAAGCCTGAAGTCTCTGTGCCCGCACTGCTTTATGTTTGAGCCCCGTTATTTATTCTTGTCCTGATTATTTCTTACATGACATTAGTGCAGCGTGTTCAGCCGCCATTAATTACCTGGGCTCCTGTGAGGAACACCTCAGGAACAACTGCACTTCAGCGAGAGGAGACAGCGAGAAAAAAATGACGACAAATGACTGCAGCAAAAGTCTCTGCTGCTCAAATGGCACCGTGCTGAACTCAACTGCCAAAACTAACAGATGCAGTAATGTGGTTCCAAATGAAAGAACACTGATGCATTGTCGCCGGTCATAATCTAGATAGGGTACACCGCCATTACAGGGTCTAGAATCATCACTGTGACTGATGAAACTGAGCCCATTTGAAATGGCATACAAAGAGCCATTGAATCCTCACTCTCCCTCGCTCTCTGAGGAGCACAAGCAACGTTTCGTTTTAGTGCAACTCCAAAGTGACAAATCTAGGTTGTGGAAATATCTGGTAATGCATTGTAAAAATAGCCTGCCTTCCTAGGTGTGTGTATACAGAGGAAGCAGTCACACACACACACACACACACACACACACTGACATCAGCGGAGGTGTTGACGTTTTCTTTCTTTGAGATTGACCATACGTCAAGCAACTGGAAATAATGCCCAGACAACGCCTTCCAAGTTGGGGAGTGACAGTGACTGGGTGTGATGTATGTGTGTGTCACAAAGGAAGACAATTAAATCAATATTCAAAAGCAGAGCTGGAATGTGGCCACGCCAGAGCTTGGCTGAATGGCCGCTGAGTATGGAGGCTGGAAAACAGAGGAAACAACACTTTTCTTCTTCTTCTCTCTCTCTCCTTCTCTCTCTCTCTCTCTTGCAGAGGTGGAAACAGACACTGTTCATTTTCAGCGTGCTCGCTCTTCAAACACATTTCTCTCTATCCATCACTAAAGCCTCGCGTCAATTAGAAATTACAGCCCCACAGAGTTCAAAGTCTTTCTGTCACAACCTTGATTAAGTCTGCTTAACCTCACATTTCCACCGCCTGCTTAACATTCTACAGCTGTTTTATTCGGCTTTGGTCATTACTGCATGAACTTCAAAGGTTCCCCTCCCTCCCCCCCCTCTTCGTCATTTGGAAATGCATGTCAATCACACACATCTCCCAGGGACATCAAATGGATTCAGGCAAACATGCGATTCTCTCGCGCAGCAGTTCATGTCTGGTCAGCTTAACGACGACGAGTGGGCCCTGACTGCCGACGAGCAAAATGTGAGGAGATGCAGAAATTCTCTCAGAATATGAATTCACATGTTGCTCACTTTTCTCTGCAGAAGGGAACGTTTGTTAAATGCGATTCGGTTCAAAAGATCAAAACTCGTTCACACTAAGGTCCCACGAATCCCTTTACACATTTGAAAACATGACAAATTGGTTCATGGTACGAGGAGGTCGTGTCATTGGGAGGTTCATTACACTGTACTTGACTCGTGCGCTACCCAACAGGGATTTTACAACAATTTTTTTAAAACGCAATTAACAGGTTTCTCAGAACAGGAAGTGATATTATCAGAATGATTGTTAAAGTAAACTTGACTTCACATAACTTGCCATCTAATAACATAACAGTCACAACGGTGACTTCTCACTTGTTGCTAAATAATATCTAAAAATAACTAGAAATGTACTAAATAGATTTTTAATATTGGAAAGTACTATTATAGAAGCCTTCTTGTATTACACTTGCCAAGAATGCACCTGCCCAGTGACTTCTGCTGTCTCAAAGATGACATATGGTTACAGATGTTGATAAATCTTATATGGCATTACGTACATAATCAATCGGTTAAGGATCCCACAACATGTGAAATCATATTAAACCTGACTGTTACATCACCTGGCACTGTACTGGTGCCCAGTATGTTCCTGTACATTCACCATCTTGTTATTGTTATGGCCTCACGCTCAGCTTGGTGTTATTCTTCTGCCTATAACTTTTCTGTGTGTCCACCGTGTGTGACAGCTTCACACAGCTCGGTGCCTCAGACCTGAACAGAGGTCAGGCCTGGAGTTTTTGAAGTGACCATTAAGAGGGAGCCCTCCTCGCTTCACCCTGCAGTGTTTTAGGACCATTCCTGTGTGGGACGCTTCCCTGTGATCTCGCTACGCCCCAGCACCCCCCTCTCTCCCACCCCCCCTCCCCGTGCGCCCCCCCTTCGGGTATTAATCGCAAACTATTTATCCCGCTTGAGAACTTTTCTTTCAATTTGTCTTTTCTCTGCTCCCCGGCGGGGGCAAGAAGTTACCCTTTGAGGGAGCCCGGCTGCCGGGGCGCATGCGTGCCTGCGTGGCGAATGATTTACTGATGTTTATCAGGAATGAATAGATCAAAAGAAGTCGCATGACAGGCGATCAATCAAGCATCAAATCAAGGGTGGCAATCCCGGAGCGGAACGCGAGCTGGGAATGCGCCTCCCCTCGCTCCTCCTGTGTTTTCTCTTTTCACTGGCACCCACAACGCATCAGACACGTTCGCCTGTAAAAGCGAGATAAGATGAGCTTTGTTTGGAGAACTTGGATGCTGGCAGCCCAAGAAGTGGAGGATCGGCTTAAAAGCGCGTGCAACTCCGGAGTGCAGCTGAGCGCGTTCATTTCACACCGGGGCACATTTTGGCACCGAGGCGCATGCCTGCGTAAATGAAACAATACTGTTGCCAATCAAACATGCCTCACTCGATTAGTGCGGATAAATTCGCCCTGTTGTGACCCGTGGTGAAATTAATCACAAGTCAGGGAACTGAGCTCAACACACACTTCAGGGATGGGTTGTGTTATTGTCTCGTGCCCTTCATCTGGCCTCTTTATGTACACTGCTGCGTAAACTTGTGTGCACATTCCTGGTTGTTTATTCTACTTGCTTGTGAGTGTGTGTGGTGGGGTTAAATAAAGTGTGTGTGTGTGTGTGTGTTTCTCCAGGAGGGGTGTGTTTGTTTGCAGAGCCGGGGCTTACCTACTGACCGCCGCGGCGCTTGCTGCTTTCTCCTCGGCATGCTGCTGCAGGACTTTCCGCTTGACTTTTCATGCAGAGATCAGATGAGCTGGACGAGCTGCAGAGGAAACCAAAGCCAGGGGACGGGTTCGCTTTTTCCTGCCTCGGTTCTGGAGGGTACGTGGGGGCTGACGGCGGAGTAGATCCCTCGCAGGGTGGAAGAAGTGTCTGTGTCGGGGTTTAATCTCTATGCGTCTCTGGTCATTTGGGAATCGGCGCGTCCCCGGCGAGGCGAATCAAACGCGAAGATCGCAGTGGGCTCAGCTGTAAACGGGCTCGTCCTTTTAACTTCTGCCGATCCAGAAACTCATCGCGAATAAAAACAGAGAAGACGCTCCGTGCGGGTCTCAGTCTACCGAGGAGTGATACGGACAGCTGCCGGAGCTCCCTTCACCGCGATCCCATCAAAAAAAAAAATGCGTGTGCCACCCCTCACCGGACTATTTTGTCATACCTCTCTGTTCGCAGCAGACGTGGAGGCACACGGGGCTTCCTCTCTTCCTTCGCCGGGCTCGGCGGTGGAGTCCGAACTGCGCCGCGGTGCGTTTGCCTCCGGCTGCGCGTCCGACACGACACGGTGCCCGCTCCGGGGATCCGACCGCTTCAGGGAGGAGAGGAGAGGAAAGAGTGACACGTTAGAGGAGCTGGGTGTGTGTCAATCAGTCAAGTGTGTGTCCGCGTCCGTGTGTGTGTGTGTGAGTGTGTGTGCGGAGGACCCCCCCCCCTCTCTCTCTCATTCAACCCCGTCTCGGTGAAAACAGCCCTGGATCATGAAATACTCACAGATTCGCTGTCAACGCGGACACTTGACGAATTTCTCAGAAAGTCATGAGAAGACACGAGGAGCAAGACGCGCCCTCCGAGCTGCACACTGTTCCTCCTCCTGCCTCTTCTGTTGTTGTTCTTATTATTCCCTCTTTTTTTTTTAAAAAAAGTCTTTATTCTCTCCTTTTTCTTAAAAAACAAAACAAAGCGTGCTCCGGATATTCTCCGCAGTAGAAACGTGCGCACGTTCGGTGATGCGCGGCGCATCCAGACAGCTCCCACTGATAGACAGACACATCCAGCTGCCTTTCCGGCCTCTCCTTTACTCCACCCCTCCACGAGCGTCACCCTGACAGTCAGAGCCCACCTGTCAATCCGCTGCTCTAATTGTTCACTGGGATGGCTTTCATTTCAGCGCCTTCCTACACCCCCCCTCTACCCCCCACCCTACCCACCCATCCACCCCTCTGCGCATGGAGCCAACAGTGTGGGGGGCTGCACACGCGCGTCCTGTTCGTGGACACAGGAGTGGACGATTTGTTTAAAAAAAACAAACAAACGTGGAATGAGAGATGACTCTAAAAACTTGATGTGTGTGTGTGTGTGTGAAGGAGAGAATTGATAGAATAGTCACCGCTGCTGGGATTATTGCGCACAGAGAAATAAACTGTGCGTTTATTTCTTCTTTTTAGGGAAGGATTTGGCCCTGTACACTCTTGTTTAATGTACAAAAACTAGGCACACAAACAAAAGCAAAGAAGATCTAAAATCACATTTAAACCTATTAGACTCCGCAGATCCCACACAGGCAGGATAATCTTTGCTACAAGCACAGACAGATCAGGCCCGGGCTGATTATTTGGATTAGAACCCGAAACATCAATCAGCAGTAATTCGAGCGCAGAGCGAGACTCTGGGGGAAAAACGCGATTTAAAAAAAGCTGCAGCCAAGAAGTCTAAACAACCCCTCCCTCTTCTCCAGGTAAGTGATGTTTAACAATAAAACACATTAGATTAGAGTTGAATTTAAAGTTAGATGGGATTTTCAGTGGCCTCTTTAGGGACAATGGAGGCTGCGGATCGATTTGTTACACCTTTTTACTGAGGCTGGTGGGGAAGGGGAGGGGCTCTGACTCTACAAGAGGCTCCATTAATAGCCTACACTGCGTCCTATAACTATTATCCTCCATAAAGTGTTTATAAAGGGCACACAACTGGGCCAATGTTATCTTAAATGGTGTGCACGAGCTGCTCTGGAGGACGGTGGAGAGGAGAAAAGGAGAAACTCTCAGGCTTGTTTTTTTTTTTTTTTTACTGGGCTACAGAGGGTGTGGTGATAATCACAACACCGAACTTGGATGGCACGAGAAGTGGCTCAGTTCAGACTGGATGTGCCTCTCCCCTGCGCCTGCAGCCGGACAGCTGACTCACTGAGCCCCAGAGGCTCCATCCTGCCTGCTGCTGCTGGAGCTTTGGAGCGGATCATTTTACAAAGAACTGGATTACTACACGGCTTTAACTACACGGGCCCACTTCAACTACCTCTGGTGAGTTTCAGACATTTCCTTTCCTCACGTTTTCGGTCCCAAAACCGAAGCAGCACCCGTAGTGTCTTTACGCACAGCAGTGAGCCCCTCGGAGGATCCCTGCGTCTTTTTACGCGCGGCGCCGAAGTGTTAATCTTGAACGCAGCACGTCTGAGGTCGCTCAGACGTGGTAAAAGAAATACAAGGTACCGCCCCAACATCTGTCTGTCCCTGTCTGTCAAAAGGGACCTGGCCGCTGATTGATGGAGCAGACCTACGTCACCACACTTTCCAGACAGACACACAGACAGGAGGGCTGCGCCTTTCTACAGGCTCCATCCACTTTGACAAAAGTGAACATCCAAAACAAAGTAGTTCTTATAATTAAAATCCTTTTTTTTTTTTTTTTTTTTTTTTACAAAGGCACCAAATGGCTTTTTGTATAACAGAAGTATTTTACCAGACTAAAGTACACAAACTATCATTCTGTGGTGCTCAACCTTCAGCACTAAATCTGATAAATATGATCTTTATTTGGTAAAATATCAAAGTTAATTGCAAAGTAAAGAGAATAAAATACACCCACCCAACTCTATCAATATAAAGTAACACAAGCGTGCCGTTGGGGATGTAGGACTTCATATTTTGTGGTGTTATGTGACAGAGGCTGCTGTAAAGGTTTGAGAGCAGTGGAGTCACAGCAGCCTGTGCAGGGTCTGATCCCAGGCCAGCAGGGGGGGACATGTGGTTCAAGAGGCAGGGGCAACAAGCACCTCTGCATCGACGTGTCTGTGTAAGCTCCAGATTTTATTTTATTATTTTTACAATCATGTTTGTATTACATGTGATCCCTTTGTGCATTTCTGATATTTATACATTAGAAGCAACACCATTTCCACTGAAGCTGTTATCGTGAGGCGTATGTGTAACTTTAAGGCTGAATTATTACAGAGAATTATGAGGGTTCTTTTACAGAAACATTTCATATCACCTGAGGACTGAAAATGTGATTCTTGCCAGTGAGATGAACAATAAACGGTTTGTGATTCCTTAACCATGTGTGCAGTGGATTCAAATATGATTCTATTTCCACACACACACACACACACACATGCATACATTTGTGATCAGAACATCATGATCTAAATTGCTTTCTACAGTTGTTACATTCCCTGTGATGCGACCGCCCATGTCCATTTGCACGTACGACAAAAGCCGATCACACAAACCCCCCCCCCCCCCCGGAAACTTGTACACATGAAGCCCCTCTTCCACGTAACTGTGGCATGGTGACAGCATCATGACATGTCAGCGTGTTTCCTCCTCTCCTCCCTCAGAGCCAGTGAGAACACGCGTGTACATTTACATACATTATCCTCTACTTTCTACTGCCTCTCTCTTTTTTTCCTAGGTGTGCTGTGAGTGCAGCCATCCGAAGAGGAGCTGCGGCATCATGAAGCCGAGGAGTCCCGCAGGTTGTCAGATCAGGTGAGGGACCAGAACTCACAGGAGCAAATAATGACTCTGTTTTTTGGACATGTGAATCCTCATATATAAATAAATTGTATGTTCCCGTCAGAATATAAATATTAGGAATACTAAACCAAGACTAACACAAACTTTAATCAAAAATAATATGAACAGGAAAAGGTTTTTTTTTTTTTTTGCAATTCCAACTAAGCTTTATATTTTTTAAAAATTATTTTTACTATTTAACCTAATTTACAATTTTTGCTTTGTGAACTTTTACTGTCAGTTTTCAAACTATTCTGGAAATTATTTTTAAAATCTGAACAGAAGTTTTGCAAAGAAATAAGAAAATAGTCCGGTCCCGTGAGTTTCAATTTGTCCCCATGTGTTAACAAACTAAAATATGTAGCTGGAAAAAAATACCAGGGCAGTTCACTTTGTTTTTGGTCTTTTTGATCCTTCAAGCACCTTCATGACTTTCCCTCTCCTCCTTATCGTCCAACATGATCCACTAACATGAGCAAATGTTTTTATACAAACTTATATCCTTAGACACAACATTTCATTTACACTGACAAACAACTTCAGGAGCGTTTGAGACCAGATAAATATACAAATATTATGGGCTGGTCAGACTTGAATGAATGCTTTGCCCTCAGGAGTAAAATACTCTTGGTCTTTTTCTCATTTCAGATATTTTGGGATATAAATATACATGTATATTCTACTGACAAAGATCATACTGACCCAAGCCAAGAATTTAATGCCTTCCTCTTCGCCATCATAAATAATTAATGCCGTGCTGCATATGTTTTGGCCTGTGGCGAACCAGCCGGAACATTTTGCAGCCATAAACCTCTGATGTCAAAATGTTTAGGTGCTTCTGGCGTGACAGTGAATGAGCAGTGCCCCACACACATTCCAGAGTTGGTGGACTTCAGCATGTGTTTTGGCAGGTTTCTGAAATATAACTTTTGAAAAGCCTATTTTTTTTTCCTTTTATATATTTAATGTTACTTGTGTAAAGATCTGCCACAGCGACAGCGGATGTCTTTACTTATCCACAGCAGACTGAAATAAAGAGGCACGCTCTCTCCATAGTGTCATTCAAATAAGTGAACATTTGGAATGACGATGGCTCATAGCTTATGATAATTCTTCTGCTCATAATCTTGACTAATCTTCAATCAATGATGGGGTCCTATCAGATTCCACACATTCATTGACAGGCAGAATATAAGAATATATAATAAAAAATTAATAAAGAAGAGGCTCTAACTTTGACATGTGCTATATCTCCACATCTATCAGATAAGACTGCATAATTAAAATGCCAAAGTGTGAGTATGAGGGAAAAGAGAGAGAGAGGGAGACAGTGAGGTTTTGATATTTTATAGAGATTTACTTCTCCACGACTTGTTTAATGTGTAGACTTAAAAAAAAAATGTGTTGCTGCAGTTTTGACAATGCAATTAAAGGTTTGTAATCCCCACCACGCATGGGCTTTTTTTTTGTGTGTGTGATTTTGTCAGTTTGGGCGAAGGCTGTGCTGAAACACTGCGTAGCAGTGACAGATGCAAGTTTATGAAAGGACTGGAGTCTCGGAGGGATTGGAGGTGTTGTTTTATAGTGACGAGGAGGCTCGGAGCTGAAGGGAAGAGGAGGCCACTTCAGCTTGTTTACACGAACTCTGAAGCCGTTGTTCAGCGAGATATATTCACTGTGTGATTTTTTCTAAACATGAGCTCCGTCACACACCAGAACAGGAGGAAACTTTATCTGCACTTTGAGACAAATCGTGTGACACAGAGATTCCCTGCCTCCTGGAGCAACCTTACGGGGGAAAAAAAAAGAAGAAATCCTCGCCGAAATCTGCACGAATAAAGTGTCATATTTCACATTTCAGAAAATACCTGCCTCCCTGACATGCACGCTCGTTCCTTCTCCTCCTCCCGGGCCTTTTGTTGTCTTTGACACGTGCACTCCAATTAGCATTTTTCAGCCATTAAGGAGGAAAGAGAAACAGCCAAATGTTTGTCTCAGCCGGCACTTTTCTCCCCCGACAAGACTTTCTTTCCGAGGATCTGGTGGAGAGAAAAAAAAAAGAGAAAGAATGGGAAAAAAAAATTGTTAAAACATTCAGACAGACTCAATATTATCCTCGATGTTAACATTATCGTCTTCACACAACAATCACCAATAGCTTTGTCTGGGAAAGTGATGTGACAATGCAGCCACCAGGGTTTGTGAGAGCTGTTGTCACTCTGCATTTTGGAGCAATTAAAATCATTAAAATGAGTTTTTACAAGAGAACACACGCAAGGAGGATTATTTTCTTCCTGGGTGTAATCCTGCGATCTGTTCACTAAATATTTCAATGCCTCAGATGGAGGAACACCAGGCACAATACAACCTCCCAGCACAAAACGCCCTTTCTAACGCCCTTTTTGCGATAATAACACGGAAAAAAAAAATCTTAACGCCGACTTCGACGGTGAGAGCACAGGGTTTTGCTTGTGTCGTCTGTCCTCTTGTGTGTCAAATTAGAGCGTCCTAATCTTCAGCTTTACTCCTAAATTTAAATCAGCGAATTTCAAATTGCTCAGATCCCTCGCTGCGGGCTTTGGCTGCGGAAATCTGTCACCGCCGCTGGTGCGCTGTACATTAAGGGAAGAAAATGCTCTTAAAAAGGTGCTTTTCTGGCATTAAAATGACTTGTGTGCACAGCGCCACCCGAGCCGTGTAGTTTGAGGCATATATTTATGAATAGGAACCTTTAATTAGGGCTTGTGTTTCCTCCCTAGTCACGTTGAGGGATGGTCCTCGCCGACATTCATTAATGATAATCACCAAGAGCGATGGCATAGCTACAGGCCAAGTCTCCGGGGACCCGACACTTGAAAAGAAGCATTAAATTACACAGAGGGACTCTTTAATTGCAAAAAGGAAAATATATAGCCATCATTGTTAAATATGATCTTTTGTAAGCCTTTACTGGTTCAAGGATTTGTCTAAGGGTTTCTTATCCTCACAGTCTTTCAAATTAATCTGGAGCTTCTTCTGCGATAATGCACAGACGTCCTCAGTTTTATTTACCGAAACTATCAAAACTGCAAATGTAGGATCATTTTATACGTTGAATATGAAAATGAAAAGTAAGACAGAAAGTGCAGTCAGCCAAAAACTTGCGTTAGACTCAAAAACAAAACTCTGTGATACATGTAGTTGTGTAGAAATTGTGCATCAGCTTCTTCGGGGGAGAAAGCAAGATTGTGCACGTGTGACCGGCGTGATCCACATTCCTGTTCTACATTTAAGACTTGAGCCATCGCTGTTTATTGTCCATCTCGGGTCCAAGCGGGTTTCTGCTGGAAGGAGCCGCAGAGACTGAACTCAGGTGAAAAGACAAATTTTGAAAGAACCTTTAATGTTAAGTCCATTTATTCCTGTTTTGTTGTTTATTCTTCCCTTTCCATGTTTTACCAACTGCTCACCTTTTAAATGTAGCGATAATTATCAACAGAATTTCCTGCTTCTTATCTTTTTGTCCCCCGGTCTGGATGAGTTGTTCTGGATCTGTGCCCTCGCGGTGAAAACAGGGGGATGCAGATAAGTCTAAAAAAATATCTGCTTTGTTAACGAAAAGATCTCGATCGGGGGTAAAAAAAAAAAAGGAAAAAGTTGGGCATGAAGACACACAGACATGACGCACGTGTTCGTACCGGCACCCACCAACTCGTGACCTAATTGCTCAGTCTCACTCAACTAATTAATCAAGGCTGACTTAACATGGTGACAAGGTTAGGTAGGTGACATTCTCCAAAAATCTGCCTCCTCTTTTTTCCTTCCTGCTCCCGTCTAACCCTCCACGTTTCCCCCCCTTCCATTTACTTCGCGAGCTTCAGTTTCCCCTGCACTCGTTCCTCACCTTCCTTTCATTTGCACGGAATCCTTTCGTCCATGTCATCCGACTTTACTTTTATCTTCCTTTTTCCAATGGTTTCTTTCTCTCTGTTTTGTTTACTTTTCACATCAACCTTTCCTCCTCAACTTCCTTCCTTCCTTCCTTTCCCATCGCTTCCTCCACTCACACCTTGTCTAGCTTCAGTCATATAGCATAACTTGTCTATTTTTACCTGTTATTTGGGTGGGGGGGGGTGCTTTGCAGAGGTGAGAGTGGGCATGCTGGGAAAGAAGGAGGGTTAGGGGCGGGGTCACCATGCTCCATTAATCAAAAAGAATGACACTCATGTCGTCCCTGACAACCATCCTGCCACCCGCACGTCTGTTCCCCTCCTCCCTCCATCCCACTCAAACGGGACGACTTTAGTGATGGGGAGGGTGACGGCAGAAAAAGAGCGGGGGGGGTGAGCGAACTTTATTAATCAAGCATCTCAGATTAATTGTTATGAAGTGTCACCCATAAATTCTCCATTTGGATTTAATAATCTTGGGGGTAGACTTAACAATCTCTGTCGTGATTTGAGTTTTATTGAAGAGGCTGAGAGAGAGAGAGAGAGAGAGAGAGAGAGCGAGAGAGAGAGAGAGAGAGCAATGCAGTGACACAAATAGCTTCTCAGCGGACAGTCCCTCTCCACATGACAGTTATGAAATACAATTATCAGCGAGATCTGCTTAAGAATTCATCAACTGCAGCCCTGCTTTCCACGGAGAGGAGGGGGAAAAAAAAATCCTACATACAAAGCAAGTCTTAACTGATAAGACTTCTCTTTTTCCCAGCAGCCCTTAAACTATCATTCCCATTCTTCTCCGTCTCAGACATGTTAAGTCACCGTAAAGGTGCGGCGTTGCTTTGAAAGCGCTCGGCGTGTTATATTAAAGCGTATATCATTAGGTAATCAGGGAATATGGTAAATGACACACCACATGCAAATCAGACACAGTGAGTGGATTGTTTGAAATGTATTACCAGTTGGTTTGCGTCGGGGTCAATAATAGCAGTTAATCTCCCCTCGCTGTGGAAATATTCTGTCACCGGATCGCACGACGCCCTGTCAGCCCGGGGAAACTAACGGAATCATAAAAAGCAAATGATTTCAATCAACTGTCGTCTAATTGCAGCCGCATCTTTTGAAATGAGCGAGGGACGGCCAATGCACAGGCTGACAGTGCGCATAAAATTAGCATAGCTTTGCATACCGCCGTGCCATTAATGTTAGTTTTATTGGCGACTCGGGCGATCCTGTTTTGTTTTCGTATTGTCTTACAGCAGCAGGGAGGAAAAACATCCAGCTGAGAGTTACGGGAGAAACGGCTCAGCCCAACTCTGGTCGAGCCGCTGTAGCAAAGTGGAGCTAATTTCTGCATCAGAGAGCAGAATGTGGCCTTGTCTCTATGTGGGAGAGTTATTTCGTCTGATCCAGGAGGCTGTTTCCTAATCTGCCCAGTGAGGCTGCGCTGACAAAAGAGATCTGAGGGATAGAAAATGGCTCTGTCTTTGTTCAGAGTAATCATGGAAAGTCTTTATGTGACTTTTTTTGGGGGGGTGGGGGTGGGGTGCCCGAGAAGCTTGTTAAACATGTGCCTTTAACTACACGTCCCCCTGTGCCAGATATCATCCTGATCAATGATGCCGGCGCTCTGTGAAAAATTATGCCGGTCGGATCCGCGGTAAATGTTTTAGCTATCAACACTGCTTCATCCGCTGTTGGCGATCCCTCAACGACACCCACGTCTCGGCCTCAGCCTGGTTAAATCCCAGCCCTTCTTCTCCCCGTCGGTAAACCGCCGTTGTCTGCCTGCGATGTGTGACTGAATGATTTCCCCGACTTCAGCCTCATCTGTTTCAGTGGGCCGGGACCGAAGCGCCGCTTTAAATGAGATGGTGGAGAGATGTTTAAATAATGTTGTGACACCCGAGCACGGCAGGAGGCCGGACGACGGAGAAAACCCTCAGCGCCGCTCGGCTCGAAACGCAGAGTGACAATGTGATTAGGACCAGGCGAAAGCTGTCGCGTTTACACTTTAACCAAGTGATTTCAGCCGAGTTAAAAACCTGATCAGTGGCTTCACTCTCTCTCAGAGAGGTTCGGCTGAATTCACGGGTTCGAGCGTGCAACATAACAACATAACAGCTTTTGGGTTTCAATTAACGCTGCGACGGATAGTTTGCAGTAATGTGCTGGAGTCATTCAACGACAAAGTTCAATGCAGTTTTCTGTATCATTTTTTTCCTATTAGCCTGCAGGGCACAGCACATGACGTTATGAGAGGAGTGAAATGGACTGTACACAGCCTCAGCCTGGTTATCTGCGGGGAGGCTGGTATTAAGTTATATGTGCAAACAGATTTAAATCAATCAATGAGAGTTCATGTTCTTTACAACAACACTGTTAATACACCCGCATTATACTTTCTAATCATCTAATGTCTGGTTATAATTTATTGTATTTGGAAGATGCCATATCAGCATATCATTAAAAATGGATGTACATGTGCAATATTGACTCGCAGTCACAAGCTTTCCCTTTTCGCGCTGCCTGTTTGTTTGATTGTTACCTGACATCATTTGCTTGGTTACTATGACAACAAAGGTCTAGTCTGAACAAAAAAAAGTTACTTTTGTGCCTGAAACTACCAAACATTTACCATCGCGACCACGCATCACGAAACACAGACTGTTTTACGTCTAAGAAGTTCATTGTTGTCAGTCTATGTTGCTCACGTTTCAGAAATGTACCTAAAGCACTTTTCAGCATTTTGGAAATAACTGTCTTAAATCGTCGACGACGATACATCATCTCTGTGACTTAAAAAAAAATAAATAAAAGACACAGCTCCACGCCCAACTGCCCCCTCTGCTCAGTGTGTCTGCCCCAGTGGTCAAGGACACCCGTATCAGTGGACGTCAGGGTAGGCCCCATCCATCAGACGGCTATGGGTAATGGAATCAACCAGTGACAATGATCATCAGCACTGCAAACAATGGCCCATAAACATCCCCTGACAAGTGGTCAAATGCACGAGAGGCAAGGTGGGGGCTGGGCGCGGGTTTGAGGGATTGTGTGTGTGTGTGAGTGTCCAGATGTGTGAGTCAGACAGGGGCTGTAACACGAGGTGAAGCGGTGCTGCGGAGCCGCAGAGAAATGGCGAGGAAGATATCTCCCCGGGGACGAGGCTGCCATCTGCAAACAAATGTCCCCCGCGGGTCAAAGTTCAAACATAGCTCAGCTCATTTTAAGAGTTTGCATCTTGCACTTTGTCTTCCCTTTTCTTTGAGATCAGGTTTTTATCCGAGTTGTGTTTTATCGAATCACCTGCAGTGGCGAGGGCTGGAAATACTAGAAGATAAGGTTTATATGTATTTATGAATCCACACACCTTTGTCTTCTTTGGGCTTTTTAATAACAATTCTCACACTGAAAAACAATAAAAGCTTCTAACCTGGATTACAACAAAAGGCCTGAAGTTGTTGCTGCTGCCAAAACGCTTGACGTAAACTGTGGGCCGCCATTGTTTCCCCCTCAGTCTGCAATTAGGGAGAGGCTGAAGAATTCAAAGAAAGTCCTTTTTCTTTCTCTTTATGATTCCATCGTGATGAGGAGTTCTTGCTTTTGTCAAGCGGGGTGTTTCGTCACTCACAATTAAGAGCGCCCACACACGCACACCAGCGATTTAATTAGCCGCCATTTGTCTCAGCTTTCCCCCTTTTCCTCTGTTTATCCAAACGTCAGGAATGACACTGGCCAATTAGCACAATGAAATAGTTTAGCCACTTGGAACAGTCCAAACCAAGTGGGATGTTTGCTTGGAGCGTCTGTGTGTGTGTGTGCGTGTGTGTGAAGGGGGCGTGGATGAGAAAAGCACAGCAGGTGTAATTCAAGCACAGATATTTTTTGCCGTTTGGTTTTCCATCACTAGGTCAGTGCTATTTGTAAAAAAAATAATATTCACAGCACAACAAACATGGGGGGGAAACGTGGGTAAAGAGCGCTGAGTGGTCATCACTGAACACTGAAGCGCTATATAAACACAGAGCGTTTATTTCTGCGTGAAGCTGCTTCTCATTATTTGGTGTTTTGTCGTCGGTGGCAGGATAAATTGACCCGGGGATCGGCTCGCTCTTCACAAATCCAGAAATCCGGGACAACAGCTGGATAATGGGCGCCGCAGTGATTTACTAATTGTCTTCAAATTAATAATTGGCAAAGCTGAAGTGCAGATCTAAGTACTTCTCTTGCGTCCGCTCGCATCTTTATCGAAAAAAAAAAAGAAAGAAAGAAAGCAAAACGAAAAGGCAGCTGAGACGATATCATTAACAGTCTCTCCAAATTGAAACAGTCATCAAGAGTGTCTTTAAACGTCTCCAGCAGCTTTTTTGTCGAGTGCAAATGAAATCTCGCTCATTTTGCTGGTGGCTACATGACTGATGTGTTGAACGAGACAGTCCGTTTTGACGCTTTTGAAGGCTGCGGGTTTGAAGTTTATGATTCTGAAGTGGCGGCATATGCTTAGTGAGATAAGCAATTTGACACACAGACATCACAGCCGGCAAATCTTTCGTCTGGCTGCCTTGAGTGTCCACGTCGCGCGCTTTTTCAAGAACACTTTACAACTGTCACCACTGACTGTCAGCGCCCAAATGACGCACGCAAACGAGCTCATTTTGAACACACATTAAGACAGCTGTCATATCAAAAAAAAAAAAAAAAAGAAGATATAGAAAATCACTCAGACTAAAAATACCATAAATTTTGATCTCGGCCACTTTAAAAATTAATTTGCCATTTGAGCACCAAAGAATCTTCCGTCTCAGCGTCAGTTTGTTCATCAGTGTAATTAAATCAATGCTAGTGAAGCAGGAGTCAAAGGGAAGAAAAGCCTCCCTTGGTATTTATCTCTGTGGATATTTGAGGATCAGAATATCGGGAAATCAAACGCACACAAATAAAGACATATGTGTACACATTAAATGCATAAATTAAATGGTGAGGGGGGGGGCGGCGTGCAAACAAAGTCGCTGACATCGTGACACTTCCTTGGCAGCGTGACACAAGTGGCGCCTGGATGGATCCGAAATGATTTACCTCTTACACCTGAACACACACACACACGCACACACACACACACGCACACATGCACACATGCATTCACGCACACGCTTCTCTCCCCGCTCCCCGTTGTTTATACAGAGACGCTGACGCAGACACCAAAAACCAAGAGGGATATTTAAAAAAAGAAATCTCCGAGCATCCTGAGTCACACCATTTGACGGATGAGAACGCGAGCGTATTTGAACAGTTCACATTCTCTGTCCATTCACGCCTATTTTGTTTTCCGACAAAATGGAGACTATAAGTGGGGGGGGTCACGCTAAGAATAGCCTCTTCCCTGACCTTGGCTTCTCCGGCGATGTCTGCAACATTATCAGCCGAAACATCCGCCATTAGGAGCTAACAGCAAGAGACGTGTGTGCAGGGGCAGCAGCAGCGAGCCGGTGCTCTGGCTCAGGGCAGCACATCCGCATCTCAGCGGCTGCTGTCACCTACAAGCCACATGCAATCATATCGCAGAGAGGAGAGCGTCTCTTTGTTTTTGGGACTCAAATTCAGAGCAGGTGAGGAAATAAAGACACGGTAAACACAGGCATTACGCATGTAAAGACAAAGCATTGTCTGCGTGCTCTTAGTTTGACCCGAGAATGACACGATACAGGTATTGGTGAATGTTGTAAATTAGGCAGTTTATTTACAGGCCACGAACTGTGTTGTGTTAATTGATACCGACCACTTCCTAGCTAAATAAAATGAATACAACACCTCATACCCCTGTCAGAAATCAAATACTCTGCAGTTAGAAACTATGAAGTCAGAAGAAAAATGAATGACACCATTTAAAAACGGATTTTGTTTTAACTTTCCTCAGTTGGATGAACAAACAGAGAGTTCATATGTATTTTGTTGAGCTGCAGTCTTGCAAAAATGCCTGAGTGTAAAGTTTGGTGTCAGTCAGTCTGAAACTGTTTGATATTTGATTTCTGGCAGAACAGGAATAATATGTTTCCTGACAAATATCTGTCAAGTAAATCCATGACAACACTTACGTTTCTGTAGCTGTCAGCTACAGAAAGACAGTTTCACAGTGTTTAACAGCCTCTAAATACCTACACAGACCTCACCACTGTTGTCGATGACACTGCAAATCAAAGGGAACATTCCCCACACCCTGTTTTCTTTCTGTATTTTGCCGAACGGACGAACAACGAGCATCAAATCCCAAATGGTTAAGCGCTTTCCCTGCACGCAGAGGGTTAACGCTTCGACTCGGCCGCCCTGACGGCAGACACGTCGCTGGCAGTCGGGCAAGAAAGTTGACACTGATGCAAAGGAGAAAAACAACAAAGTCAAGAGGTGAAAAACGGAGGCATCAGAGAGATGCATCATCATCCCACCTCCCTGACACTCTGTAGGGCTTGACCTTACCAGGCTGCTGGGTTGTCAGAGTGGCCTAATCAAGTAGTAGGCAGGGCTGCCAGAGCTGCCGCGCTCCCAGAACATGCACAGCTCGGAATTCATCAGTTGAGCTGATGCGTGTGCATAAAGAGAGCGTCGGGTTAGGAGAGGGGCTGCTGCATATTCACTAGAGGTTGTTTTTCACACAGAGAGCACAGCGGAGATGTAGGTCAAAGGAAATTCAGTGATGAGGTCACGTTTAGGACCAGAACAAATATACAAACTTCAAATTAAAACGCAAATACTAGTGTAAAGTGTTGATATACTTAGATATGAGTGAGCTTCTCTGTATCCTGGGATTTTCAGAAGATGTGTTCACTGACAGTAAACTACGAGGGTGAAACGAGGAGAGAGAATGAATGGAGATGACTCGCAGCAGAGGACCGGGTCGCAGTCGAAGGCGTGGCCGCTGCAGGAGGACTTGAACCCGTGTCGGTGAAGTACCCGCCCCCAAAGGTGAACTGCAATACACGGTCTCTAAAACAGTGTGTTACCACAAGAGAGACACTTCGTCTCACACATGAGAGCGTTTCCTGAGACATTTGCAGTTCGAAGAGAAAGAAATTAAGCTTTCATTATAAAAGTGTCACAACACATGATTTATTTGCCCTGTATATATCTATTTATATACGTATGCATCATGCCGGTGCCTCAGAGCCATGTGCATGAGACTCTGTGTGTATTCACACAGATTATCCCGCTAAATCATGCACTTTAATTCGACTTATTCTACCAATGCAAGTCTTTTTTTTTAAATACAGTGCTATTAGTACCACTGCTCTGAGTCCAATTTAAGAGCCTGAATATCATTAGAGCCGTATTAAAAAATATTATTGACCTTTCCCTGGTTGTGAGTGGACATCAAACCCAACTGTTTTAAAGTCTCTCCCATGCAGAGCATTATTAACATATGCTGGTCTTAATAAATTATCTGTCACATTATATAAAAAAAAAAAAAAAAAAATTAAGCTCAACTCTACAATTTTATGAGCCTGTAAAGGTGAAGGCCATGCATATAAAGTTTTTCATGCACCGTGAACTTTTGAGGGATGCTACAATAGGTTACGTAATTAATTTCTGCAGGGAACCCTGAGCCATATATTTTAAACATTTTCCTCATTCTTAAAAGGCGCCTCGGTGTCACAGAATGTAAAGTTATCGTCTTAAACCTGGTTCCAAAGTTCAAACCTATTGTCTCCTAATGCTCAGAGTTACTTTTGGAACATTTAGAATCCCACGTCCAAGAGGATCGTCCGTATTTTGATGAGATTAGAACGGAGACAAGAATGTGCTCACACAGGTGCATATTGTCCTTTCTATACAACACAAGGAGAACCTACAGGCAGTGTCCATCACTCCCTCTACACTCAGAGACACTTTCCGTCCAGTTGATTTAGTTTGATGTGAACGTGACCCAGCAGACCGAAGGTTCGGTTCTCTGAGCCCTGACGCCCTGCGGTGATTTTCATTTGAGTCACAGTGTGGAGGACTTGCTAATTTGATAAGCTCACTCCGTCTCCGTCACTAACTTCTCTGTGCGCACGCTGTCCACATCAAACTGCAGAGAGCAGAGTGAACCTGAGGCCGACCACAGCTAACCCATCCTGCACCATTACAAACGCGACTGAGTCGTCATCGGCTCCAAAAGCCAAATTTAGCTTGCTCAGATCTGTTGACTGAATGCTTTTGGTTTTAATATTATTATCTCATGTGCTTCAGTTACTGAACAATGAACAGATGAAGATGGTTCGAAGCCACAAACAACCGCACTGAGTGTGACACTAGAGGCCCTGGTCAGGCTTCTTTGCATTGATCCCTACAAGTTTCTGGAAATCTTCAAAAGATGGTGCCCCATAATGAGCGTCTGCATTCGCTGTCACGATAATAAAAATGTAGAATAATACACACACTGACTAAAAGTATAACTTCTTTTACTGACTCAGGCGTAAAGTTTTTCCACAGTCAAATGTTTTACATGCCTCCACGGGCTATTATCAGCTCTACAACACTGGAAACAAGGAGAGGTTGCACGGTGCAAATCAACCCTGACAGCGGAATGATGTCAACACAAGAAGCCAACATTTTTATGTACTTGACCCCTTCTCGACTCAAACGAGGCGACACCGATATTGCTCGCCGTTGCCACTCAACGCTTGACGGCGGAATGGACACGGGGGGAAAGTTTGGTCCGGGAGAAAAAAAAAAAAAAGAAAACAGCAAATCCGATGCACTTGAGGGGAAAACGACACACAACAATAGCATCCACCAATAGCACTGTCAAACAACGCCATCTCTCTCGGATGTTAAAAGCTTTAAGAGCTGAGGCCTCCGTGACATCCATAGGCTCCGGGTGTCAAAGATGGTTGAAGACTTGAGAGCAGTCCTCTGTTTTAAAAATACTGTGTGTGGGTGTGTGTATGTGCACGTCTCAGCGCAGCAAAAGTGACATTTGAGGGGCACTTTACAGAAGCCGGCGGTTGCTAGGGATCTTCTGTATCACCTAAAGAGCCTTTGTCAGTCATTGGAAAGCTGTCACCTTTCGGGGGGCCGATACGGTAGGGGGAACCGGCTGACAGGTAGGAATTAATGAGAGGTGTATGACAGCAGACCCCGGCGCTCGTGTGTTTGTGTGAGTGTGTGTGTGTGAGGTCCTTTGTCTCAAGAGGATGAACCACCTTCTTTGTCATCTTGATGAAGGAAGAATAGGAGACGTCAGAGAGAAAGAGAGAGAGAGAGAGAGAGAGAGAGAGAGAGAGAAACAGAGGAATCGAGATTTCTCGGCTCAATAATTGAAATACGCCTCTTAGTTTTAATTCGTTTTTGTGTTGTTTTGGGTTGTTTGTTCATTTGGACGTTTTAAAGTGTCACTCCATGGAGGAATCCCACAGTCCCCCACAGCCAGATGTTTGATCGTTCGTGGTAAGCACCTCTCCACGCTCACAAGTGCATGACACAGCCCAGGAGGAGCTCACCTTGCTCCCCCTCTGCCTCCCAGGCTGCATGAGACCACGAGACTACGAACATTAGAAGAGACTCTTCAAACATGGAGCCAAATTAGTCTCTTTTACCAACGCACAGTGCATGTGTGTCTTTATGTGTGTGTGTGTGTGTGTGTGTTTGGACGCGTGCAGGCTGATGTAATAATCTGTGTTCTCTTCCACATTACACACGTCTCCATCGCAGTAAATGAGTTCTGTCAATGTTCCTGCATCTCAATTACACAACGGAAATAATAGGCGGCGGCTGTGGAGGATTCAGGCGAGGAGGAAGAGGAGGAGAAAGAGGAGGAGGACAGAGGCGAGTGATACAATGTTTACAAATCGGGAAATAGATCAAGAAAACTGACAGGGAGGAGTGATAATGCATAAAAAGTCAAAAGGGTCGGAGTTCCTTAAGCGTCACCAGATCACGGCGATCAACCTCAAACGTTACCCGAGAGTTCACCTAACTCAAAATGTATTTCCAAAATTAAAAAGCAAACCTTGAACAGCACAGTTGTGCAAAAATCCCCCCAATCCCGTATTGACTCCCGTTGGCACCGCCAGCGGAAGCTTTCCTGAAACATGTCTGAGGACGTAATTGGCTCATTAACAGGCCCGACTGATTTCAAATCCAAGATATTTCGAAAAACATACAGGGCATGTGTGAAAACAGTTTTTATTTTCCCAGACAGAGCAGGGGGTAAACATTTAAAGTCATATTTTCCCTTGGAAAACCAAAGTGAACAGGCCTGAGAGAGAAACCGAGGAGGAGAAGGTATGTGTGTGTGTGTGAGAGAGCCTGTAAATTCTGATAGGAAGATGTTGATTTAAATAACTGACTCTCTAAGGATCTGACATAAAACTGAAAAAAGAAGAAAGAGATAGAGGAAAAGTGGGGAAAAAAAAAAAATAAAAAATCCAACCCTGCTTCCACAGAGTGAGTTTATCAGCTTGGCACCTGCTACTGGAACATTCTTGATGAACCAAAGGTTGTCTTCATTAAGCGCATTAATATTCATGACGCATGGTAATTTTGACACAGAAAAGGTCTTGGTAACCTTTTCGCGTGTGAGGAAATTTTTTTACTTCTCAAGGAAATTACAGTCCGGCAATGACTTAATTAATGCTCGCTTTCTTGGCCACGGTTTGAGGGCCTGTCAGTTTGGTGCAGCGCTGGCTGTCAGGCACGCCGAGGGCTCGGGGAGAGAAGGATTGAAGGAGAGGAAAAGACAGGAGGGGAGAGGAGAGGGGGGAAATACAGACAGAGGGAGTCAACATCAGCTCGTTTTGCCCACAGAACATGGTAATAGCTTTGACTTTAAAGATGTCAGCCCCCTCCCTCTTTATATCGGATTTAATTTTGCCCTTTTCTCTCTGACTTTTTGACGTCTTGATCCGCCATCGGTTGACCGAAACAGATCTGAAATAATCTACGTATGTTCGGTTTGAAACCAGAACGAAACACATGCTGCATCAAGTGCCACTTGTAACTGAGATTAATCTATCACTCATGATTTTCACCCTAATTAAAACCGACCGTGCACGACTGGTTGCTGTTGTGACTGACGCGCCACGAGGATGTATTGAATCACACCTCGACTGTGCAACGGCTGACACTTTGGAAACGCTCGCGTTCACCCTCTCTCTCCCTCTTAACCTACCCATCCCGTGTCGCCCGCTGCACAAACTAGTTTCCAATATAGTGAATAACAGCGTGTCCCACTCTAACACCGGGCAGTAAAAAATGTGAACATAAGGCAGCATTTCCTTTATCATGTCCCATAAAAATAGCAATTTGCCCAAGCGCTTGTAGCACAATATGGAAGGCGGTGTGTTTGGCTGATAATGTTGAGATGACAGATCGTTCCATACAGGGAGGTTTCTTTGCTGTCTGCCTGCCCCGTGCAATAAATCGCAGAGGAAGACCAGAAGTGAGAGAGGGAGGGAGGGAGGGAGCAGTTGGAAATGAAAGAGGAGCGAGGGCGAAGGGAGCGACAATGAGGGACGATGGGCCGGGGTCAGGGATGTGGAGGAGGGCAAAGCCACGACGCACAGTCGAACACGGACAAGGGGAAGGAAACGTTCGAGCCGCGAGAACAGATGCACGCGCTCATTCCTGCTCAGGCTAACTTCTTTGAAATTAGATGAAATGATTTCCATTTCTCGTCCATTTCCTGTCATCCGCCACCAGATTAACCTTTGTCGCCATCGGTGGACTAAAAATACCCACGCGGCTGGAGTCTGCAGCACGTGAAAAGCCAGCTGTATTCGTTTTCATTAAATCCAAACACATGCTGTTACAAATTACAGCATATCATGTGCACCGTGTAGGTGACATGAATATATTGTCACTCTGCAAATATTGCATTCCTCACTTAATAAATGAATCTTTTTCAAACAAATGCCCAGGGCTCCAGCGCGCATTTGTGGATGTGACAGTTTGTTGAATATGTAAATGCTGTTGAGTCAGATCCCGGGACTGATAAAGTAGCCCTGTCGATGTGTGTGTGTGTGTCTTTGGTGCTTTGATCACTCAGCTCATCGCTCACTGTAAAACCTGCCTCACGGAAGGTGTGTGTAAACAACTGTGTCCCTCCGATGATGTTAACTTCACGCTGGACTTCGAGGTGCCGTGGTCGAATGTGTGCGTTCTAAATGCTGCACATGAACTGCCACCGCAAGCATCCTTGTATCGTATACCATGGTTACAGGACATACTGGTTTCTGATTGGATGATAAGGGCCCAGTAAAACACCAGGACACAAACAGTCCAGTCAGTGGTTTCGCCATTGTTCTAAATCACTGCGGAACCTCAGAGCCACAGAGATGAGACATGTTCTTCAAGCGAAGATATTAAATAATTAAACAAACTTGACATGGAAAAAAAAAAAAAAAAAAAAAGCATGCAGTTCTTCTTCTCTCCCTCCTCACCGGCCACCTCATATAGAGGTGACGTAACCTCGCAATAAGGAATTGTAGCATTGGAGCACTTTTTTTTTTTAGCTGATGCCTCGCATGAAGACGCCCCATCATGCATTGCCACACGTTTATATAAGTCCAACGGGACTTTGTTTATTTTCTTTAACACGAAAAACTTTTACGAGGTAAAACTTCAGCCTCAGCAGTCCTCTCAAACACACAACATCAAGCGTTACGACTGCTTGTAAACAGAATGGCCCGCAAACATTTGCATTTATGGTTTGTGGGA
Organism: Pseudorhombus dupliciocellatus; assembly: GCA_016785235.1. Classification (NCBI taxonomy): domain Eukaryota; kingdom Metazoa; phylum Chordata; class Actinopteri; order Pleuronectiformes; family Paralichthyidae; genus Pseudorhombus; species Pseudorhombus dupliciocellatus. Next base: position 1,362,309 of record JAFBJW010000287.1, on the reverse strand, counting down.
CAGCTTCGGTCCATTAGTTTTAGAGCCACTGGCCCGTGATGACAAATAACACACAATGACAAGCTCTGTATCTGCCTTTGTGCCTTTTGCAAACGTGATACTCAACCCTTCATCTGTCCTGCCGACTGTCCTTCTCCCGCTCCATCTCTCTTCCCTCTCTCTCTCTCTCGTCCTGCCTTGTATGTCTGCCATTAGGCAGATAGTTGCCGGTCTCATCTGTATCATGTCTCCGACCGTCCCCACAGGAGCACCACACAGTTGCTTGCTTAAGGATTCAGGAGCCACAGCCCCGTCCCACTCACCGATCCCATGGATCAAACTGACACTTGGTCAGCATCAGCACATTATGAACTATGGCCACCTGCCACCACAGACACATTGTTCCCTCTGTAGTAATGTGAAGAATATAGAGGGGACTGGCAAACCCGGCCTGCTGACAGCTTATTCTCGCTCTTATCTCTTCTGTGGTGTGTGCCTGTGAAAAGTGGACCGCGGCAGGACTGCATTAAGATGCAAGGGTGGGGATCATCCTGCAGGCCTGGGCTGTATCGTGACCTTTACCCAGAATTCAGCTGGAGCTCAGGGCAGCTGCGATCTCGCCGCAGCGACGTATTTAAAAAACCAAAGCTGAGATGAGTCGTTAACAGATAAACGCAATCTGATTTTTATAAAAGCCGATGAGCTCAGGAGCAGAACGGACCGATCCACGCGAGCTCAGGCCCGACTCCGTGCTGAACCCCCCCCCCCCATCATTCAATCAACCACGCCCATTAAGAGAAGCTGGAGTTGAGGTAACAGATTGTGATGCTGCTGCACCTTCCAAGCCCTGAGAACACGCCGTCTTTGGGTTTTCATCATAAAGATGCAATCTCCAGTGAATGCGATTAAAAGAAATGACCTCATTTCAAAAGATGAATCAGACCGACGGAGATACAATCAATTTCTTTTATTTCCTATCTTTCAAAACACACACACACACACACACACACACACACACACACTGTCTCTGAGCCAGACAAATGTGTTTCTGCCTCTAAAAATAAAAAGCTCTTTTCTGGACCGGACCCTGCGTGGATCCGCTCGAAGACGTCTCACTCCTCTTCAGACCCTGGCTCCCACAGACACCCTTCATGTATGACCAGGTGGCACCCATCCACTGAATTATGAAACAGGTGATTAAAGTGACTGATGTCCAGCCATCTATTCTCCCAGGTCTCCTCTTTAATGCCGTCATTACGCTCCTGTGTCCAAACTTAGCTCATCAAATGGCCTCATTTACGGTGAACCTGCAGTGTGCAGTATATTGAGCGAAGATTGAGGGGCACTTCACATCATCCACATTTGGATTTACACTTGCAGATGAATCTGACAGGATCCCGGCAGCCTGCGGTCAGACCGCAGAGGAGGGAGGAAGGTAAGACGTGCGCGCGCGCCTCAGCGCAGCATCACCAGCAGTAATCATTGTCCTAGCCGCTGAACACGCTCTCATTAAAAGAGCTTCTCCTGTTACTGGCCTTATGCAAAATATACGTCTCCACTTTAAATAGATGCCCTTAAACCCGCAATAACGGATTCTCTGCCCACTCGGGAGGCAGAAGAAACAAGTTGTGCGCGCAGCATTGACATATCGTCACCTTTTAAGTTGAAACTTATTAGTGGGATAAATGTGCTTATTTACACATCCAGCAGTTACTGAGCAACATTAGCAAACACGTCATGTGGCTCTTCAGCTGCTAAACGCGCCGCGATGTTCACCCGTTAGTCTCTGGCTGAGTCTGTCTGCCGTTTGCGGGGAACTATGGGTTTTTTCGTCTTTGTGGAGAACAAACAAACCGCCTGCTGGGGCTGAATGGCTGCTTTTAAGAGCGAGAGAAAGTGAACCAAAACAAGTACGTTGTTTGGCTGCATCATTAAACAATGTGGAGGAACTCTGTTGAACTCTGGAAAGCTGCAGAATCCTCCAGCAACAAGACGGAATCTGATTTCAGAATGAGAAACAGCTTAACTGACCAGGTTGTTGGCATACACACATATAGACATGGCTCTCTATATATTCACATTGTCCTCATGTATAGATTCGGACTGAAGCAGCTAAATGGAATTCAGTGTTTTCACGAGAAGTATTTTCTCACCAGTGACGCCCCCCTTGTGTTAATGTAATTGCAGAATGTTATTTTGAATGTGACTCAATAACTATTTCGAGGAGGAAGACGAGTAGACGTCGTCTCCCGCGGCCTCCGGAGCTCTCACATGGCGGCATTACTGTCACCTGGCATGTCAGCGCTGTCCGTCAGGGTGGTGCCTAAGTGGAGGGGGGGACCCCAGCGTGTCACTAACACTCGGGCATTACAGACAGCTAAATGTGCTAATGGCCTGGCTAATGTAGTGGTATTCACCGGTGGCTTGACCACGCACGCTCGTACAAACACCGGCACAGAGAGGAATGGCGTGCGTGAAGCCATCCCGGCACTCGCTCTCACTCATTCTGTCACTCAGTCACAGCGCAGGTACAAGGCTATTCACTCAGACATTAACACGCAAAATGGGAAGAGTTAGAGACACTCGCATGCGGCGGGCGCACTCAGCCGTTCTGTCACTCAGGAGAACAAGTCCACTGTCAGATATAAAAGATGCAAATCTGTCCATTTTGTCACATATTACTCCGTTTTCCCTTGTGAAAGATTTATTCTGCTGGCTCCTGAAGGACGAGCTGAGAAACCTTGATTACCGAAGAGACTGGCAGAAAATTAAGTGAACGCTGACATCTTATGTTTATAATATAATGTAATAGTTAAATATTGCCCTGCTTTTTTTTTTTTTTTTCTTTAACTGAATATATGAATGCCCACACACCATTGGCTCAAGGTCTTTTAAGTTCTATCACCGGCTAGCCTGAAACCATGATTAAGGCTCTTCTCATGGGTAAGTCCTCTCTCACTTTAAATAGCTACCCCACGCTGTCGCCGCTCTAAATACACCTTGTTCTCGGTCGGCTTGCGTGGTTAAGATGAGGATTTTTTTTTTTTTTTTTTTTTTTTGCCCTGCCAGGTCCTGTAGATCAAGACTTGACATCCGTGTATTTGTAACAGGGCTGTACCGGCGGCATCTCTCTGTGGGACACTGTACACTCTTGTAGAAAGACGGTAACACTGATGCAAGCCTTTGAAAGCAGCAATTAGCACTCCTGGTGGTCCACACCGTTGTGTTTTTTTCTCTCCTTCTACCTTCCCCATTCTCTTCTTTAACTTCCCCCTGGGAATAGCTGTTAAGGGATACAATTAATTTTTTGACACAAAAATGAAAGTGTTAATTCACCTGTGATAATTAGAGCTATTCTTGCCGCATGTTGATGAATGTAAATGCAGTGTTTATTTATTAATTAATTTCCGCCCCGCCGTCAGAATGAGAGCTCTCGTAATTGTGTGATCTCGACTTAAGAAGGAAGTCTCAAAGGAAATAGATTATAGACCTGCCCAGTAGTAATGAAACATTGTCAGAAAAATGTTCCGAAAAGTTACAGCGTCTTCACTTTGATGTTCGCTTTTTTAATACATGTCTCACGGATGTTTGATGGCAAGGCTTGTTCTGAAGACATGGACTTTATGAAGTCTGTAAGGCACACTGCGGGGATGAATAACTGTTAGCCTTAACGTTTCAGCTTCCTAATTCAGAGCATATTACAATATTAATATACTGCTGCCATATATGGAGCAGCAATCTCGAAATGAAACCGTGAAGACTGTGAAACATTGTGGACCAATGTCTGCAGTCACACACCTCCAGAAAACCCAAGTGATGAATATGGGAACAACGCAATGAGAGTAAGAACGGATGTGGGTGGAAAACAGGAGATGAAAGTAAAGATCTGCTGAATGTATGACATACAAAAACATGACAAAGATCAAATGAACCCAAACTCATATCTAATTTGGATATAGACGTTATTAAAGCAACAACATATATATAAGTAGATAAGTTAATTTCTCTACCGTTGCAATCAGTGCTGGCTGCAGATTAAGTAATTAGTTGATTAATTCATCAATTAGTTGACTGCTACAATATCTAACAGATGAATCAATATCACTGATCAAGAAAAGGTGATGAGGCCAGAAGTTTCTCCCCATTGTTTATGTTTTAGGAAATTCATGTTGGCATATTTGGGGTACTTTACAAACCCAGACACGAGAGAGTGTTTCCCCCAGTCTGGTGGCGGACGGATGTTGATTTGAAACAGCGAGAGGACTTCATCCAATGAACCTGAACGCGTCTGAAGTCTGTGTCTGTTTCCTGCTTTGTTTCTGTTCCTCTCCACCGTAGCTCCGCCCTGATTCTACCAATCAGACGCCAACAAGGCGTAACTGGCCCTTTAAAAGCTCCTGGGCCAGGATTGGAGTGAAAGGCTCCCAGTGTGGGGGCTGCTGGTTTCGCTGTACCTCAGCCCAGGACTTTAAATTTGTGTTGAGTGTTTTTTTTTTTTTTTTTAAACGTTTATAAATCCAAAGGTTGTGGTTATGGCGACACTCTGTGCAGCACTGGGCCAGCGGAGAGGGGACATAAATCTTGTGAGCTTATCAACCCACATCTCTGTATCCACTTAATCCGTGAGCACATTCAAACACAGAGGACAAGAGCTACGTTCCTCTCCGAGAAAGCATCACAAACCCTCGGAGCAGCAGCGTTAGTCGAGCAGAAAGTCGTGTGCGGTAACCCATCACCTTCACCGCGGAGCGCCGTCTCAAAGCGCTCTTGACTCAGTCAGTCAAGACAATCACTGTCCGGCCAGGCCCGTCCCGCTCCATCTTCCCTGGCAGACACATAAAGGCAGCCATCTTAAATCACGTCTTGCGGCGCACATCTAATGACTACTGAGCCCTTGCATATTTCAACATTAATTCATTAGAGGCGGGGATTGGGGGGAGGGGGGGAGGGATGGAGGAGGGTGGCGTGTGTGTGTGTGTGAGGGGAGGGGGGGGGGAAATCAGCAAGCAGCGGGGAGAATCCTCAGCGCACTCTGATTAAGGCCGTTATGTTTTATAGAAGCCATTTTTCAATGCCTCCTCTGACAGCACTTGAGGTTATTAAATTGCGGGCTTCAAGGAAAGAGTGAGAGAGGGAGAGAGAAAGTGGGAGAGAGGGGAAGAGAGAGAGAGGGGAGGAAGAAAAGGGGGAAAGACAGATGGAGGCTGGAGAGAGAGAGAAGGAACGATTAACAATAGCACGGAGACAGGTTGCCAGGTCTCCTTTGGCTGCTGATAAAGTGAACTTCTTGTGATTTGTTTGTGTGTTACCTGTGGTTTCTGGGGTTATCTGGATCTTCTCGGGACCAGATTAGTTTGTGTGTTTGCTGTACTGTACATAGAGCACCGCTATTTCCTCTGCGTCAGTTGTGATACAGAGATTGAGTGAAGATAAGCTGCGGAGGACAACACTACGTCCATCCCACGACCTTGAATCTGAGAGCTCTATGGAGTCTACACCACAGACAATGAAGTTATGTCACGTTTTCTCTTGGTTCATATTTTATAAACGCTACATACAGGATTTGTATTCACTGTGTTTTCAGGCTACATCTATGAAACATAACTCCGTGTACAGTTACTGTGATGTTTATACCTGCCGACAGGTGTCAACACCTGCTGTGCGGTGCCTCGAGGTACGATATGTGACTCTGGCCATTTGGGCAACGACAGCCAGCTTTCTCTTTAACCTAACACAGTCAAACCCTTTGCTTTAGAGCAACAGACCCCACTTCTTTCCACGTGCGGTATCATTGCTCACATTAACACACTGTGGCAGTTCGTCATCAGCCAGTATCTCCCTCAGTTTCCAACTGGCTGCTCAGTGCCAGGCTTGTCAAGAAATTGAGTCATCACATCCTGACAGCTGTTGTGTTTCTCCCTCTCTCTCTCTCTCTCACACACACACACACACACGCACACACACACACACACACACACGGTTGTGAGAAACATGTATGAATACATTACATAAGCAGTGATGTAAAAATTAAACCCAGATGCACAGAGATGCAGTCTCCCACCTTCCTGAACGCGTCTCACCACATCCTCTGCATCTGGCAGCATATGTGTAATGGAATGGATTCCTCCTCTATTGATCACTCCTATTATAACTCAACAAGCAGTGAGGCAGTTTCACTTCATTCTGCATTTCTCCTCACACTGTGCTCTGTGTGTATGAACACACACACACACACAGCACTGTGGTTCTTATCTTTGCTTTGTCCCTGTCATCTGTGACGGTTAAACAATGCACGTGTTTGGGGGATATAAATGCTCTCAGTCCCAAAACACAATGGCCATAATTGTAAGGGAAGCTCGTGCTCCAGTAGGATCTTATGATATTTATATTAAATTAATAATAAATGCCGCGATCAATGTGTACTGTTTGTTAACGACAAAGCGGGCAATGACTGAAAGAAACGTCTCTGAACAGGTGCTTTTGTCTGCAGAGAAGCAGTGCAGCAGAGATCTAGACGAGGAGAGAGTTCATGGTCAGAAGTCCGCGATGTTGATGGAAAACTAAATACGCTGCAGTTTGCACTTAAACAGACAATGACAGAGAAGCTAAAGACAAATCCACAAAACCCATTCAGATTTGTGATTAAGTGTCCTCCACACTGTCATCAAGAATAATTTACAAAATCCTTTGACATTTAATACGTTAAACAATCAATCAATATATGTTCATCAATAGAGAAAATACTACTACTAGATGCATCCTTGTACTCAGTAATATATCAGTGACAATAAGGGATGAAAAGATCCAAAAGCTGATCAATAAGGGGCTGAGCACGCCGGGCTGAGAGTGATGGTGGCCACCTGAAGTGAATCCACGCTGAAACTAAAGGGACTGAATGTTTGCACAGTTGTGAGCCGGAGAGGATAGAGAGAAGAAGACAGGGAAATAAAAGGCGATGCACGGTGTCAGAGAAAGAAAAAGGCTTTTACAGGCTAAATGACGCTTGATTCCCTCGATACCTGCTCCGTCTCTGGGGAGCATAAAGTTGTTGCCTAGCACTGACAATTTGAGAGGCTCCTGAGGGAAACAGAAAAAGAGACACTGAATAAAGCAGACGAACACACAAGCATCCCTCCACCGGCGCTCACTGACTGACAGTCCATCCACATATCCTGGAAACCATCATGCCATGAAATCACCATTTGGAGTTAGCCGGGCTGCATGCTGATTCAGGGAGAGGAGCGATGCTGAGGCGTATTAAACCTCTGAATGCTCAATGAAATAAAAAAGTTGCTGAGAATAGTGAGGCTTGTCAATCTGCAACAGACGCTGAGCGCCGAAATGATCAGACAGGCCCAATTTGATCTTATGTAAGCCGTCTATAAATGGCAATGCCAGATTTTCATTTTTTTTCTGAGACGGCCAAAATTCATAAAAGACAGAAATTCATTTCTTGACTTCGCCAAGATGCACGGCTGGGAACGTGCCCGTCAAAATCCTGCTAGAATCATCCATCACGCATAAAAAAATAAAAGAAATACAAATAATAAAAACCTAAAAAATCCAATATGTAGTAGAGATGTTACTTCAGATTCCACAGCACCAGAGGAAGATATGTTTAGCCGAAGCTCACCATCTTTGCTTCGTGTGAGCGCCAAGTGATGTATTTCCAAGACATATTGGTGCCGATGAGGATCAAAAGAAGGAGCCAAACCAAGTGACACACACACACACACACACACACACACAGCATAATAAAAATTCATTGAATCTCCTGCACAGGCCAAAATGGATGGTGGCAGTCAGGTCATATTGCATCTGTGCAGATGGGGTCAGGGGTCATGTAAAGTTGTATGAGAAGACCGTGCGCTTTCATGCATCATGTAGCAGATAAAGATTTTGGGGGGCTGAGGGAAAAGGGAGAGTGGAGGTGGAGGCCACGAGCAAACAGCAACAAGGATGCTCAGCGTGTCTGCAGCCGCCGTCTGCTCGTCTTCACGCAGACGCCGCAGCTTTTAAATGACGGGTGTAAAGGAAGAGTTGTCACCAATGAGAAGATCATGGATTTGAATATACACCTATTCACAATATTAGTTCAATTTATTGGTTTATATGAATGTATAAAGTCAACATGAAATTAACTAAAATATTGAATTATATTGAATATATTGAATCTATCTATGGATAATACTAATAATGTGTTGTGATACCCAGACCAGCTCCTGGCATAAAAGCAAAAGTAACTGTATCTAGTTAAACATATGTACATTTATATAGTGGCGGTGTCTGTGTATCCTGACCAACGCAAACGACCCAGTAATGGTCCGGTTCTATCTCAAATTGCTGTTCTTATCGTCGCTCCTGTAACTAGATATGTAGATATGTATATATAGATGAAGGAACGGCAGAGAGTCCCAGCATCTGAGAAGCTATGAAGCCATTCATTTGACTTCTTCACTTTTTATTCAAATAGCACTGACCTATTTGTTGTTTGGTGTCAGCCCTTATTTCTTATGATCCAGCAACAAGCCCAGAGCGATTATTCCAGCACAAATGGCATGGACTTGACATGGACCCAAAAGCGTTCATATACCTCTCTGGCCCGAGGCCACAGTTTGTCATAACACAGGGAATTATGTATTATGCCTGCGCCCGGTGATGACATCACAATAGCAGGATGAAATATAAGCTCTGATATGGCCAGCTGATTGTGGAGAGCTGCGAGGGCTTTCATTAAAAACAGCATATCGCTCATAAAAAGATTAGAGCTGGACAGCTGTTTCCTGATAGTATGAGGCTTCTGTAGTGGCTTCATCACAAGCAGACGCACCTGAAAAATATAAAAACGCTCCGGCGCCCGTGTGCACCATGTAGTGCAGAGAGCAGCTGTATGGCAGTAAACAACAGTACAGGCCGAGAAACACTGCAAAACTTGCATGGGTGCGTAAACGTGTATAAATACATGTTAGCACTTGTAAACGAAACCATACGCAGGCTGTCATACTTGACTAATAGCATCCATTATTAAACATAATGACCTAAGATACAACCGCGGCTGTCAGAGAAGAGATTATACAAAAATGAATATTGAGCATAAATAAAATCCAGAGTTTTCACAGATTTACTGTGTTTTTATGCTACTTCATATATCGCCCTATGTTTATTGGAGTAGAATTTATACCAACCACTTCGTCAAAACGTTCATTTTAATAGATGAAAACACCCAGCAGTATATATAGTAGAGTATAAATAGCAGTAGGGCCACACATATACTTTACCAGTCTTATGATTTTTTAAAATAATACGATATATACAAGGATTACTCTGACTAATGCAAATATGTACAACTAAAAAGGGGCACTCTAAGAGCACCCCCCCCCCCAGATCAATGACTGTTCCTGGATCAGCCCCAATATGTACTGGATTTTTTTTTCCCCCTTTGAAACGCGTCGACTTAATCATTTACGTAATAATTAACAGAGGTGGTTATCTAGGACTCTGCAGTCGCTCTTTTCCTGCATTGTGCTTCTGTGTTCGCTGCCGCTCGGTTCTCTCCCACCCCCACAGTGAGCCGAACATAATGGAACAAATGCCTGATGTGGTAGGCAAACAAGAGGAAACAGTAAGTGCTGATTGTTTAAGAAGAAGGGAGGTGTACAGGTGCCATTTCTAATTTGGTGGGAGAGGCCGTAGGAGGACGGCCTTGAAGAGCACAAAGCAGCTGGAATCAACTTCATAAACTCACACTACATCAAAGGCACTTAAGTTTGTTTCATCAAAGCCGCGCTCGCCGTCTGCGAGCACGCTGTCTGCGAGCGTGTCACTCCTGCTGAGTTTCAGGAAATCTTGGCATCAAAGAAAAAATTTACTCCTGCGTTCGAGAAAAGTGAAACTCCTCCAACACTGTTTACATAAGCAAATGAAAAATGAAAGAAGGACGTCACACACTCATCCAAGCGCCTGTGTTTTTTTTTTTGTTTTTTTTTTTTTTTATTTGTGGGTTTAGAAGTAACAACTCCGCCTTTGTCAGGGAGACTTGTGGAAGATGACATTTAAACACCAGTGTGAGCACTTGGTTCAATCTGTGACAAGTGTGTCAGACATGAATGTAAATCAGCCTCACAAATGCTTCCTCACAATAAGCTATGAAAACAGAGGGAATATACAATAACAGCATCACACACACAGACTGGGATCTTCAGATGTGTGTGTGTGTGTGTGTGTGTGTTTGTGTGTGTGTGGTTCTTTTATTCAAACAGGAAATGCCAATATACATTTCCTCCCCTGGTGCACACTGGGGACAAAGAGGGAAGAGCTGGTGTCATCACAGTGTGCGGTGAACTTGAGAATACTCCGGCGCTCATTAACTGCCGCTGATGACTCGAGTAGCGATCGTCAAAGTCAGCGCAGGAATTTTTACGGGGGGTTAGAGCACGATGAACGTCACCCAGCTCTGTGCAGCTGGAAGCATTTAGACCCACATTCAGGAACAGGGTTGTTATTGTTAACATTTCTGGACATGTTTTTGAGGTTAGTCCCATCCCGACTTGATCAGGAATCCATGGCAGGATGACATCAGAAAATATTTCAGACAGTCACACCCTACGTGGTATCATCCATCTGTCCATTACCTATGATACAGAGCCAGGGAAAAACAACCATTCACACCCACAATCAATTAGTCTGAGGCAAAGAACATGAATCCTTAGCCCTCAACTACAGCTTAATAGTGACCCATATTTGGTGGCCAGCCAATGATCAATCACGATATTGGTTAGCACAGATCTCCTCAGCGCTCTCTGGTGGACAAACCAAGCAACAGTGAAACTAATTCTCAATGAGCTCGAAGCACGAATGTTGTGCTTAAATCTAGGTATCTAGGCATCCTTCATTATTTTTCAACGCGCACACTCGCACACGTGCTGTATATCCACCCAATTTAACAAACATCACAGCTCGTACGCTTGCTGTTAAAAAGACAAACCCGGAGAGAGCAGAGCGGGAGAAGCAAAAATTGCCAATGTAGATTGTGTGCGACCGACCAAAATTGAGAGCAATGATAAGACGGAGGGGGAGAGGAACGGGAGACAGAGGGACGTGGCCGTCACAGGTGCGCTCAGCTCCGAGGCTAGCGCGTGTCAGATGGAGAAAGGAAAGTTGCCCCTGGAAGACAATGGCTTCGGACAGGCACACAATAGCTTCATTAGAGGGTTCACATTATCAGGTCATGAGAGATAGAGGGGAAATATCAGAGCGGACACATTGGAACGATGCCCCCGTCGCCAAGTCGCCGAGCACGAGCCTCAGCTGTGACGGGGGCTGATGTCTTTTTTTTTTTTTTTCTTCCTTGTTTGTAATCTGATGCTCCTGCTGTTGGCAGTGATGGGGCAGTGGTCAAATGGGTGGTGTATGGAGGGAGAGGAGGTAGAGAGGGAGATTAATGTTTCGTCTACAACCATGTTACATTCCATCGTAACGCCATCTCCCTTCACTGGGCCCCTCGTCGACTCTCGCTCACGGCTCGGATAGAAGGTTACAGGTTGGAAACAACATGGCTGCTTTGTGAGGACACACCACTGACGTTTCTGGGAACTTTCACATTGTACTGTGAAATTTAAGACAGCTATCTTAAGTGTTGAAAACTGAATGATCACAGCAGCAGGAACCCCCCCCCCCCTCCTCTCTCTCTCTCTAAGCACCATTAGCCCTGAATGTGAACCCTCTCTGAGACGCCTCCCATGTGCACAGACCAGGCCATCGATCAGTCGGATCAATCACCGGCTGCTGGTGAGCAGGCCTTTAAGTGCCTACGTCACACGCGCTCACATCAGGGGACCTGTCACACAACACTTACAATCAATTATCAAAATTAGTCCCTGTATAACCCCCCGTGTGGTGCCAGCGACTCAACTCAAACACGCGGAGCCACACGGCAGCCTGGATGGCACGAGCTTTTGTGGAGATGACAAAGAAGAAGAACAGGGACTACGTAATGAGCCCAACAGTTATGGATTTCTGGCCACCCGTGGTGATATTAGCAAGTAATAAAATTATATATATCCTGTATGTGGTTCACTATGTAAAGACTGAAGGACATTTCAAATTGGACATGTCTCTTCATCTCACCAGGCACTGAAGGTGACACTGTTAAGCAGATAGAACACCAACTGTGAATTCAGGTCAGTGGAGATGCATCAGAGACGTGTCCCCTTAACAACCCCCCACCATCTTCCCTCAGGAAAGCCCTTACTCATATTCCTACCTCCGCCTTCTTCCAGGTTCTTACTCTGTGTATACATATATACTGTGTATGTCTCTGACGTTCACTCATGTATACACCTTCCCTTTCCAGCAGGGAACAGCCTACAAGGTTGCTGGCCCTCCACGGACGCGACCGTGTCACGGACATAAAGTATTCTAATTTCAACCAAGTTCACTCTCACCTGGGCGCCGGTAATAAATCTTGTTTGGTGACAAAAATAGATGTCCAATTAAAGCAGGGATTGACACAAAAAGATGTGAATGACTAAAGAGTGCCACTTCAAGGACAACACGGCCTGTAATGAAAAGGATAAATAAGTGGGGAGGCCTGGTTATCCGGAGTAATCTTTCTCAAGTCATTTCCCAAACTTGCCCCGTGTCCTTTTACTGGCCGCTTGACTGATGAGGAAACTTCACAAACTTTGAGATTTTGGTCAATGTCTTATATGTATAGAAACATTTACAATACAATAAATAAGAAAATGTTGATGTATATATTCTTGCTCCTTCTACAACCCTGAGATCATGAACGATCCTAAATCCTTCCCTGAGACGTAGAGGTGTGGAAGCTGATAGACGCTGTGATGCAGGTTGTTAAGTCCGGCCTCTTCTACTCCTTCACAAAACGTCTTGAAAAAACAAACCCTACTACGAGCACTCCCCTCAAATCTGACGGCGGATTACTTTGCGAGCATCGAACTTGTGATCCGTCAGGTCGAGCCGCGCTGGAAATCGCCGCTCACCTCAAACGGAGATCACACCCACAGTGGCCGAGACTTCCTTTGTCTGGAGACATGCTGCCGCTGGAGCGTGTCCATAATGGAAGTTATGTGTCACGGATGGAGGGTTTTAGTGTGATGACGATGCATAAATGGAGCACGGCAGTCCCGGTTGGGAAATTTGGGAGGCGCTTACTCCTGTGCAAATCAACCATTAACAGAAGTCATGTGTTAACAGTTATTTAACACACATCCTCACACTGTGCTGGAGCTAAACCGAGTTGGTTGTGAAGCTGTAATGGTCCTGAACGGAGAAGGATCAGCTCTTAGGTCGCCTCTAAGTCGGAATAATTTCTTGAACTTTTCCTGAAAAATCGACGACTCAGAGTAAAACTACGACAAACCCGCATCCAACACGAGGAGCCTCAGGATGATGTTAACTTGCAGTAACATGGAGATTCCAGAGCTTTCAGGGATGAGGGCCGACACGGGTACAAAGGCTGCACAGTCTCCCCCTTCTCTCCTCTCCCGTTTTAATTCTGCTTTGAATCCCGAAGTCATCTTCATGCTCATCTGATTATAGAGCTACGAGCAGGTGTTCACGTGTTGACAGGGACATTACACCGCTTAAAGGACTCGCGTGAAACAGCCACGAGTCGGCCCTAAGTGAAGCTGCTCCAACGATTCAATCAGCGGAGTTTATCATGCAGGCAGCCTAATGCAGCGCTGCTTTTGCCATTTACTGTTTTTGTCATTGTTGATATTCGTCTGGTTATAAATGGAGCTGTCAGGATAATGCTATGAAGGATCACGCTAACCCCCATTTACCGATCTCTCCGTCAAATCCCAAAGGGCGGAGCTTTGATTACTCCTGCAATTAGCGATGTCAACCTCGTGTATGAATTAAGTATTCAGGTTTGTGTTTTCAAACCAATTAGCCCACTCTCTTGCTATGACTTGTTGATTAATTATAGATATTTAGTTAGGGAAAGGAGACATTAATTATTAATCAAAATTGAATTATGTGGCATAATTAGCCACAAAAGTTTTCTATTTTTTTTTCTTTCCTTTTCTGCATTTCATCTGGATATGTTTTCATTTACATAATCTCAAGAATGTTTGTGACACGTGACGGAGCTGAGACCAAGACGTGACCTTGGCTTATGTGAAAAGGCGTTGAAAGCATTAACAAGGCGCTAATAGCTTCAGTGGGAGTGTTTGCCGTTCTATCAGCAAGTTGCTTTAAGTGCTCAACGTTAGCACACACTCAAATCCAAAATCAATGGGCTCTTAGAAACCTGTTGTGCGGAGGCACTGAGAGATGGTATTTATCACTTGTTTATGGCCAAATGCTATGAAGTGAGGTAATGGCATTTATGGGTATTTACAGGTGACATGTTGAGTCCTTAAATAATATTTATTGCGTCTGCCACTCTGCTGCTATTGTAGCCGATGTCCTTGCTCAGATGATATAACAGATCTCTGGTCATATATTGAAGGAAAGCTGTGATTCATTGCAAGGTCACCGGGGTTACAGGGAGCCTTACAAGCAAATAACAAAATGCATCAACGTCTTGAGCTCCAAAAGCAGGTCTGCTTACTTCACCGTGCAATTAGCATCGACTGGCCGTTAAAGATGAAGTTTGTGACTGAGACGCAGTAAAAATGCTCATCCCAGCTCGCTTGTAACCGGGCAGATTTGCTGCTGCTGCTGCTGCTAATGCTGTTGTTTTTCTTCAGCGTACATGTGGCCGACTCTTGACAAAGGACTCATCCAACCAGAGGAAAAGGGCAACGCGGGACCTCGCAAATATTTGTCAGCATCGCGGCCGCGTGGAAATAAAAGACAGCCAGCTGGTGAAACAAGTGTGAAACGAGGCTTACACATTTCCCCTGCCTGCACGCTGGAATTACTGCACTGATAACTGCACTTTTAGCAGATTCCAACTTTGTGATTGATGTCGTTGTAGTTCCACACCATCAGCATAATGTTGCGAGGGAAACATAAGGGAGAGGGACTGTGGCATTAGTTGCAGTTTTGCTCAATTTCTGCGTGTACTGATGCATTTCATAGCACATTTCTGTAACCAAAGAGAGGGTGATGAGATAAGGAGATTATCGCACTTATCATAATCACCATTGAACGGCCCCCAAATTTGCATGAACATACAATTTATTGCAGCGGGATAAGGCTTACAATAGCAGCGCAGCATATTTGCTCATAACCACAGGTAAATCTGAATGACAGCTGTAAAATGTAGCAGCTAATAGAATGCTAATTTCGCCGCGGACGCCTCGGGAAATGCAGATTCACCGGGCTCCTTTACCTAATAAATTAAACGGATATCTGATAGAAGCTCGGAGAGTGTGCACAGAGACAAAACAGCACATTAAAGCAGCTGCACCGCACCTTCATATTCAGACACCGGTGAAACATGCTGATACACGTATGAAGCCGAAGTTTACGTGAAGTAATGGAGAAAAGTGTGTATATGTAATTAAGTGATCTGAAATCGAAACTCGCCAATTCTAAAGCATCAATTAAAAATTGAAATTCGCCTCGCACGCCCTTGAGCTTTTGCAAAGACGTATTTCTTTTTTCCATTCCTCCTTGCACTTCTTCTCCCCTTTTCATGCACAACCACAATCCGTCCATGCTCCTCATGCACAAAGAAGTCGGAAAAAAGAAACAAGTTTGCTCTTTGAAAGCGTCTGAGGGAGATAGACTCTCTCCGTAATGAAAATGTTCAGTCAAGCCAATTAAAGCCCAGCCATTTTGTCTTTGTGTTTTCCCCGTGCTCTGCAATTAATTAGGAGCTGTTACAAAAGGAATATTCTCCTGGTGTGAATGCCTGCAACAGACCTCCACTGGTCATGTACTAAGGTTGAATTACTGCGTTGTCAATGGAGCCATTATGTGGGAATTAGGCCTGAGCGTGCCCCCTTCACAAAATGCTATTGTGCGATACGATTATGAATGCTGCATGAAACCCACTGGCTCGAGTGAATGTTACAAGTTATGGATTTGAATGCGATTGAATCCTCATCACGCGTCCTGCCATATTATTAATTCCAACAAGCTTCACTCTCCTTTTTTCCTCTCTTCACATTCACTTTTGTTTCTCGCTGTGGTCAGTGGTGATTAAAATGATTAAACCAATCAGCGGACCTGCTCTGAGGTGGAGGTGCTGCTGTAGTGATTGGGCAAAGACAGAACCTGCACACTTCAGTACAGTGTGATCTCAACGGACGGACAGGGGGCTCTTACTCACTTTCTGGGTGGGGGTTAATGTGGTCACCCTTTCTATGGCCCCAGTTTGTGGGACGGGCTCAAGTTACACCTTTGACGGAAACTACCTGTTTAAGAAGCACTGTGTTTGTCACAAACCATGAGTTCTAAGATACCTCAGCATTGCATATTCCATCTTATGCAGGGGTCTAAGGCGTGTCCTTGAATGTGTGTGTTAGTCATCTCTCCATAGTCGACTCAGTGTCTGGTCACGGATCGTTGACATTTCAGGCTCCTGTCACCGGTTGTATATGTTCCTTTAAATTGAGCCTTTGACAAAATTAATGTATATGGAGCATGGGGGACTTTTTTAGGTGCTAAAGCTGCTGGGAATTCACCTACAGACTGTCCTGGTACAAATGCCCTAAGGCCCTGGGGTAATAACACACACAAGGAGAAAAGAAGCAGCTATTTTTAACGCATGCACACACAAAGCCTTTGCAGCTCCATATACATTAGAATTCAACTTATCGCCTTTTTATTTTAATAAAACGCATCAGGTGCCCGACACGGACAGGAGCGAGGACTGCTTCCCCTCACCACAGGGCTACTTATTATTATTAACATCATTTGTCTGGATCTCTCGCTGGTTCAACAGACACTGTGGGGATGACATGTTAATAAATGACCCTGGGTACCTCTTTGGCATAGGCCTGTTCCTCATCTGCCCCCTCAGCCTCATCAGCAATATATGTGCACACGTGCACAGACACACATACATCCAATCCCCAACAGGGACAGGAGCGGGCGATTTGTTTTCCTGAAGGTCCGTACTCTGTCTATTGTTGTTTGCACTGAAGGGGACAAATTCAATTCATTCTTATGACAAGAAATAACAAGAATAAAGAGAGGAAGGAGATAGGAGGCAGGAGCTGGGGAGGAAGGAAGATGTGGCCGCTCAGGAGGGAACAAACAGATGGCTGCGTGGCTGTGCTTAAGGGAGTTAAGATGTGCACGGTCTTCTGGGTTAGGGATTCATTGTCTGATAACACGGTAAATATGTAATAATCAATCCCAAAGATTTTACACATTAGGACTGATAGCCAGTTAGGATGGATGTCAAAGTTTAGCAGGACACTGGCACCCTAGAAATACACTGGATGGATTTGTAATCACTGAAAATCTAATGGATGCAAAGAAATTGAAAATATGAAACATTTTTCTTAATCCTGAAAACAGACAGACAGATATTTGAAAACGTAAATATGGTGATTATTCAAATGTTGCATGGTGAGATGCATAAATAGGCTCCAGCGTGAAAAGTTACTGATCAAGCCTGAATGATCGGAACGATTACTGTGGGGCAAATTACATTCGCATCTCTTTTAAAAGCCCACCTGCAAAAACCTGTCTCCCTCTGAATCTCCCCATGATGCCTCCCCTGTGCGCTGTCACATTAATAATCCTATGCTCATATTCAAATGTTCTGTCGGGAGCTAAAGAAAGATTGAGTGCCTTTGCCGTTGTGAGGCGAAGATTGAAGACATGTCCCATTGACATTGTTAAAAGTTTATGAAAA
This sequence comes from Pseudorhombus dupliciocellatus, assembly GCA_016785235.1. Classification (NCBI taxonomy): domain Eukaryota; kingdom Metazoa; phylum Chordata; class Actinopteri; order Pleuronectiformes; family Paralichthyidae; genus Pseudorhombus; species Pseudorhombus dupliciocellatus. The sequence continues at coordinate 1,344,542 of JAFBJW010000287.1, read as the reverse complement.
TATATGAATCCTCAAATGTCATTGGCTGGTGGGGCTTCCAACTCCTGCACAGTTTCAAGACAAAATCGCTCTTTTAATCAAAATGATTGAATACTAGCAAGTTGGACTCAGGGATGTGAATAAAACAAGTAGGAAAGGGTCGACGCATAGAGTGTGTGTGTGTGTGTCTGTGTTATATTGGTGGTGGGTTCAGACAATAGATCATGCTACACACAGACATTCTCTCTGCATGCACTTAGGGACAAGAATTCTAAATGACCCAAATAGGATTCTAAGAGTCAACCCTGCGTCAAATGAACACGTGGTGTCACACCTGCATGCAAAGACTTGCATACGTTAGACGCGTCGCGCTCTTTCAGCCTGAATATAAAGGTTGGATTCTGGCAGTGATCTGTTACTGTGAGTCAGTAAAAACAAACAAGATTCACAGATGATCTGCATCCAACAAAGACGATGACGACGAGGTCACGAGTGCTAGTCTAGCTCGACTGCTCAAGGAGGAAGCGTGTCCTGATTCTGGAGTTACCACGAGGACATTTCACCGTGGCGAGGACGGCTAATGTGAAGGACTATTGTGAGACTGGAAGAATGATTGAGTGCCGCGGGCCTGCAGCGGCCGTCCCGTCTGTTCTGTTGCCACTCTATTCCATCATAGGCACATTCACCCTAAAGGCAGTCTCTAGAGCAAACGGGCGCTGACCTCGTGCACCTGTGTTCTTCCCGACGTTGGGCGCGGAGGGGGCTCGCAAACCCGGGAGTTTACTGTGCCTGTCCTCGTCCTGTTTGGTGTTTTTTCCAGCATGAGGATGGAATGTTAGCGTACTCTATATTTAGAAATACTCTCTTAACAACCTCCTGTAGTATAGGGGGAGGCACTGAAAAAGGAAACGCGAGGGTCTTAACCGGTTACTTTAAAAGAGATACTGCATCTCTTAAAGCTTCACTATGACTGGGGATAAATCTGCTGCTTCATCACGGTGCTTTTGTGGCCTCCATAATGGCTTGGGTGGTCTTGATAAGTGCGGAGCTGGAAATGATCTTGGGCCGGCACGTCAACATGTATGGCCTGTCAGTCCGTGCAGGCGGATAAATTACGGCGCCGTCAATCCGGCCATGGAATTAAACAAACTGTGAGACTAATGAATGGCGAACAAGAAGATGAAAAACTACCTCACTATTTTATCACTCCTGCGTGAATACATTAAAGGGAAAATGCACTTTTTTTTTTTTTGCTCCTGACTGCTTTACAACTATCCTCATTTGCATGCAATGCTACTCAACCTTCCCAATTAGAGGGACAAAGACGGGAGTAATTGCAGATTAAAAACTAGAATGCTATATGTAATCGCATGGATCAAAACACAATTAAAACTTCATCTCAACCTGTTATAGCTGGCTGACGAGCCCGGCCCTTCTCCCTGATCTTAATACTTTAAATCATATAAGGGAGGGCCGTTTGCCGACGGACAGATGAAAACACCTCTTGCGCCCAACAGTAAATTAATCGCACCAATTATTCACCACCAAGAGACGTTTAATGCAAGCCTTTGGAGAAACGAAAGCCGGGCACTCAAATCCTCTCATTTGTAATTGGCTGTCTACTTCAATAATTGATTGGAACAAATGTGAAATGGATGAGAGGGTCTAAGTGTGCTCCATCACACGCTTTCTGGTGCAGCAAGTTCACGGGCGACTGCTCAAAAAGGAGTCCCACTGCACAGATTTAGCTGATTTTTATATCATCCGATCGCTATGCATGTAAGTGAAGGTAATAGGAGTGAGCCATTTATGTGATAAGGGGTGTTCAAAGGACGCTGTGTCCTCATGTTCACAGGTATTGTTGTTGGATCTAGTGTCAAATGTCAACCATCCGGAGACGATAAAGCCATTGGGTCGATTAATAGAGGACTAGACTCTGTACACAGGCTTCCTGTCTGTTGTGTTCACTGTCATTCAGTCCAAATGGATTTCAGCACCTCGGAACACCAAAATAGCTTAAACATTCAAATTAATTTCATTCTTAGTACGGAGGGAAAAAGCAAGAGTAGTGCAGCTTGAATCGTTTATAAGCAGTATAGACTCTATGATGTTGTACTGGAATAATGAAAAAAAGGAAAGGCTGTATATTCAACTTAAAATTTCAGCGGGTTAAACAACAACCCGTCAAGCGGCCTTGAAGAGACTCCCTGTGCTGCACGCTCCCTGAAACCTACAACAAAACATTTACTTGCCACTAGATGCAAAAAAATTAGATCTTATTTTCCACATCCGTGTTAGTGTGTGTGCCTGCGTGCATCCTGCTCCATGTGTGTCAAGATGTCTTTACGACCACGAAAGATGAAGTCATGAAATGAAAGCCAACATGCCCAGTGGGGCCCCGAGGCAGAAAAATGAATCAATGATGCTAAGCATGAACGGCTTAAGGGGGCATGTGGGATGTTGTTCTCCTCTCACTGTCTTGTTGGAAACAACAAATGCACAGTGTTACGATGTGCATGCAAAATGCAGGCACATACCGCAAGCGTGTGTGTGTGTGTGTGTGTGTGTGTGTGTGTGTGCAATGCGGTTACTGCAACAAGTGTTGGATAAAGAAAACATGAGTGAGCAGGACAGGGATGTAAAAGGCCAAAGACAAGATAGTTTTTACGTAGGGTCGTTAGAAACATTTACAGATACATTTCACTTAAAACAAATCTATATTTATTTGAAATATGATACTTCAGACATGTATCATCCAACACTTGAAAATTCTTAAATGTAGAATTAAATATTCCAGTGTTCCCAGTTTATGAGATTCCTTCCCATCCCTTCGATTAGCTCGTGGCCCTTTAGGTAGTCCTTTGAAATACATGTTGATTTATAGTCTAATCCGTCAATTAACTGCTTTGTGCACAATGCTGCATTTACGTTCACTTATCCCCATTTCACAGACTAATTCAATCCGACCTGTGACCGTCTCCCTCATGTGTCCTTTGTCCTCGCGCTCATCCGCAGCACTGTCACCGTGCAAGAGGAAAGAGATCCTGTCGCAATAATGCATGATGGGAAAGAGAAAGCAGGTGCTGGAATGATCCCCCTTTCATGCTGAATAATTGCACCGACACCCCTCCACCTCCCACCCCCGGTTGTTTAGCAAATCCTCCCCACAAGCCTTTGCTGCCGCTTGCTGTGGCGGGTTCCATCCACCTGCCAAGGGCTAAACACTAGTCCATCCATCACCGCACCACTTGACAAATACATTCCATAATAGAAGTTTATTTTTTTATGGGAGGCTGAATCAGAGGCCTTCCCATGCATACAAAAACGTGTCAAAGTTATTTATGGGATCTGCTGAGAAGCACAATATGTCATATCAAACTCCTATTTTCCCTTTCCTACCATCACATCGCCTGTCAATATCACTGCAGCTATCAATAATGTGGAACACCAGCAGAGATAAAGCCCTGTGGAGCTGTGGGTCAGATGGAAGAACGTCCTCTCCTGCTGCTTGAGGAACACACACACACACACACACACACACACTGATAACACCCCCACACACGCATGAACACACACGCACACCCACGGATATCAGCTCATACGCAGGTTCTCTCCACTGTGATTCTCTGAAGAATATTTTACAGATTCAGACTGATGTGATGCTCTAACACGCTGACGGGCACATGCTGTGACGCTTTATCTGAAACAGAGGAATATAGTTGAAGAGGATGCCTTTTAAAGCAGATGCAGGTGTTAGTTTGGAGTAATTTGCTTTGGTTTGCAACAAATTGCAAACAGAAAAACATGTAGTTACGCAGAATTGGGATCTCAAATTGCAAAACGGGTTTTCAGTCATCTTAAAACTATTTGTTAAAACTTGGTTTACACGCGTTTCTATTTTGTGTACACCGAGAAAAAGTTATTAACGTTCACCTCAACACTACCACAAGTCAATAATTCAGTTTTAAATTCTATTAAAATAAAATAGCTGGAAATATTTTTGGATGCATCAGAACCCGAACAGTAACTTGGGTGAGAAACCTTCGCCCCCAGGTGCACGTGCTCTTGGTATATAGCACCGCCGGCTGTCACTGCACCTCCGAGGCGACTGCCTGCACATCTGTTGTACACGGCAAATAAAGGGAGTCTATCTTAAATCTCGTAAAGATAAGGTAAGTAAGATAAATCACGGTGACTGCTGCTTAATCCCATCTGGACTCTCCTGTAAATAGAGCGATTAAAGAACCTGTAATTTAACACCCAACTATTTAGATGCGCGGTGCACAAGAATGTTCAGCTGATGCTTCAAAAGTTACACGAATAGTGGCAGGCTGTGCTCCAGGAGCCCCGGTTGCCAAGAACACAATGGAATTCAATGCGCTGACAGCCTCATCTGTCTCAAGGTGTCCAGGTAAATTCATTCACTGATGCACGCTCCAATTCCATTACCAAATCCGGGTTGAGCAACGTATTAATTGAAATCGAACGCCGTGTACCAGTTCACCTTGGACGCTTTATGTTAACAGCAAGATCCAATAGTGTCACCGTGTTAATGATCCCACTAGATCACTAATGAACAACTTTGCTGAGCTCGGTACAACAGGGACCAGACGTGAGGGGGCAATTCAGCGAAGGGCAGATCCATGAGTGGAAAGAAAAAACAACAGGGGCCAAATAAATACAAACCTCGAGCACAAGCGGGCGAGGAGGAGAGGAGCTGTTTCTCCTCTGACGCACTGTAAAAAAAAGCAAATGTACCGAATGTTAAATTCAGGATTTTTGAATTGAACAGGAAAGTCTCACAGCGAGTCCCAATCACAAGAGTATTATGGATGCTCATAGCCACCAGTATTTCCCCAGTTAGAGTCAAGAGCTCCATGTTGGTCTGATTACCAGCATCGTATGCATCAGCCGTGTGTTTCCCATAAATCCTTGTGCCTCGGTATTTGAAGAACAAGAAAACCTGGGTCAGTTTTTCCCTTTTATAATTAGATTCATTCTTCTACAGGTGATTTATTTTGCTCAATCTATCACCAACAATGATGTGAATAAAGATGTAGCCATGACAAATTGTCTGTTTTTTTTTAAATAAAATTCATAAAACTGCCAGGACGTTGGGTTATTTATGGCGGAATCCTGAGCAAGGGAGCTATTTGCTTAACCATCTTTATAACCGAAAGCACAAACTTGATTTAAAACCTTTCCTCAGTTCACCTGCAGACTTTTGACAATCAACTGTGCATAATTCTGCAGACAACCGGGGTTTGATTTACTGTATTCTGGGGGGACAGCTGCAGCGAGAACTGCCGGGAATCATCGCTTTTCCACACGGGGCTTGAGGCCTGTCAGTCATCTTGACAGACACGTCTTGTCAGGGGAGGAAAATGACCGAAACAGGGCCCCCCAGATAAAAGATGACAAACCTATCAAAAAAAAAAGAAAAAAAAAAGACAGAAATTAAGACTGAAACTTGGGAACTGTCCGTCACATTGATTGACGTTGGTGGCAGGTGACTCCTTAGCCCGGCAACAGAAGGAAATAACGACAGCAGATCATAAATTATGAGGAAGAAAACACTATTAATCTTCTTTTTAAGATCTATAATGACCCGTTTACATTAATGTTTAAGACACAACAATGAACATAATGTGGCTGTTGTTTTGCTTTTTCTCCACTGTTCATGTAACTAATGTTGTTTAGTGAATGGCGGTACCAACAGGCCAAGGAACAGTTTCTCACCAGAGCCTGCAATAGCCCGTGTTGAACTGGTGGACACAGAAAGATTTGTTTCTAAAATAAAAACTAAAGTTCAGCCTTAATCTCCTCACCTGAAGTTCATTTCACACACCTTAGAAAAGTGTGAATGAATCATCCCCCGGGGAGAGCGATGTAATTTTACCCGAGTGCCTTTCTTACTGTTTTAATTACGTTATGGAGAGTTAATTGTAGACCTGTGCCCTCCACATAACACACACACATCAACACTGCTGTCGACTGTACTTTCTTTCCGATCTACTTTTCCATACTTCTGCTAATCTATGCTCTGGCTTGGCCCATGTGAAGCCTCTGTGTAAGGACACTGGGGAAGTTAAATGAAACATGGAGAGGGGTTGAACCAAAGGGCCACGCTGCTAATCATAAAAGATCGCTGCTAATAACGAAAATGTAAAACATCAAATGACAAAACTTTTTCATCCTCCTGACTAAGTTCCCTGGTGGGGGGGCGCAGCCCTCTCCCCAAAGCCTCACGTTCCAGAGCAGCTCACATAATGATCCTCAAATCCGCCTCCAGTGATCATGACAGACCACGGCCTTCAGCTGCTTTTATGTGTTAATCCCTAAAACATGCTTGAAAGAAACAAAACATCTGATGGTGATGGGGCCGAGTCAACTTTTCCACTGATTAGCCGAGCGAGTGTGTGTGTGTGATGTGGGGGGGGGGGTTTCGGATGATCCGTAACAGTCTGACACGAGTTGGGTTGCAGCGAGGCCGGCATCACATTATAAAATGAAGTCATGTTGAAGGGAGAGAAGTGTACGTCAAGCTCATTTTGCTCTCTGTCTCATGCTGCCCGGGCCCATGCAGTGTGCGGTGACACTCAAACAGCCCTAAACGAGTGATGATGCCCTGAGTGGTGATGTGTTATGCCATTTGCCGTTTGCCTCATTCATAACTTATGATATTACTCATGGTAATGGCGCAGGCCCTTTTGCCAGCATAATGAAACCTGATCAGTAAAAGGAATCTGGAAGTTGGCTGTCGTTCCCGTCTCCGTGAATCCACTCGGGCGAGTTGCCGCACATCAAATGTTTGGATTGCTTGATCTTGGTGCACGAGTGTAACTTTTTCTGAGGCACATCTCTGACGGATAAGTGGATTACAGCCTTGAAACATTAATCAATAAACTTCAATCGACTGTGTTCGTCAGCAGAGGGCCGTGCTCTTTAGGCAACCAAATAACGAGTTCGCAGGGAGAGGTTCAGTTCCTCTGACGTTGGAGGTTGCGACAACAAAGCAGGGAAATTTGGATATTTCAAGTCGAGGCAGTTATTTCAAATTGAAATTGATGACGTCTGTCAGCAATGTAAAATACATTTTTCCAAATCCTGTAACAATCAATGGCTAAAATAAAAGCCTCTACTTTGCAGTGTTCCAAAAGTTTTTTGACAACCCCAACAAATGGATCCGTTGTCCAACAATTATTGCTGCTTTTAACAACGCGTTTTGATATATATCTATATTTACAATTTGAAAAACCAGGTTCTAATTGACGTACGAACAGGAACACACAGGGCAGCACAACGCACAAAGAGCCATTGTTTTAACATTTTTCCAACCGTCACACATTTCATTCGCCGCCATCAGCGGCCTCTTCAGGTTCCCCGCGCAGCCATTTTGTCCTGAAGCATTAAGTTGTATTTCACTTCTTGTACAGCATTACAATTACTTTGATGTTGACCTCATTGCGGCTGTTTATGTTTACAAGCTCTTTCACGACTTCCCAGTTTTACAGCACCCTTTATTTACTGCAGCTACAGCGGGTTTAATGTATGTTGTCTCATAAAAACACACAATAAAAGTACTTGTGCATTTACTATTACTCTCTGGTGGCTATTCCATCTCGTCACACATGCCGAGGCCCGGACAAAAAACCAGCAGTTTAAGGCAATATATGTTTTGGATTAGAGTGGTGATGCCTGCAAATCGCTCTTTGTCACAGCTCACTTATTTAAAGGTGCCAGATTGTAGAAAGTGAGATTTCCATGTCTTTGTATTGGATTATAAAGCAGGTGCAGTCGGTCTATAAATACTGTGAAGTATCAAAGGCGTAATGTGCAGGGAAAAGCACACAGCCAATATCCAGCGTGCTTTAAAATGAAGCCGTGAGCACTTATGTAACTATACGCAGGCACTGCCCACAGACCCGCCCACCATCAGTGGGACAGACCCAAGAATAATACTTAGATGTTCAGAAATGCCACTTTGTGTACCACTTTGTGCATCGCTCGATCATCACAAGACGATCTCTCCGATGCAGTCATTTACATTTAATGTTAGTATTTAATTGTTGGTGGGAAACCCCTCCCTTCACAGGTTTCTTCATTATTTCCAGTAAGTATGGGAGCAACAAGTTCTGACATGTAAAGTGTTGCTGCCAACAGGAAAGTAAAAGTTGTGCCCTGTCTTTATACTATTTTATAGTTCTATTATTTTCTTTTTTTTTCTGATGTGGCGCTTCTAGCTCTGCTCTAATATATGGACTTTGATACATACTTGTAAGAACACAGCTACAGTAAATGACATACTCCAGACGGATTTTATCAGCTCCACTAATGCTGACAAAATCCCCAAAAAGACAATTGTCATCACTATTTTATCTCCTTTAAAAAAAAAAAAAAAACGTCAACCATCAGCACTATTGGGACTTCCAACAGAGTGAAAATCCCCTCGTTCTTTGCTAATCAAAATTTCCATTTCCTATCATTTGGGAGTTCTCTGTGCAGAATAGCCTATGCTTTTATCCCAGGTGGAGGTTTAATTTGAAGCGAGGCATGGAAATTAAAAAAAGCCAGCCTATGTCTTCCTGTCAATCAATCGTTTGCTCGTATGGGAAGCTTCCCTGCTTAGGTGCTGACAAGAGTGAGCCTATTTGATCTGGGCTTTTCAAAGAGGGAGGAAGCCTGGATGGCCATCAGAACCCATTTGCTTCTCAGCAGGACGTTTAAATGCTATCTCGACAGGACACAATCATACGTGGGTTAATGCGGGATCCCTCTTGTTAATCTTTTCACTAGTACAACTCATTTTGATTTCCCATTTGATGATTATATTCAACTAAAACTTGTTAAATAACTTTCATTTTTCACTCAGGAGAGAGTAAGATACAGGGACCGATACAGCCTGGCAGTTCAGTACAATTAACATGCACCGTAATAGCATAGCAATGTATTCTGTTTTCACGGAATACATTTATGATGCTCAGTATAAAATTGGTGGTAGTGGAGTGTATAGCATGACAAAGCTCCAAAACACCACTGATTTTGAAAAACTACATTTGTGAAATCTATGAAACTTGAATCACTAAGAAATCTAATGCTAAACATCATAGTAAGAAATAGTTACAAAAAAGGAAAGGAACATTAAGATCTTTTAAGACGTTCCAAGTCTTCACAGGTGTCACAGTGAGGTACAGTCTAAGAAGAGTCTACATCCTCTGAGATCACTGGCACACAACTACCTCAGAAGTGGAATCGCTGTAATCGCACTCATAAAACATGCATTAAAAGAGTATTTAAGAGTCAGCCTACGTCAGTGTCATAAAAATGAGGATACACTGAGAAATACCACGTAGGTCAAGTGAGTACAAAGCCTTTGAAGAGGGGGCGGAAACTAAAAATGTCACAGTTTTTAATGATAGGATAGGATGTGGAAAAAAAGTTCTTTATGGATAAACCGATGACATGAAAACAACACACCTCTGTGCATGCGTAGTAAATATTAGGATACATATAAAAGAAATACTGCTGTTTGAAATTCACTTTCACTTTACTGTTTGGAACAAATACAGTACAAAAACTGCTGGAAAGTTCGAACGACTAGATGTTTGTACTTGTATTTTCATCATTAGAGTAAAAAAAAAAGGTCAATTTATTAATAGAAGAGAAACATATATTCAGTTGTTCTTCATACAAAAGACCTGCTTGTATATTTGGTCCGTTTTTTTACTGTACATAACGTGTGTTGCACAAACAGGCGCAGGAGCACACGAGGCACCATTCAATCCTCCTCTTCATGCATTATTGATATTTATGTGTTTGTGTTAAAAATTCAACAGAGACCAGAAATGATCTTAGAGAACAACAATGTATTGTTTTATCTTCCGCTTCATTTTGAGTTGAACTAATTCAACATGGGACATTGCGTCTCCGCCTTTCAATTCTCAAACGGCAGTCGATGAAAAATACGAAATCGCCAGTTTCTGCAACAACTAACAACCGCCCCATTTTTACAAAATGTTGAACAAAATATAACCATGTCCATTGAGTCACGTGTTCTACCTCCATCGTCCCTTATTCCCGTTACAGACGCCACACCCCTGCAGACAGAAGCTGGTGACACTCCACTTTGATATCACAACAATATTATTCCACCTAAATCAATTTAATTGCCTGGATGGACGTTTAAATGAGATTTAAATGAATGCAGACATGTTAATTAGGACACTAATCACATGATGAGGGGTTCCGTCCTTTCCATCCATGTTATATTTTTTTTCCCGCTGCATGGGAACCATTGTGCACGTCTACAGCATCGGGGGCCTGGCAGCACAGCCTCCCCATACCAGCTACAGGATTGCCCTGCCACAATGCCCTGGGCAACAAAAATGTTAATTGGGCTTCTAATATGCAATTTTGCCGGCCACATCCTGTAAATATCACTTAACATCAGCAGGATGAGCGCAGCAGAGTGAGAGAACGTCCACAACGTCTCTGCCCGAGCTGTCCTCTGGAGCAACAGCAGCGTTTACCCTGCGGATATCAAATAACACCATGCAGTCGTACATTTCTGTGGCATTAGTGAGGACGGAAAGCTTTTAAAACAGTTTCACCCATATGGGAAGTACTGATCGTGTTTAAGTACGCATAAATGCAGGGGCCAGTGAGTGATCCCTGATGAATTCAGAACTTGGAACAGACAACTTTCTTGGCATTAATGGGATTCTGAATAACTATTATTTCTTTTTTTTTGTAAAAAAAAAAAAAAAAAAAAAAAAAAAAAAAAAAGGGGGAAATTCATGCACAGTAAAATTGGGCGGCTTGTAATTGTCCAAAGTTACGCTCACGAGGGCCTTGGAATATATTCAGACGGACATGCATTATTTTGACAGTAATGCACTAAAATGGCCTATCAACAGCAACAACTGTTCATCTCCCCGAGACAACCTATGTTGCTTATTGCTGTACATTAAGACCTTAAAACGCTGCCAGGATCCCATTAATACATCTCATTGCATAAAATTTCCATTTGATTTGTATTCAGAATTTTAGATGGCCAGCAGAGCACCAGAAAACCCTCATTATTTCATATTCAATCAATCACTCATCGGCGAGCGCCTGTACCGTGCCAGGTTTGGCAGTGTGTGGTTTCATCTTGATTATGGAGATTGGCATTAAAATCAGAGGAACACTGCAGCCTCCTCGCGGATGGCTGTTCTTGAACACGTCACAATTTTATTAGTATTGACAAGCTGCATTATAATGTACTTATGTGTCTTTCTCGTCTTTATCGGGTTTGAGTTAAAATGCTGGAGGCACCGGGAGCCCTCCAGAAAATCCACTCTATTATGAATGCTGTGTATTCTTTGCTGACTGAGCTGCTGTTACATTGTGTGTTTGCAAATTTAAAAATACCCCAATGCTATAATAAGCAATGGTGGATGTGCTCAGCCTTAATGTGTGTTTACAGTTTACCAGAGCAGAGCTGCAGCCGAATGAAAACCTGGATTTTCTTATTTGGTGAAAATGTTTTGAACGTTTATTTTTTTTTTGGAGGGGGGGGGGTCATTTTTTTTGTCAGTTATTTTATTAAAAGATAACAGATAACAAACTTTCACAACACAAGCCATTCGGATTCATTTTGGAAGAAACACTTCCACTGACTCCTGTCACACAGTTCCTGTTCTCGATTGAGGGATTTCTTTCCCTCCATTTTGCCCGAAAAGCCGTTGTGAATTACACCTCTTAAAGGATCTCCGCGTTGTCGCTGGTGTGAATCGGCAATTAACATCCAACGAGTCACAGTTGGGTTCCGCCAACAGCTGGATTCGCACCAGGACATCGATTCGACCGAAGTGACTGATGAACTTAGAGGAAATAACGTGAGACGATGAAAGTTATGACGGCAAACAGTGTCAGGGGCAGCACTTTCATCACCGCGGAGAATGTGCTGCTGTCACACAACAGGAATGTCACACAACAGGGGGGGGGGGGGGGGGGGGGGGGGGGGGGGGCTATCTTAGTGACCACAAACTTTTTCAATTTCACTGTCAATTTCCTGGGTAATTACTGGTGCTTTTGATGGACTTTTTATGACACCGGCTCTCCTCCTGCGAGACGCTGGACGTGCTCAGCTGCAGGAGGACGGGGCAGCAGTTCCCTTAGTCTGACACCAATTCCCACCTCCCATAAGTGGACCTTGTCATCACTGGTGACCCCTGTGGCGTTCTCTCAACAGTCCAGGCCAGTGAGGCCAGCTGTACTTTATCTGCACCACTAGGCTGAAGATGGGTCGACTGGACCATGACCTCTTTGTGTGTTTGTGTGTGTGTGTGTGTGTGTGTGTGTGTGTGTGAGGGATAAGTTTGGGGAAAATACACAGCCGTGGACTTTTTTCATGCGCTGAATATCAAAGTGTCCTAAGCTGTCAGGCCGGTCAGTAAAAATGTGTGTTGATGATATCTGTGATGTATAAATAACAGATAAGAAGCAGCACTTAAACATCTATTTCCTCTTAATCTTTCCAGATCAGCGGGCTTGACAAATCAGCCAACAAGAAAGGGGGCCAGTGTTCGGGGCTTATTGGCCGACGCTGTCTGGATGGCACTCTGTCTAAAGAGATCAGAACACCAAGCACATCTCCCGCGAGATCGACGGGCCGACAAACAGATGAGCCAACGGGCCGGGGGTCACAGATCATTAAAAGCCATCTATCAGGGGCTTTCAAGGCCTCTAATTCCCCCCAAATCGAATATTTCCATGTAAATATGTCAAAACAGGAATGAAATTAGCGTGGTAGTTTATTGACTGTGATAAAATCTGAAAAGCACCACTGCACATAATTACATACTTGTCAGAGCCATAAAAATTAGCTTTATTATCAATGGAATGGTTTTGTACAACTTCATTTAGGTCCGATGTCTTCCAGATGGGGCTGCTCTCTGCACTTGAGCAGTTTTTATGCAGCCCCCTCCTCTTTCTGATGCACGCGCACGCGCGCACACACACGCACACAATCGTCTTTTTCATCCCCATTTTTTTTTTTTTTTTTTTTTGCAGTGCTGAGCAGCAGGGAAAAAAAAAAAAACTAAACGAGTGAAAGAGGAGCTGGCAGAGTTGAGGGCCACATCAGCTGTGTCTGATAGCAGAAGTTGTTTGATCTCATTAACGATACTGGCCTCCATTGTGAACCTAATCACATGCAAATCAAAAAGTTGCTGATGTTCAAAGATGCCGGGGTGAAGGGGGCAGCCGCTTCATCCCCTTTCGGAGTCGGTGCCCTCCGACAGCGGCGGATACTTCAACACATCCTCTCGTTTGCTCACCATCGTACGACTCGCGCGATCCAGACTCTGAGCGTCTCAGGCAGGCAGCCTGTATCTGGAGCCCTTCGCATCTCGAGTTGTCGTCCTCCTCCTCCGTCCCCCCCCCCCCACCCCCCGCTGCCTCAGCCCCCCCCCCCCCCTTCCCCCCCCCCCCCCCCACCGCCGCTGCCTCAGTGAGGCTTCTCTAGCATGTCAGCTGGCTGCACTAACAGTTTTACTCCCATCTTTTATTTAGCTTTTCATTATTATTTGTTGCTATTGTTCCCTCTCTCCCCATCTCCATTATCATATCAATTATCATCTCAGTCACACATCCTGATTTCCACTCATATCACATTTGCGTCAAGTCGATAATGCATCCCTGTTACTGAATTATTTAGTTAACAACTTGAACTGGAGCGGGGGGATGATTCATATTTAAAACAGACACCTATTCTTAATGGCAGCTCCTGCTTAAATCCTTAAGGAGAGCTGACTTGCCGTGATTCTGTCTCGTTTGAGCTGCACATTTCTCTCTTTCCTTCCAAGAGATCACTCTACCTTTACTGCAGAGCGCTCTAAACAGCAATAAACAGATAATAGCCGGCAAACTCAAGCTGCTGTACAACACAGCTCGGAGCTGTTTGTTCCTCTGAAGTGTTTACACGCCAGGAGAGTCACGACAAAAACTGAAAGTGCTTTAAAAAAAAAAAAAAATGATGGTGGTCAATGCAACCGATACATTTAATACAACGCTGTGCAAAGCAACAAAAAGCAAACATGCAGGGCCAAAGGCCGATTGTCTCTGCACACTGAGCAAATGGTGGAATTGGAGCTTCCTGGGTTTGTTAATAAGTCAGTCTGTAAGAGCAAATGTTTAGGAGAGCAGCGCCTCTCACCCTTCAGGAGAGGACCTTGGAGACATGGCGCCTTCAGCCAGACAATTTGTTTGATGGAGGGATCTCATTACCTCGGACAAAGGATGCAAACAACAGCAGAGCAGAAATGGTGATTACAAAATGTTAATGCTGCTTCCGTTTTGCCTACCCAGGGCATTAAAACGCCTCAATTCAATAGCTTAACCTGTTTCTAATGAATGCATTAATGATATTTCTGCTCTTGAGAGTCCCTTCCCAGGCTGTTAGTGGACACAAGAGTCTTTTAAAATGAACTCTCCTTTTTAACACACCTTCTCCTAATGCTTCCCTCGAGTACAGCGGCACCTTTGTTCACGCCGGTCTTATTTGTCTCGACTAATGTTCCGAAAACTCAGCGACGCATGATGACATTTGACATTTCCAATACTGTTCATATGGGCAGCAAAGAGTTTTATAATCGGCCAGCTGTGTAGATGTACAGTGAAATACTGTCAGATATCTAAAACACACAACAGCACGTACGAGCGTCATATCAATATATACTAGTGTTATAATGCCATCTATTAAACTTATACTGCGGTAATTATTGATGTTTTATGGCCCAACGTCACACATCTCTAGTAAGCTGCAAACAAACCCTCATTCTGTCCTCGGGAAAATTACATCCTTCATTCACACCGCAACTCCACGAGAATTAATTAACCAAAAAATACACAAGTCAAAGTCAACCTGGAAATATTTAGGTGAGCAAACAATGACAATGATATTCATTTGTATTTCCGTGTGCGTGTGTTTGTGAGAGTGGTGAGCAACGAGCTGACAGGCAACACACGCATTTGTCACAGTCCAAGAGAAATTAACTGCTACTATCATTTGATTTGACTCATGTTCTCCCCTGAAAGGTTTCTCACATTGTTTGTCCTTTAACGCTGTGACTGAGAGCTGAAGCAAACATATATCCACTCTGCTATATTTCTGGAGTCACCCTCTGTTTCAGATGACCATTTTCCCAAGATCCTTCTTCTCCCACTAGTCTAATTACCATAGAAGTCTTTTTTCAAACACCCCCTCCATCTTTCCCCAAAGGAGACCACATGCAACTATAATTGCCTCCCTCATTAGTTATGTTTTCACAAGACGGGATAGGGGGCAATTAATTTTATCACTTAATTTTGTCACCGATATTTCCACTGCCTCTGTATTGATGTGTCCACCACTGCCAAGCCCATTTTTCAAGAAAATTAATTGACAAAGCAGTAAAATTTATCAACATATCACCAGATTAGGCGACAAATTGATGCAATGAGGGAATCAATTGTGTTTCTGTCATCGGGGCACAACAGTGCAGCCCGGAACAGAGCCGGACGAGCCAGACCACTGCGAGAGTGACTTCTGTGGCAGGTGCTGTGATTTATGTTTTTATTTAGACAGGAGGCATAAATCAGAATGAGTTACAAGTACGTTGCTACCTCCCCCTGAGAGTCACACCATCGCCTGCACGGAGCACATGCAACACACACAAAACTCACACAGGGAGACGCACAAAACGAATAAGCAGAGATATAATCCAAAAAAAAAAAAAAAATAAGCAGAGAAATAAAAAAAAAAAAAAAAAAAAAAAAAATCAATGAGAAAAGAATGAGGCAAAGAATGCTGAACAGACACACTGAGGCAAAAACATGCATCAGGGAAGTTTTGTTTATGAGGTAAAAGCATACGTTGAGAGAAACCAGGATTACGAGAAAGAATAAGCATTATTATTTTTCCTAACATTATTGTCCAGAATTGTTATCAGCATCAGATTTGGATGACGTTACAATGATTTCAATTACTGAGCTGCCAAAATGATTTATATTCAAAATGTGGACAAACACTGCCATTCATTTTTACCCAGAAAAATAAGCATCATGTTGGTTAAAGACTTTAACTGTTTTGTTGGGTTTCATTTTCGGGTTAGTTGAACAATGAACGGCCCAACATTTACACCCACATCACCCACTACTCTTTCCAATTCTTAACAGAACATACAATGCTTTGATGTGACTCAATCCAGTGAAGTCTGCATTGTTGTTTGTGTATTTATATTCAAGAAAAAAATAAATAAATCACTTGGAGGGAAGGAAATGTGATGTGTTGCCTGGACTCCTATGAGTGAGGTTGTTCGGATGTGAATAAGTGTGGTTATCCCAGTTTGGTTTATTGTGACTTCATCTGAAAATTAACAGAATAGTTTCAATAGCAACGTGTCTACAGCGCGACCCTGACAGCACATGCCTGCTGAAACACTTTCAGGTTGTGACCCAGCGGTCGAGAAACTGCATCCTACTCCTACGCATGACCTTGGATGTCTGCGTTTCATCGGCTCAGCATGGACGAAACAGTTTGCATGACAGTCGGTGTATCGGCAGCGTTCATCTGACCCCCCCCCCCCCTCGCAATACCTCAGCATATGGTGAGAACAAATCGAGGACGAAGCGGCCACAGCGCATCACCTACTGTTCCCTCCTCACCAGAGGGCACGCAGTTTATGCTCCTGACACAGGAGAGAGAGAGGAGGGAAAAATATATACAGTATAACACAACGTCTAGAGGAGCGAGCAGCAGAACTGCTTGGGCGCCGGGACTGTCATGTCTGTATAAACAGGCATTGATTTTTCTGTCCGGCACTGGCACCTCAACCATTTATTCTCAGCTTTGTGGTTGGGGCCCAGCGGGGCTGGAGAAATTCTGTTACAATCCAGTCGGGCCCTTGAGGCCAGTGTGTGAGAATAGATTTCACCTGTAAACGAGGAGAGGGACTGGAGCCACTTAACAAGGGCAGGCTGTGTCACCAGAGGGCAGAATGGGTGAAGTCACACTGGATGGATAATGACACTTACTGTGGTAAGAGGGAGGGAGAATGAAAGGCAAGGGAGGAAAGAGGAGGGAGGAGGGAGAAATGATTGATACAGCAGAGGAAGAACGGAAGGGAGGAAGGAAGGAAGGGAGGAAGGAGGGGGGTGTTTAAAGACACAAGTTTTGGAGCTTTTAAAAACAACGTCAGTGGATAAATTACAGAAATGCTGTGTTGATTCAGTCAGACAATTACAAACGCACACATTCGACCAAATTGCACGAACAGAGGATAATAAAGTAATTCAGTCTGAGTCGCTCAACCTGTACGGCTTTATAATATTAAGAGGAACTATTTTCTGGGCAGAGATATCACCTACAAAATGTCCAAAAAGTTTACTAAACCCTAAGAGCTGTGACTTCACTCTAAAAGTTTCCTCCTTGTAATATTGAGAGGTTCCTACCCCAAGTGCTGCCACTGCGTGCACTTGGAGGCCATTGTTATCAAGGCAGCTAACACATTACACGTGTTGAGGAGACAATTAGACAGAGACAAGCCATTACGGACCCATCCGGATGTAAAAATACCAAGAGCTAAACGCACCTGAGTTGTTCCAAACCGTGTGACATTGATGAGGATTACAACTCCACGCCGGGCGCCAACAAAAGTTAGCGAACGGCTCAACTTTCCGGCCAAAGCAGAAGAAGAGAACATGAATAAATCACAAGAGGAGGGAGGTTGTCTTGCCATAAGAAAACAATGGTCTTGCAAGTGTTGCATTTTTAACAGTTTATCTCAGCATGTATACGCTCCCACAATGCTGTGTCAAGTCTTGTTTCAAATGGGCCAAATGCATGACAAAGTGCACAGTGTGGGTTCGATTCAAGCCTTGTGAGCTGCACCCATCTTCCAAAGTAGCCACTGGTTTTAACACTGAAGCCACAAATCTTTTCTTTTTTCAAGGTTTTTACTCATCATTTAATTCAGCAAATTGGTCATTTTGGCTGTAGCTTTACTAACCTGAGGGTCTTTGGGGTCATTACTCAATAAGAGCTACTGCCTCCTCAAGTGACTCCGTACTATAGATGCTCCAGTCGAGCTACCACGAGATGGGACACCTGCATTTAATGTACACATTCGGCTTTTTACAACAAACAGCGCTTTGAGAATAATGGTGCAAACTGTTCATGTCGTGCAGAAGCCTAAGGGACCAACATAAGACAAATAAAAAAGCACTCGTGTGCAGCTGGCAGTTCCGGAGTTGAGAAAGCAACTGGAGACTGAACCGTACGACCAGGAAGTAACTTGAAACGTATGCCTTCCACTGATTCTGAGATTGAAGGAATTCAAATAAGTGTTTCTTTAGATGGGGAAGAAACGTCTAACTTCTCTGCAGATGTGGTGGACAACAGTGCACGTACTCAAACAAATGTGCATTCTTCACGTATCTAAAGGGCTCATTTCACTTCCATGAGACAAATGCTCGAAAGAGTCCAGAAAACTGGCGGCTTCGACATCAGGGGGGAACCTGTAATTGAGAGGAATTAAAGACAAACAGTGAGTTTTACTCTCGCGCAGGCATGCACGCAGACACGCTGCAGAAAGTGAGCTGCTCTGTGAAGTTTCAGCGGCGAGTGACAGTAATGATAGTGTGTGAAGGTTAACTCGTCGAGGAAACCGAAGCACTCCCGCTGAATGGGAAGGAGAGGGGCAGGTTTGAAAAGTACTTATTAGTCAAACTGGGTAACAATGGCGCCGCCCGCACGGTATAATCAAATCACTCCATATACCTTCTCCTAATACAGCATCTGAGATGCATCCAGCCCTGAGAGCTTGACAGAGGGGTTATTTTTACAGATACTTTTCCTGCCTATTGTCTTACGCGCTCGTTGAAAATGGCGACGTCAACAAACAGAAATAAATACAATGGCGGGTGAATGGAGCTGGAGAGGACGGGGGGATTTTGGGGGGAGGCAGAGGGGTTATTTTTACAGATACTTTTCCTGCCTATTGTCTTACGCGCTCGTTGAAAATGGCGACGTCAACAAACAGAAATAAATACAATGCGGGTGAATGGAGCTGGAGAGGACGGGGGGATTTTGGGGGGAGGTGGCAGCGATGTACTGAAGCTATTGTGAGGACACGCTCCTCTTGTTGTCTCCCCTCTGCCCCCGAGTTAACCACCCAATTGTTTGTGGAATACACTGAGCGCCATGCAATTTTAATGACCCCCAAGCATGCACCGATTTCCTGATTCACTTCTCGTCAGCCCCCGGTTTTTATTTAGAAGCCAACACTCCTACTTGTCTCCTCTGTGATCAATACGCGGCGTCTTGGAATGTGGCAACGGGTTTTAATATGATTTTATGAGATCAGATCTCTCTCTTTGATCCCCCGCCGCGATTCGTCTGATCTCCCATATCCGACAGGCTCCAGTGTTCATATGCATATTATGTCTAGGAACACGGAGAATGGAGGAAAAATATGTGCGAGGCAAAATAACCGTGTCCCCGTTCGAGGAAGTGTTTGTTAAAACCAGGATTAATATGAAAACAGCGGTTATTGTTGTTGCTGTTTTGTTTTAGCTGGCACTGCCGCTTCTGAGAAGTGCACATCAAGCAAATTAATGCTTGCAGGTTTGTCCTTAATTGCACATGTGAGGGAAGCGGCGGCTTAGCGAGTGTTGTATGTAAATAAGGCTTCGTATTGTTGTGTTCGCTGCTTGTGCTTCGACATTAAAAAGTGGTTCCTCTTGTTCTGAATAATGCTGCGAATACACCGTGCAATATAAATACCAACCATTTCATAGTCCACTAAAACCGTACCAACATTAACATATACACAGAAACTAAGCTGACTTGGATGCATAAAACTATTTCGATAAAGGTTTTATCCTGGAAAGGTGGAAAGTTTCTTTTGCTGAAACGAGAACTTCAAGTTCAAGAAGTTTCCCATTAATTAGACTGCGGTGGCCTGCCATATTCTAATTTGTTTTTCCATGATTTTATATTGACCCAAAGTAATTCTACACTTGTGTGGTATTCGCAGTGTTATTTGACAGGTGCTTGCTCAAGGTTCCATGAGGTTTTTACCGACCACGCAGACAGTCAGACCTCCTAGGTTCAGTAACAGTTGTGGCCCTCTGATGTAAGATCTTTCACCCTTAAGGCCATTTACCTGAGATAGAGTTTGCTGAATCTGCATGAGACAGACCTTAATGCCACAACAAACACAGACCTCTGTACTTTTTTTGGTTTCTGACAGCTAAAAATACCAAATTCAGCTTGAATCTAAATCATCTCAAGACCCTGGATGAAGTCCAAAGCTGTTTGGTGACTATCTAGGATGATCACATTCCTCCTGCCACTTTCTTTCAATGTGATCATTATGCATGGCTTCGTTTCTGTGTCCATCCTCAAGTTCACATGTTGAACTCTCTGAAATGGTGTAATTGTGCACCGAGTCTCAGACTGCTGGAGGTAATGAGCAAGTGATAGCAGCACAGTCTGCGAGACGGGATGAAAGAAACCCCACAATAAAGAGAGGAGAGGCCAAAGCAGTAAATATCCCTGGGCCACACAGTGCAGATACTAATTGCGTTCCCAAACTCGAGCGCAGTAAATAATGAAATTTTAATTTCTGCTCTCGTCGCTGCTTTTTTCCTCGTTCGTGTTCAGATGAATGTTTCAAAGAAATTTACTGCAGCCATGAGGAGGAGCTGGAAACTGGAAGGGGAGGGAGGGAGTGGGGGATTGAGGACAGAAAATAGAGGGAGAGATGAAACACTTGTTCTTCATCATGATAGGTAATTGGCTGAGAGGTTTTGATTTAGGTTTAAGAAGGAAAACTAAATCATCTGTACAAACACACTCATTTGAAAACACTTTTAAAACAAATTGATTTGGGTTTGTCTCCGTAGCATTAAATCATAACCAAGTGCCAGTGGTGAACTGGTTTGTTCTCGCTGGTCTCATATGAAGAGATAGTCTTGTGTAGAGTTCCACTGGAACATACAGAGGCCTGGAGTCTGCAGCTCTGAGAGCAGCTTCATTCTCAGTGACATCAGCTCCTACAACATTCTCTTCCTTACTCATTATTAATTGTCCACACTAATTATTGTTTGGCCACTCATTCCTCTGAACCACGCATCCACTGGAAAATGAATAAACCCAGTATCAATGCTTCACGTCGTCTGCTTTGATCCGTCTTCCCCAAGTGTCCTTGAGTGGACACCAAGACTAGAAAATAACTCTCTAAACGCGAGCATTTAGATCATTACATCCAAGGTCAGATGTACTCAGCAACCAACCGGCAGAGAGCCTGAAGTTTATAACTAACACTGTGTTCGGGGCTAAAATTCCCTCCCAACTTTCCAGACGAAAGCTCTTTCCTGTCATATTGCACGGCGTCATCAATAACATTATGCAGGTAACAGACTGCTAGAAGACTTCTTCCCCTCTCTTTTCCTTTCTGCTGCTGGCAAAATTTGAAATGAAGAGCCATTCATCTCGATCCAGCGGTAAACTAAATCAAATAAATCAACACTTTCTCCAAATATAAAAATATTTGTGTTGTGGGCAGATAATTAATGAGCACAGCTGCACTAATTAAAAGCCATCTGAGTTCCATTAATCTTGGTTGTTGAGTCGCATCGTTTCTCAAAGTGGACAGCCACGCCTTTCCTGTGCTATGCCCGTTGTCCTTGGACTCATTTTTCAGGTGATTTGGAAGAGCACTGTTGCTATATTAGCATCATGAGGAAACGTGAAAGCATAATTAATAATACATTTCAAGATGGGAACAAAGGAAATGATAATTTCCCTCCACTGGAGAACTCAGTGGGAAGCATGTGGCCTTTGCTTGTCCTCCGTCCATCTTTCTTGGGATGACGGTCTGCACTGGTACCATAAGGTCATACTTTTAATATGACAATAAAACAGTAAAGACTTCATGAACACTGGCAATTCACTGGTTTAAGTAATATCTAATTCTACATATGGAAACTGACAAAAACAAAGAATTAAAAGGGTCATTTCCAAAATGCTTCCGATGCTTTGAAAGATTGAATTAAGCAAAAGTATAATAACAGGCTTCCTGTTTCCTGTTTGTCTGATGACACAATGGCCTCTGGGAGCCTGGGATTGACATTTCCCATTAATTCCTACCACAAGACTGAGGGGTGAATCGATTATTAGAACACGCAGATGAGTCAGTAATTAATTATTAGTGGCACTTCTAGGATGATGTGATGCATCTGTTGTCTTTATGCAAATGCCTCCATAAACAAAAGATATGTCACTGTGATTACATTTCGAATCACACTTACATTCGTTTTCATCAGGCTGCGTTTACAAGCCGCTCTGACTCGGTCCCTGACAGTACGAGTCAATGAAAAAACACAGTATTTCAAAAACCCAAATTAATAAAAAAAAGTTAAAACCACATCCAGCTACATTTCCATAAGAAAGACTTTGCTCAGCCATCAACACTAACTCCAACTAATCTGCAATTATTTCCTCCTGCCTGTTAAAGAGCTCATCCCCGCTTATCTAATAAAAAACATTCATTCTTGGTTCGGAGACTTGCTCAGAGATGGATTGGTAATATCATCACAGTAATAAATGTTAATCCACAACTTTACGTCGCTCTGACACAGCTCATAAACACGATCAGAAACACAAACCTTTGACAGAGCGAAGCAGGGAGAGGAAGCATGCGGCGTAAGGCTGCCATTAACGGGTTTTTATGAAAGTGGCTTGAATGTTCATTGAGTTTAACAGTACCTAAGGCGCTAACGACTCATGTCACTTTGCCAAAGCCGGCTTGTAAATCTCTCAGAGCAAAAGCACGGCCTGGTTATCAACATGAGTTTGGTTTGAGCCATACACACACACGGCTTCATGGCATCAAATTAAAAAAAATAAATAAAATAGATTGAACAATAATACATTGTTCATCACAGGTCACTCTTACTCGTGTGTGGGCTGGAGGCTGCAGCGTACGACTGCTTCTATAATGATGATTCAATTAAGCTGGCAATTCGTGACAGGACAAGAGATGAGATGTAAAATGTTCAATTTGTCACATTTTATAAACCAAATGAGTGAAAAGATTAATTTCATAGAGGTTAAGTCGACTATCTATCAACTTCTTTGAACAGAAGTTGTGCTAATAAGAAACTCAACAACAGAGTTGTTTTTATTGGGTTTGCTACACGATTATTTGAAAAACAAGCGACTTGAACGTATAGCCGTTTACTTTCAGGCTGATAAAAGAAAGTGTCTTTGTCCTATGAAGTCATTTTTCCACACAGTGTTTGAATCTAATTTTACCCACCATAAGCTGTTTTAAAACCTAACCAACATTAGCCATGTTATTGCTATTTTAAAACCCCCTTTTTTCTGTCTGCGTTCTTAATTATTCATTTCTTCATATTCTTTGTGCAGTACATAAAATTGTTGACGGTAATCACCGGGGCAATGGCCATTAAGCCCTAATGTGGCTAATGTTTGCCTAATCAAAGTTTTATGGGCAGCAATAACTTTGAAATAACATTTTTTAATTATCCTTTAATTTGAGTCTGGATATTGGTGCGATCTCTCATTTGAAGAAAGACCAAAACAATAACGGTCCCCTGGGGGATCGTTATTGTTTTACACATTAAAGGTAAGAATGCAGGGCAAAGTACAAGACCCATTTCTTTTCTTTTTTTTTTTTTTTTCATTATGAACATACTTTAGCAGTCACAGAGAAATTTGTCTGTAGCACAATTAACATCAGTAATTGATTAGAAAAAGATTTAGTCATTTCACTGATGATTTATTTCGGTCGCATGCTGTATGTTATATCATTTTAACCTTGTTGTCGATGTTCATAATACTGTGACTGGTAAGAAACACAAAAGCAAAGGAATCACATTGAAGTTTAATTGTTTAACACGATGCTTATATAATTTTTTTCTCATACTAATTCATTTAAAAGAAATTTGGAAATGAAATGTAAATGGGATGCATTCTTGCATTTACCAGCAGACATGTGAAGATGGAAAAACTGCAGCTTCTCCTCATGCTACATGATGAATTTCAGGAAAGTCTTCATCTTGTTATTGTGCCCAAATTACCTTTTCCCTGCACTTTCTTGTTGGAGCATACAGTATTTACCCGCCTCACAGTGCCCACCACCCAAGCACAGACGTTTGAGCGAGTTTATTAGTTCAAAAGGATTATTATTCTAATGTGAAAATGGAACTAATGGTGTGCCAGATGCTTTTTGCACAATTATCTGAGAAAACAAGTCTTGAGTCAAGTCATGTGTTATTATTTGGTCATTTTTCAGAGACCCTTCAAAATTGCCCAATTATGTTCTATTAAGGCAAGGCCAACCCTGTCAATCACTGCGGCAGCATTCGCCCTAGCCTTCAAAGACAGTCCACTCGAGATTTAATGACTCTCAGAAGTTTGCACTGCGGCAAAGTGATAATGTTGCTCAGCCTAATAAAGTGTGTTTTTGCTAACCAACAGCAAATGGCTACGGTTTAAATGTGATTTAGTGAAACGTTTTAATGCTATTACTTACTACCACTCATGACCTGCCCTGTTTTGACGATGATGAAATGGATTGCATGACAAATGCTGAAAACAAAAACCGTGGTGATGTTCTGGATTTGAACGTCGAGCTTATAGAAAACTCGACGTTCACGTTATATCCTGATCGGTTGAGTCTTCACCTGTCAAGAGGTCTTGGTAGGAAACAAACACAGAGGAGCGTTTGCTACAGGGAATTAAATTGAAATCATTCTGTCAGGATTTAAATGTTGAGAAGTTTCCTTGTTCCGTGGTATTTTCCATCCTAGCACTGAGGACTCTTGTTTCATAACGGGACCTCCCCAGAAAGATTCCGATAAATGTTCTTAATTAAGCAGGAAACAGGCATACTGACAAATATATGCAACGCAAGTCTAAACAATACATCTTTTACCTCAGTGTTATTTCACATGCCACAACATAAAAACTACAGTTCATAAAATGAGGCCACGCACGCAATTTGGGCTTCTCCAGCATTTTTGATGCCTCGCCACTTTGCACGACAGGTCCGCTTTAGCCGAAAGTCATATTGTCCCCCTGCTGTTCTCAGTTTGCCAAAGCTTGTGCTAGGTCAGCACCAAAGACGAGCACAGCCACTGGGACTTTCTGGCAACCTGTGTGTCACATTCGAGCAAAACATCTGGTGTTTTACCGGCCTCGCCAAACCCATTCTGTCGCAGCGAATTAGGGGAATGGGAAACGGTGTCCCCCCACAAATCTGACACCACAGCCTGCTGACGGTGTGTGCACACATTCACTTTTGTTTTATAAAGTTATGACAATGGAACTGCACACAAGATATTTTTTTCCCCAATTCTGGCAGTCTGAAAACACCAGGTGAATGTTAGGGAGTATGGGAAATGATAAATAAAATCTTTGTGACGTGGCCCAGAGCTGTAATCAATCTCCACCATCTCCCTGCATCCCTTTCTCTCTGTTTCTCTCTGTTTTCATATCTCACTGTCCAACCCTCTCCGTCCTACATCTCCCTCCTCTCTGTCTAACTCTATCTTGCTTGAGAGCTAGCATATGTCTCCAATCATTTCCTCCCAGCCCCCACCCCATCGCCTTCTCCTTCCTCACAGATTTCCTCTCTTCCTCTGTGTCTCTACCCCCAGTTACTCCTTCATCTCTCCCAGTTTGACTCGAGCCATGACTGGTGCAGTTATCAATCACCAAAGCCAAGCCTTGTCAGGGACGACTGAACCCAGAGGCGCTCCTCTCCCCTCATTCCCTCTCTCTTTTATCTGTCTCGGTCTCCTTCCTTTAACAAATTTGTTCCAGTTAATAAGCCCTCCCAAATGACCCCCTCTTCCTAATTAAGCACAGGCAGCATGTAGGGAAATATGATACTTAATTAATGATGAGATAAACTCTCTCCCAAGGCCCTGTCAGAAAACCATGACACCATGTTTGGCGGTTTGAAATCAAATTAACACGCCAAAAGACAGAGAAGAGAAACTGATGGGTGATTCTGCTCTTCCCCGACTAATTCTTCATCTGACAGAGGAACATCTGTAAATCTGGAATTGGATTTCGAAACCAATCACTTAGCTTGTAAATGGCTTATGTTGTCAACAGAGTCATGCTATCATGTGACAAATGACAGCAAAGCCCAGCTCAACTCAATAAAATGTAATGTGTCTGTGTGACCTCAGATTCCTCCGCTGTTTTTAAATATGAGGGGATGGTCTGGAATCGCTGGCTTTGACCCACAGCAGTGCAACGCCTCCCTCTGGACTCAACTTTAAACTAGATGACAGAGGAACAATGTCAGTGTTTTCCAGGTTACTGCCACTATAAAGAATCATGACAGAAATTCTGATGAAACAGACAGTATAGAGGTGGCATGGGAAATCATTGGGGGGGGGGCAGCGTAAGCAATAGTTCCAGTAAAACAACCACAGGACACGTCCTCCAGCGTCCTAACATTCGTTCTTCTCTGCACTGCCCTCTAGTGGATGGTTTGCTCATGGAATGCATGGAAGTACGTGGGCGGTGAAATAGACGTATCTCTTCTGGTACGTAAGTGCATTAGAAATCAGTCTTTAAAGGACAAATGGGAGAGACGGAAGGATGAGTGGATTGATGAACACATTTCCAATACCTCACAGAGATCAAAATGGAGACACGGCGTTCGCGCAACTTTCAGTGAAAACCAGCAAAGAACCAGGCCTCAGTTGCCTTAGTGCTGGCGGCACCAGAGGAGATGAACAGATCACTGAATGTAAATGCAACGCCGCGCGAGATGCATAGTTTATGGTTTGGCATATTTCACAGACTGTCATTCTGTGATCAAAATGTGGACAGAAAAGAAACAGTCCAGCACGTCTCCCACGTGTGAGCTGCCCTTTAACAACCCTTTGTGATGCTGACACAGATAGAAACAGACGTGCATTCGTACGGCGTTTTAAGTGCTGCAAAGCTTAATATGCAAACGATTCAAATATTCAAATTAGTTACAACAAAGACCTCATATCAATCAGAAGTACCAATGCCCACAAAGACTGCAAAAAAGACACTCGCTGACGATAACGCATTCTCTCTTATCTCATTACACTCTTTATGATTTCTGTGTTTACACCAAATTTCAGTTTTTCCCACATCATACTCAATGTCCTATTCTTTTATTATGGTTTAACGAGCATGAATTAATGGCTGACAAAGGGGATCGCATTTAATAATGCATGGTTAGTATTTTGTCTCAAACATGGGGCACTTTGTTAATATTCAACCTCAACTTCTGTCCGATGATTTAGAAATAGGCGAGTCAGATGTAAGAGCAGATACGACGACACTGATTTGGTCGCAGTCCACATCCGATATTTGGACTAGATGTGTAGACCCAGGATGAGGGAGAATAGGAAGATTGACGTACTTAAAATTGTCACTGTTTTAAAACATACAGCGTTAAGAAAAAATTCCACTATTCTTGATGACTGATTGAAACCATATGGATGGCGGGTTTGCACGATCATAACAGCGGCACTATGTTGCATGGCTGTTATTCTAAAGCTCGTATTATAAATTACTACTAGGAGTCACGTATAAAGGGCCTTTATAAACTCAAATTTCCTGCCAATCAGGTCATAATAAAATAAAATCTTAAAGAGAAAATGACTACAAAATAACTTCACAAGTTTGTCCCCTCTTCCTAAAGCCAGTCCACTGAACAAATCATTTCCACATGATGAAACTCTTTTCAAATAAAAAGTTTGGCCCTGTGATCGAGTTGCCAGTTGAGCTCCTCACTGTGGGAATGTGTCTCGACAATGACAACTACATTTTGGCTCTTGTTCCGCCTCATCTTCAAATTAAATTTACACTGACTACTTTGATACGAACAGAGTGAGTGTTTGCATCCCTGTGGACCAAGCGAAAAATAAATAAACCAAAAGTATCACATCCGCAAACAACCAACAACAAATCTGACATATTTACCATAACAGCCGTTCTGAACTTTGGTCTAAATGAAACACATCCATAAAGTAAGTGTTTGTTCTGCACCGTGCTTTGAAGTTGGATTTGTTTTTGCTCTTTAATGATTTCTTTCTTCTGATGATGATGGAAGCCGTGCTGACACCTTCTTTTGCTTCATCAAGTTCTGCTGCACAATTACATGAATTTACTTTCAATAAATTACCATCTTTGCATACATCAGTCAAATCATCCAGCTGAGGCATTCGCAAACAATATGCATTATTAATTTCATTGTCAGTGTTTATTTGGTTAACTTGTAACCGACTTGGACAGCCCATTGCCTTGATGATGCATTTAAAAGCATCAGGGTCGGCTTTTTAAAAGGAAATCAGGGGATGACATGCTTCCACACACCACTTTGCTCCCTGCTGAGGCCACGGAGGGAAAAACACTGAACTTCAGTCAAGGACCAATCAAAACCTCAAAAGATGCATCGCGAGCTGATGACGCCAAATCAACAAAATCAGGGGGATCGTCCTCGGCACGGCGATTCCCAGCGAGCGCTTGTTAGCGCTGATTGAGTGCATTTCAATTTAGTGGGTTTACCCCATCTACGACAGTTAAGTGGATGAATACATGGTATTAATACAGGAGGAATAAAACAAGCTCCAACAAATGATCTATTAAGCACGGGGAGAAGACGATCACGTCAAGCGTCGCTCCTGATTAGGACGAGGGAAAATTTTTATCCACTATCAGCGTGTGGGATTTGTTTTATATGTTCTCTATAGGAGATATTCACCGTGAAAGGTCAGTGGGGAGTTGAGACGGAGAAACTTTAAGAAGAGCGATGCATCTCAAATAGACATGTCTGCTAATGGCAGGAAAAACACAGCAAGTGAAGACAAATCAGAGACGAGAAGCACCTTCTCAAAGTGCCATGCTGCAGCCATCCATTTAGCCCCGAGGGCACCTGGAGGCTGCTGCAATGGCAGCTCTCATCTGCCATCAAACTATCATCCCAGATGACAGCTCTTAGGTACACTCCCAGCTAAATTCCAAACTCTTACACTGACTCACACTGAACAAATAAAAAAATAAAAGGGGAGGGAAGGGGGGGAGGGTGCTGTGGCGTCCTACAAACGTTTCAGATCATTACACATCAGGGTGCTTCTTAACAAATGAGGGACAAGCCGATGCATGATTGTATTTACTGTATAGACGTATTGTGTGGAAACCCGGAAAAAGAAACCTTGATAATCACGACAAAGGCTTGTCATACCTCTGACAACAGTCTCTTCATGAAACCAGATACAAATTCAAAAGATCCAGATTCTGGATTTGTATTTCTAAACCAAATTACTCGACCCACGCCTGATGTCAGTCTCACAAATGAGTACTGTTGACCAACGACTACGACCAGAACACTGAGAACACGGAAACCCGACTCACAGTGTCACATTAAATTAAATACTTTTAGCCTGAGTCATTCTTCAACTTCTCTTCCTCATCTTTCCACAGTCATGTTTTATGTCATGGCATCAAAGCATGATCCTCGAGCGGATGAGTGTCTGGCGCCAGGAGACATGCACCGAGAGGGCTGGGACTCTGGGATTCCTGCTTTATCTGTCAGGCCTAATGATGGCATCCACCTGCTGTTTTATGGTCACAGCTGGAGCAGTGCAGCTCCCATTTGGCCCAAAGCACACAATCTCTCCCTTCTCTTTCACCATCCCTCTTTGCCTCGTCCTCTTCCTCCTCTCGTTGGCGCTTATCTCTCTAACACACCTTCATCTCAGTCGCTCACCAACCTGTTCTCAGTGCCTTCCCTTTTTAATTTCCATCTTTATCCACCTCCCTATTCAACACGTCTTCCATTTCCCCCTCTTGTCTTTGTGGCTCATTGCCCTGATGTTCTTTTTATGGTCAACAGCCACGAGCTCCTCATCTGAGCAAGTCTGGCCTCATGTGTTTCCAGAGCGGATGAGTGTATGTGGGGGTGCCCACACAGCCAAACATCCAGACAATATGTCACGCAGCTGCCTGATGACCTTGACCACCCAACCTTGCAGGGCTCTGACTGTGCATCTCCATCCTGAGGGGAGCTGCAACATGAAGGCAATATATCTTTCTTGTACAGAAATATTCCCTTCTCCGTTATCACGTGATTCCTCCATACCTCCAAGATGCAGTTAGCAAACCCACGCCGCCCGCCATTGGCATCTCGAGGAATTTGGAGCCACTGCTCTCATTCCCTGTCAAAACATGCACCAGTAATATGACAATATTTAACATCATTTTTAGATTTTTCTATCCTAACTTCTGTCTATAGCACAGTGTCAGGATGCAGCGTTGGCCTGCAGCTGGAAAGACGTCATGAATTGTGCTTATTTTTAAAACTTGACACAAGGCCTTTAACATGCTGTTGCATCTATGACATGTTCCCGGCTTACCGGGACAACACCTGTCTCTGCTTTGACTGATAACCTCATTCCTGTGCTGGGCACCTTCATCCCCCACGACAGACCCGTGGAGGATACCCTCAATATCTACCGACAGCCAAAACACAAGGGTCGCGCTCGAAGATCACTGAACAGCGAGGCGTCTCTCACAAATCCTTCAGTCAAATTTCCAAATAACAAGCACCTCTCCCTCCCGTCGCCTCCCGCCTAATACGCCGTCATGATCATCACTTTGGTCTCAATCAAGAAAACCTCAACTGACCAGATTCTAGACAGGTGATCTCCCAGGAACCTCACAGCAGGTGCTTTCCAGACAACTTCTGACTGACTTGACTGAGGGAGATTGGAGTTGGGACTAAAAATAGGAGCAACAAATCATCTCTGGGAGACAAGCTGAAATTACTCAACGGCAGAAGGGGAAAAAATCATGATCGCAGCTCAGGCCTGTCAACAACCCAAGACGTCCTCAGAGAGCGGCACCGGCTTGACAACATGTCAATATCACTTTGAGTGCTTCTCTGTGAACACAGCTCTTTGGGAAATCTCATTTACTTCAACAGCTTTACACACAAAAAAGACAGTGAACATTTGACGAATGCAGGAGGGGAAAAAAAAAAAAAAAAAGTGAGCAGTTGATCTTTGAGACCGCAGGAAGACAATTTAAAAAAAACCCTTCTTTGTTGATCACTGTCAATGCGTTTACTGGACCAGACGGTGTTGTCTAACTTTCGGCAGCTAACACCCGTCTGTCTGAGATCTTACGTTCGCAGGAAAGAAGCCGCTCGCCTTGAGTTTAGCCCCCAGTTCGGCTGTCTCTTGAATCTGTCACTCACACGCCTCTCAGAAGCTGACAGGATGATTGAATGCAAGCCCGTATTAACAGTGACAACTTCAGCTACAGTTAAGCAGACCTGAGCAAACGCAGCATTGCGGTTGGCAGGCTCAGAACGCAGCAGCTCCCCCGTCACTCAAGTGGCGAACGCAGACAGAGGGCACAATCGAACGCAGACGCGGCTCGGGTTAATTCCATTAACGAAACACGCCTCAGACAGTGGCGGCTTGAAATAACCACGCTGTGTGTGTCTATCTCTGACGCTCTCCCACAGCAGACAGTGGACGAGGAGCTGTTTTTATTTTGAGGAACTGCACGTTAGTAAATATGCATACTGGAGCATGCCTCGCAAATTTCCATATTTAGCTCCGCACCCTAAGGTGGTTCTGCGAGTCTCCACGGGCGACAGCCACTCTCGAGTGTGATTTGTCCCAGGGGCCGTTACACATGCTGAATAAACATGAGCCTAATCCTCCTTCCGCTACACTTGTAAGGGGTCAGAGGTCGTATTTACAAGAACAGCAAATCCACTTACAATCAAGGATAACCCGTCTACCTACACGGCCGACTAACACAATCAATTTCCTCATGCGTGTACATGGCATGTTTGCATCTGCTCTAAATCCTAAATACCCCAGTTCTGGTTTTAGCTGTGATATATAATGCATTTCCATTTAGCACAGTGTAAGTTCAAACCACCATCAAAGATCATTTTCTCATTTTCGATGCATTTTTTTTTCTGGCTCCAGTAAATAAAAATGGGAAAAGTACTGGCCACGTCTCACTCAGTTGGAGCAGTAAGGGATAAAAATAGCCGCCTCAGATTTGTCAGGTTTCCCCATGTTGCCTTCAGTGGTGCTCTGAGTGGTAAACCAATGTGTCCTCAGTTTTCTTTGCTCTCTTTTCACGTTAAGGTTGGTTTGCGTTGTTGATTTTCTGAACAAATTTCAAGTGTGACTTCCATTTTTCAGCTTTTGTCTATTCGGGAGCAGAAATACTTTCAGCTCAGTGGAATATGCTAAAAGTGATCAGGTTTCGTATAGACCTGATTTAGATTTTTGGGAACTGCGAAGATGTCTACATTTGGTGTGGATTTTAAAATACCTACATATAAAGTAAAAGACCCTGATGACAGCAAACAAACACAAATCAGCATTTATTTGACCTAAAAACCACAAAATGGAAGCAGCTACATCAGAATATCTAGATATGCGACACAGAATTGCTCATTTGCCCGAGGGCCTGACAGAGGGATTTTTCACTTCTGCACAGAATAGTGCACAATCTGATGAGTGCTGGCTTTACAGAAACTCTTAGTTTAATAAGAAACAGAAATGTTAAAACACATTCATGGTAGACAGTTTAACAGCAGTCCGATCCAGCTTACTAGCTTTTTAAGGTATATGCATCATTTCCATTCTGTACCTGCTATTTCACTATCATACAGTCGTCTAACAGTTCATCTCCTTTTATCGGAATGAATCATACTTCTCTTACTTCTCCTGCAGAACATATTATTTATTTTAAGATCTTGTAGTGATGTGGTCAGTGGGGCCTGGTGGCAGTCTCAGGTCATACGCTTGAGATGAAAATAGACTCCTAACCTTTAGCAAAAGGTCCCATGAATAAACTATACAATAAAAATCCATCACTTACATCCCCTCAAATATTAATTTACCAGAGTGCCCATTAGGAGGCTTTTCCTACTGACAGGTGCTGTATGAGATGGGCCTCAAACTTTCTGCATTTTATTTCTGCTACTGACCCACAAAACGGACAGTGGAGATGTGTCTACTTTGAGATGCATGAGGATTCATTCTCTCAGGAAAGATCGTGTCTCAAAGGAGAAATGTCAATAGGTGGCAATTCATTTTAGGGGTAGGGCCAAGGGAGAGGAATTGGGACAGAAACCAATTCTATTCCTGGTCTGAATATTACATTATATTGTGTGAACACATGAAGAGGTATCCATGATTTGGAATCACACTGTATCTGAATAAGTCATATCATTAGGTGTGTGAAGGTTCACTGTGCCTTCAGGAGTCAGCGGCTTTAACACCGTTTGTTCTGTCGAATGCAGCTTTGTGTCCATAGTCTATAACAGAAGCACAAAGACTTTTTGTTTATTTCTCGGAAATAATACAAATCATTTATTCCACAAAACCATTTTTAAGACATGGCATGATTCCCTGTTGCGCTTTTTTTGTCTAATTGTGAAACATAGAGCACAAGTGGTAAGGAAGCCTCTTTTAAATGTCATTTTTTATTGCAAAACTACCTCCTTCTTCCTCTCACCAATTAGGGAATAAAAAGAGAATTTGTCTTCAGACTTTCTCTCAGTATGTGCTCCATCTCGCTACTAAATCATTCAACAGCACCGCGCTTCTCATTAGCCCGCTTAGCAAAACTTCCTCAAAAATCAAATAAATCAGCGCCCGGGAATAGAAATTAAAGTCCTGCCTGCAAGCTCTTGGGGAATTTTTTTTTTTTTTTTCCGCTCTTCCTTTCAAAAAGACCAGTACTTAAGATTTAGAGCACTGCAGTCTTGAAGGCTGGCTTAGCGTCACCCTTGGGTTCTGGTACAATGAAGTGAAACCTGAGTCTGTGGTGCCGGCTATTAAAGCCGAGTTCAGGCTCTGAAACAAAGGCGTCACATCAGGGGTGGCCAGCGTGCAGCGTGTCCTGATGCTGGCTCATGAAAGGTATATCGTGCTGACCCTGAGCCTGATCCTTCCCTTGCTTGTTTTTCTCTGTGGGCGAGTTTCTATCCAGCAGGAAAGGCTGAGCGAGGAGAGGCTGTGAAAAAGTTTTTACGCTCGGGAATGGCGGAATATTCATAATAAAAGCAATGGGAACAGATCCAGTGAATAAATGAAGCACGGAGGTGACATGATTTTTCACGTCTCTTCCATTGCAGCAGGGGTTAAAACGGCAGCAGATGAAAACCAACCTGCTTTCCATCACGTCAACACAATTAATGGTCTCCCTCCACCTGAGGTTTAATTAGCGCTTTATAAATTACACCATCTTGTAATCTTCTTCTTCTGCAGGGGAAAAGTGACACCTAGCACCACCGGCGACCATTATTCCAATAAATCAACTTTGCATTCCTGCGTCACGTGGAAGGACATCAGCATCAGGAAATTCACATTGCTCATTGAAGGTGCTGCACTCTGACCACATCTTCTAGAATTAGGCTTTTTTTCTTATTGAGGAGACAAACAGTGATTGGCTGGATTCTATTTTGAACGAATGCTGTGCGATATTATCTAAGAGCTGAAACTGTTACACAAGTGGAGTTTTTGTATCAGCACCTGAAATGTGCGTGGTACTGCTAAATAATGAAAATAAATTCAAGTCTGGAACCCAAAAAAAAAGAAAAAACCCTGCTAAAACCTGATCACCTTTGAGATCACAGAGAGATTGCACAGCCATGCTACATCACTAACTCCAACCCTCATAATCAGATTTTCAAAATGGCAGAAACAACCCTACTGAGAGTTGTTGGTTTCAGTTCATGATCAACTGATCTATCATCGTTTATTTATTTATTATTCCGCCCTCGGTACAACCCCCCCCCCAGCAACCCACTACGGCCGTCTTTTAAATGCAAGCCAACATCTGACGTTGTTTGGGCTCAGTTTGTTTATGGAGGGTGATGGCTGGCCGCTGAGATGCAGGACTCACTTGGGACTAGACCAGTCAAATCTCGTCAGGCCCTCGATGACTAGATGAAACAGCCGTTCAAGGCCCATCCGCACAGGTTTGCGTTCAAAAGACAGCATGGCATGAGGCCTGGGAGATGCAACCGCCCATGGGTCCATTTATAAAAAAGAAATAAATGAATAAAAAACAGAGAGGGCATAAAAAAGAGCTGTGAGGAATGGAGAAAGAAAAATATTATTTATTTAACGTGTTTACTTTTTCTTGGAGAGCGGATTAATTTTTTAAACAAAAAATAGATGTGAAATCTCCGGCGAGTGAGCTTCACATTCCTGTGGAACTTGACTTCACTGATCACCTGTTAAAGAGGCAGCCTTCGATTTCCTTCACCTTCACCATGAATTTTAGGGGTTTTTCATCTGGTTTTCTCGATTTAACAAACCGACTTCAACTACTGTTTAAGAGCCACAGAGCTAGAGGTGGCGTTTAAAGGTGAGACCTGAAGCTTGCTCTGATTATTGTGAAGGGAATTTCTCCCAATCGCGTTTAATTAATCTTCAAAGTGCAGACTGCAAAGGTATAATAACAGTTATTACTTGACAACTATGATTTAAATCAGTCGCTGCCATCCATCGTGAGCTGCGTGTAATCCTTGATAGCAAATACCAAACCAGTTGACCAAAAGAATAGTCAGCCGTGATTTCAACTTGTCCAAGTAAGTAAACAAACAAAATGAAGTATGTGGAAAATCCTTTAAGGGCAAGATAATGACATAATATCAATACAGGATTGGATTTAAAATACAGTTTAATTCCGCATATTTGAGATTATTATTTGCTCGACGACGTGTGTGAGTGAGTGTGTGTGTGTGTGTGTTTCCAGAGTAAATCTGTCTCGCGATGGAATCCAAGATAAAAAAATATTCATGCTCCGGTGGCTCTCCATTAAAACATTGTGTAATTAACACCTATTCTGCGCATTCCGCTTCCTGATCGCCATTCTCATCACAACTGCGTTTTTCTTTTTTCCTTCCTATTAAATCACAGCCTCTCTAACACCATCAAAAGCAGCCCATTTAAATTGCAGAGCACCGGCAGAGGTTTCTCAGGAGGACACCGAAATAACGGTAAGTGTCCACCATTAAGTGAGTTAATAAATATATATATAAATCAAAAAAACAGGCACTGATGCAAATGAGGGTTAGGACAGGACTACTTTGAGGCGACTTTGTGATGCAGCAGCTATTCATCACTGTGGCTGCAGATGCACTCTTCACTGTCCTTAGCTTTATCTAATGAAGCCCCCATATGCAAATGAGCCTGCCCTTTTCCCTTGATTCTTCCTCCAAGTTTACGGCTGAATGTGAGAAAGTAGGCGTTACACTGTGGCAGTAAGTGTTGCAGCAAAGACACATTAGATCCAAAGGATAATGTATGTATGGAGGACACGAGATATACAGTATATGTATTTATATCAAGGGTCACACTTATCTGTATTGCTGTTGGACTTAACTGCATGTGTTTACGTCGCCTGTCGTAAAATACAGTGCAATCGTCGAGAGGTTGTATACAAATGGACCAATTGCGCATGAAGGTTAAAGGTTCAGTGTGTGCAGTTCGCTGACATCTAAGGCGGAGGTTGCCGCCCTTCCAAACATGCAAGAGAAGTTGCGGAAACCACCTCCAGTTGTCAGAAAATCTACGTCCTACACACTGGATCGTTAGTTGTAAGTATATAATCATCTAATCAGCGTAGTTCAAGTAACAATCAGCATCTGAGAGAGCCAGACAACCGGCAACCAGATGCACTGCAACGTAGCTGCAGCACGCCGGAGCCTGACATTCTGTACGTCCTCACACGCTGTTCTGTCTTTCAACAACTCACGCTCAGCCGTCCTCTCTCTCTCTGTGCTTCTCAGACGCATTTTACATCGCACAGGGTGCAGTCCTGTAAGATAAAACACGTCAATCGATACACACCACGCCAAAATGCTTTCCCCACAGAGTCCCTGTAGCAGTGTTGCACTGTATGCTTGAGAAAATCCATTCCCAGACAGGGTGCAGACACACATCCTTGTTAGAACTTCACACTGACTTTCCCTCAGTGGGCAAACCCAAACCATAACCCTTTACCTCACCCTTAACCTTAACCACTGATTCATGCCTAACCCTAACCTTAACCTACCACGGCTCATATCTTACCCGTAACCGTAACCAGGACTTCAGAAAGGACATTTGCCTCATTAGGACCAGACTCTGGTCCCCATGAGGTCTACAAGGTCAGAGTTTATATTGGAAAAGTTAAAGAGGTAAAACAAGGACACACACACACACACACACACACACACACACACACACACACACACACACACACACACACACACACACACACACACACACACACACACACACACAGTAGATGGGAGACACGATTACATCTGAGAGGAAAAAAGGCAATATCCAGCTGGGGTTTTCATGTATTTTTGACAAAAATTAAGCATTAACAGCTTATAGAATCAAATCTGATTTAAGTACAATATGAACACTTTCAGATTCTGGACGCATCGAGAGAAGCAAATCTTCACCGCTTTAAAGCTTTAGAGCAGAACCGCATTTGACGCTCTGACGCCGAGAGACTTTATAAACGGCGCCTTTTAAAAATAGATTTATGTGACACAGGAAAAACTCATTACTCAAACAAATATGCTCACATGAGGATGAAAAGGTCATTCTCAGATCAGGATCCTCTGCTGGCCTTGACAAAGCAGCACCACGGTGTCATCCAAGATTTCCACTTTGCTTGCATAAAGCCAACTGCAGGCGATGTACACACACACACACACACACACGCACACAGAAAATCATCTTAGCTTCCAGTTAGTGCAGACTCTGGTAGCCTTAAGGTACGGATTACATTTAGACAAGGAAAATACTGGAACAAGCTTAAATGCCATTTTCATACAAATCCCAGTCACAACATTGGAGGCAAACGCAATAAAAACCAAAGTAACTGATGTCGTGGGTGATGTGTGCTGAAGCCTCCTGGCCAGGCTTCTGTGAGGTTTGTTTTACTACAGTTAAAACTGCAGTACAGTAGGATAATTACACGATACTGTGATTGAATAACGGTTTCTTTAGACATCATTCGGATCAAGCCTCGCTGCATTTTTGTGTCCCGTTCCAATTCCGATGTTTGAGTTCAGGACTCCAAAAAACTACACAACATTATACAACATGATAATGAGGACTCAAAAATATGTGCACTAGCCATGTTTATACATATCGGAACATTTCCTATTTAACTCTCCAGTGTTCTCGTCATGTACAAACGATGTTATGGGGTCACTGCTTTAATTGTGTTAACCCTATCTTGTTATTTATCTGAAATACACAGTATGTTATGAATTGTCGCAGCTCTTGTTTTGCGCCACTAATTTCCGCCGTATTACCCAGCTATACTTGGCGCTGACCTCCATTAAACAGACCCCCGTGAAATCTCGGAGAACCACCGCCTCACAGAGAGGCGACTAGGGAGATAATGACTTTTAATGCTGGGGTCTGTGGAGGTTTGTGGCCTTATTATGGGAGCGCCCGGTGAAAACAGAAACCTTTGACTACGAGATCCGCACAGATTGATGATGTGAGAGTAAATCAGCAGGAAAGATGGAGAAAAGTCCTTGAGAGACAAAAAAAAAAAAAAAACCCAAACATTCTTCAGGAAGCTTCTTGCAGAGTCAGCGACGGAGAAATAGAGGTAAATTAAATAACGCGTTGAGAGGAGGTGGAGGAGAAGCATCCGCTTGTGGAGTGTCTTCATAACATTATATGATTTTAGCTCAACAGAAGTGGCAAATAAGTCAAAGTGTGTGTAATGAAGAGGGAGCTAAGCAGCCGGATAACATATTGCCAGACAGCAGCCATTAGCCAAAGAGCTGCGAAAGCACATCAGGGGAGAACTCAAAGAGATAGAGAGGCAACAGAGAAAGACAGGGGGGGAAGACAGAGTGAGGGTCGGCGGCAGAGGAGTGAAAGGAGCGAGGGAGAGAGTGCGGAGTTGAGTGTGGAGACTGATTGCCGTTGATCTTCACAATAAGCGGGGCCGACAAGCTGCGAGCGCGCCTCTGCTCCGACACTAATTACCCGTGAAAGGTGACCCGTGGTGAGGCGGAGGCGCTCAGCTCCGATCGTCCTCGCCGCGCGACATCCGCCCTGATCGCATGCGACACCAGACAGCCAAGCCGTCACACCGGCCACCAGCCCCACCAGCTCAACAGCCGGAACCCATCCGGAGAGCGAGGCATACAGCGAGGGGCGAAAAGAGGAGCAGGAGTCAGGGGGGGGGGGGGGGGGCAGGGGGGGGGGGGGGGGGGGGAGGCGTGGAGGAGAGGAGCTGAGAGGGTTTAAGCAGGACAGGGGACAGGAAGAATGGACCGAGGTGGAGGGTTAAAAAAGACGAGCGAGAGAGGAGAAAGAGAGGATGTGACAAGGAGGAAACACCAAGTGAGAAGGAGACGTAGGAAGGAGACAGAGGTGACATCAACCGTGAAAAAGGAGGTGAAATGATTGTAAAGGATGAGCTAAGAAAGTGAATGATAACAAAGAAGGATGGAAGCTGTAGCTTCTGCTGCTACTCTCTACTCTGGAATATTCCAAAGAGAGGGATGCGGTTGTCTGAAAAGAGAAAGAACATGGGACTCGAATGGTTTTTAAGAGCAAGTGTGATGAAGTTCTGCTGAGTTTCCTCGTGAAATCTCCTCAGGAGCTTGTGGCGCAACCAATCATTATTTTCATTATTGATTCGTCTGCCAATTACAATCTGGAAAAAAATAATTGGACCAACCAACCATAGGGAAATTATCCAGAGCTAAAGGTGACATTCTCCAAATGTCACCGAGTCCTAAAAACCAAAGATTCAATTAACAGCGCCTAGAAACAGCAGCAAAGACGACGTCTGGTGCTTTTGCATAAATAAAGGAATGAAAGGATTCATTATTAAATAATTACCGGTTCTTTCTCTGGCGATTGTCTAATCAATTAACCGCCTTGTCGTTTCAGCTATTTGAGGATAATTCACATCAGTTTGTCACACAAATTAAACACTGATACCTGCACCTGTTTGCATGTCAGCACCTTAGATTTTCCACCCATTACATTTTAATCAGAAAACGTTCCAATGAAGTCCAATATCGAGCTCGTCTATTTTCATTAATGGACAGAGACACAAAATGAGGTTTTTGTCCAGAGCAGAAGAGATTCCATAATATTCAGGAATCCTGAGAAAAAGTGAAGAAGAGGAAGAACCAACTGAAAGAAAGGAGGACACATTCACAGCCACAGGATTTCTGAGACTTCTGAGTGAAATCAGCAGTCAGGGAGGCGGCAAGGCCGAAGACGTCCCAGCAGTCACCAGGATGGAGAAGTGCGAGGAATGAAAAAAAAAAAAAAAAAAGAAAGAAAAGCAACATAATGGTTACAGATGATCGGATGAAGAGGGGCATGAGATATAAGCGGGGAAAAGAGAGGGCTACTCTGTGAGTGCCGGGAGAATAAAATGGCTGTCTGGAGTTTGGCCACAGATGACAGCTCTCCAATAAGCGGACGGGGTGCGAAGCTGCGGACCCTCCTCCTATCCTCGTTCTAACCAGGACACAACAATCAAGCGCTGCCACGGTTTTCAACATCTGAATTCATTTACTGTGGCTTCTGCTCTAAATGCACGATAATGCAATAAAAGTAAGTGAACAAGAGAACGGAGTGGAATAACTATTAATTCTACTCGCAGCTTGATGAATGACTCCTTTTTTTCCCCCCCTTGCTTACATAAAAGTGCTGTATTGTAAATGACTTCCCGCAACATCTGTCAACTAGTTGGAAACTTCCAGGAGCATTTTTTTTTTTTTTTCAAATCATCGATTTCCCCATGCTTCTCCCTGGATTTAAGAGGTTATGAGAGGATAAAAAAGAGAGACGAGCCTGGATCTTTTTACACAGTGGAGCCAGACAGCTGGAGCCCGGTGCGGGGGAAGGAGTGTGGGCAGGCTGCAGACCGTTTTCCCAGCACAGATACGGAGATATTGGAACGCGGTGGCCATTAATAACAACTCAGTTGTCATCTGCACAGTCATTGACCCTGAGACCAGTCAATACGTGTGGAGAGAGGGAAGAAGACAGTGTGTTAGTGTGTGTGTGTGTGTGAGAATAGAGTGAGCTAAATGCGTTGCTGCTAAATCACGTGGGAAAATATTTGCACATATAACATTAATGTGAAATAAATGCATTTTATTGTGAAAACAGATCTTATGAGAATGGAATGACATGTGAAGGAATTCAAGGCTTGCATGTATGTGTGTTTATAAACAGTGTGTGTGTGTGTGTGTGTGTGTGATAAGAGGTTTAATTCAGTTTGTAGTTAGCGCCACCCTTTGGCAGTGCACAGTACTGTACACTGGCGTTACTTGCATTGTATCGCATGTCTGGTCCATGTTAATTAACCTTCGTGCATATAGGGAGAGTGTGAATTATGAATTCTTCTTAAGGAGGGTGTGCGTGCGGGCGCGTTGGTGAAAACACGGAGCTTCACTCATACAATGATGTGCTGCGGTAGTAAGAGAAATTCCTCAGTATTTAAAATCATAGATTCATCAGGCAAATGCTTTTTTTTCCCCCGGAAAATGGAAGAGACACACCTAAGACTGAGAATCCTCACAGAGCTGGAGCTGAGTGGAGAAAGTGAGGCGGCCAAACTGACAGCAAAAAAAAAAAAAAAAAAAAAAAAACTGCTGTACCAGTTATCTCTTCAATTCACTAAATGTGCCTTTTGTTTAACAGTGATCATCATATTTCATGGTGTCACTTCCTATCCCATTACTCACGATGGAAATATGCCTCTATCAGTATCTGAACAGCCACGTGTTAGTTACCTGCACCAGGAGCACCTGACAAGTTAATTCTCGGCAAGCTTGTTACTTCTCACACAACCGTCATTACAGGAGCCCAGATGAGAATATTCAGAATGCATGTGGCAAACAATCCCAACAATTACAGCCACAGCAGCGACCAGGAGGTTTCTTCAAAGTGCTCAAAACAAGACGTCGGCACATCTGCATGTACAGTCGTCCTGCTCTGCGTCCTCTGCTGCTGCTGCGGGGTGTCAGTGCGAAAGACAGTTTGATTTCTTACATTGCGAAGCAGCTTCATTAACTGTACATCCTCAGATGAAATAGTGACAGGACGGCAAATGAGATGATCACACGCGGTCCGTGCGTCCGCTCGCTCATTAGAAATATAATACACAAAATGATCCAGAATCAAGTTTACAACTGACTTGAAATGTCGGACGTGTCGGATTGTCATCATCCAATGAGTCCTCCATGACTCCAAGGAATAAAACCAACAATAAAAAAAACACCCAGAACAATGCAAACTGAAGGCCAACTGATAAACATAAAAAAAAACAACTAAATACTGTAAACCACGTTAAATATATATATATATATTAAATTATTAATTAAAAAATAAAGAAAATGTGCATCTGATGCATTTTGATATTCATCTATATTTGTCTTAATTAGAATTTGAATCAGAACTTTTTAAATATAATATCACACCCAGGCAATAACTTACAAGACTTGTGGATGCTCTTCTAAAACCCATAGTGTGAAGTCAGGGGTTGAGCATATTTGAACATGTTTTCCCTTCTTTGAATTAAGCT
The DNA here is from genome assembly GCA_016785235.1 of Pseudorhombus dupliciocellatus. Taxonomy (NCBI): domain Eukaryota; kingdom Metazoa; phylum Chordata; class Actinopteri; order Pleuronectiformes; family Paralichthyidae; genus Pseudorhombus; species Pseudorhombus dupliciocellatus. The sequence goes on along the minus strand of JAFBJW010000287.1, from coordinate 1,301,881 downwards.
CTTCAGAAACATATTTACTTGAGTAAACAAAGTGATGGGTGAAACTTTTGAAAATGTGTTTACTTCCGCTACGAGCAGCTCTGATGGAGCAGGTTAGAACCTGCGTGTCACACGAGAGGAACTAAACTCCGGCTGGGGATGAAAAATCAAAAGTTCTCCAGTCTGGCTTCGTATCCGCCAGCCATTTGAGGGACTTTCTAATTAACAAGTTCACCCAGGCACTTTTGGTGCTTTTTTTTTTTTTTTTGAAAAAGTTCCTTAAGTTCCCCCGGTTCTCGACACTTTGTAGTGCCGCGGCATCAACTCTCAAAGTCAAGGAGCTTTGCTTGTTTCCCCTTGAGACCATCCGCGAGATTTCCCTTTGCACATTTCCGCAAGACTACTGAGAGCGGCGAGTGATAACGCGGTTTAAGATGCTAACACCTCGCCATTAACATGTGGCCAGTCCTAGCGCCCTCTCATCAGCACCCCGAGGGTTTCTTCCTCTGAAATGCTCTTTTAGCAGCTCGCTGACAGGCGGGCGCTCGGCTTTCTAGTTAATTAAAGGGAAAAACATGGCCTTAACTGGTGCATGGTCGCGCCCAGCCTGCATAATGGGACGTAATTAACTTCCCCTCATCGTTACTACACTTCAAAGGGTCGGTTTTGAGTCAGCCATGCAGACACACACCACACATACACACACACACCACCCGCAAATATATATGAGATGTGTATTTATTACTGTTGCTGTGCACAGATAGGCCCAGAGAAACAGATCCCTTTCCTCCTGGGAGTTCGATTCAAGAGCTCTCACTGTCAGGTGGATCCTGGAAAAAGCTTGTTTCTCTCTGCGAACACTGATTTCACACATTCACACACACACATCTGTTCACTGTGCAATAACAAAATCAGGGGTCTACAGGATTGAATGTGGTGCTTGCTCTCTCTTAATGTGCTCCACTGCCCCCTCTCGTTCCTCCTCAAGGAAAAGCTAAAGCGTGGAGTGAATGTTGACGCTGATCTCGCAGTCGCTGCAAATATACTGTAAATAAAACTTCTGTCGTTGTGTCGCCAACACACACAGTGAGTCCTCTTCCGCCTCACACAACTTCACACGATCACTTGACTTCTTTTGCACGCGGTTTCATAAACGAGTACAAAGTACACACTACCCTCCTTCCTCTGCCGCAGTGCAACACCACAGTGCACGAGAGAGAAAAGTCTTAATGTCGACATCTGCCATGTGTGTTAGGCCACCTCAAACACTGAGGTTGAGCCCGGTGTTTCGAGGAGACAAGCCCCCCCCCCACCTCTCCTCCACACGCCCCCTCATCGACCAAACCCAGTTACCATGAATTTCCCAGCTGTGAGTGAACAAGCGAGCGACAAGGCTCGGCCAAATCGGACTGATGGCTGGGCTCTGTTTGCCTTTTGCTGTTATTTATTCATGTGTTTATTCTTTCTGTCGTTAGCCCCTCTGATCCATCCTTTCCCAGCCCTCCCCCAGGTGCCAACGAGGAAACAGTGTCTCGTTACATCAGGTGTGATGTGCACCTACTCCGAGCCGCGCGCGCGTGTGTGTGTGTGTGTGTGTGTGTCTGATAGAAGAATCATGTGATTTATTATTGTAGAATCAATCATAACACAAGTTTCATATCATTGAATACAAGCAGCAAAGTCTGTCTTTAGGTTTGAGGCTTCATCAAGCATTAAAACTATTTCGTCATCTGGAGACAGTTATTTTAGTTTAATTCTACATCATTGGAAGCAGTGAAATGGCCTCAGTGAGCGTTAATCTGTGCTGAGTGTGTCTGACGTGTGTCATGGAGGGTGAAGTACGCTCGGTGGCTGCTGGTGGTAATCGTGGTGCCCTGGACAGGGTCAGTGGTTGACCGTCAAACCGTAACTGGCAGCGAGTGTCCGACGCGAGCACTTGTGACAACAGAGGCTGCCCGCCATTGGTCAACAGCAGTGGACACCCCTCTTACGCATGTATCATCTGGTGTAAATTCAGTGAACCACACACACACACACACACACACACACACACACACACACACACACACACACACACACAGGGTGAAGTACGCTCGGTGGCTGCTGGTGGTAATCGTGGTGCCCTGGACAGGGTCAGTGGTTGACCGTCAAACCGTAACTGGCAGCGAGTGTCCGACGCGAGCACTTGTGACAACAGAGGCTGCCCGCCATTGGTCAACAGCAGTGGACACCCCTCTTACGCATGTATCATCTGGTGTAAATTCAGTGAACCACGCACACAGAGACACACACACACACACACACACACACACACACACACACACACGCGCGCGTGCGGTCAACCCCCCTCATGGTGAGCAGTTGCCATGTCGCAGTTGGTCGTCCCTGGATGAGCGCCATGGTTACCCTGCATTTACATGTGTGCTAATTAGACTGGAAGAAATGATTGGCTGCTCACAACATCGCAGTAAAGAGGGCTTAGCGCGCGCACACACACACACACACACGCGAATGGATACACATATGGGCGTCCATATACACAAAGCCCTGCTGGACAGTAATGCATTAGGGCGCGCCCCATCACACCGTGTCAGGAGACACACCTCGGCTGCGTTTGGGCTCTGTCACATGTGATTTACTCGCCGTCATACAACCTCACGCCCCTCCCTTCCTCGTGTGTGTGTGTTGATGCATTTCCTCAACAACAACAACAACAACAACAACACAGACAATTTTACACGTTGTTGTGGTGAGCGTGCGCCAGTGAGGTGCATGCGTAAATGTGTTGGGGCGCTTGACGCCAAAGCCCCCACAGAGCCTCTCTGTAATAGTCCTAAATCAGCCTCGCAATAATAACATCTCAGGCTGTGTTATTCCTGCTGCAGTCCGATGTGCTCGGGCCCCCAACTTCTGCCAAATGGCCCCTTTTGATGTCTGCGCCACTGGCAGCACACAGTGGGCTCTTTACCCTCAGCTCCACACACTCGTAACCGAGCGAGGAGAGGGAGGGAGGAAGTGGAAAGGTGTGTGGCCAGACGGTGCGTGTAAAATAAAATCGTTCCTCTGAAGGGGGGGGTTTCTCTTTGCCATCCTGAACGGGTCTTTTAACTTTCTATCATCCAAAGGGGGATATTAGCAGATAAATGCAATCTGCCTCACCGTTTCATTTTCCCTTCTACCTCTCTGCGTCCAATGTGAAAGTCACCGAGCTGTGTTTTTGAGCCTGGTGAGCCCAAGACTCTAAAAGTGGGTCATGAGATGTTCTGCCAGAGCCGCACTTAGAGGAGCGTTATTCAGCGGACCGTCGTTTCATAGACAAGGTCAAACTGGATTACTCAGTGGAGAACCTCTGTGTTCATTACTATTAGTTTCACACCAGCGCAGCACAGCGTCTGCCTCTATACAGCCTCGGTTATATACTCTTTTAAAAAAAAAAGAAAACATTCCACAAGGTCAGTTGTTCAGAAGTACTGTGTGCGACTGTGTGTGTGTGTGTGTGTGTGCGTGAGACAGAGGAACGCACATGTAGTAACAAGAGGAATCTCGTGCTCAGGCACGATTAAAATATTGCTGAGACACCACTACTTGATTCCGTCAGACAAGAAAGAAATGCTCCTCCAGCGCTATGTCAAATCTTTACTCTTTCCCTTCCTTTTGTTTTTACCGCACGTCCCCTTTCCCCCTTTTTACACATTTTCTTGTCCCTTCTGTTTTTGCACATGAACAATTATTTGTGTCCCAGTCTTTTGGAGAGGACGCTTCGAAAATTTGGTACAAGAGTTTGATTATTTGAGCATGCATTTAAACACAGCACGGGGCCGTTGCAAATGTTTGCGTACGTTTCATGCTTTGCAAATTCCAAACCATCTGTTTGTGCCTTATAATAAGTTGTTTGACTTTCTATAATTAAGATTTTCTGCTGGCCTCGCTCAGACAGAACTGGAATTATTGGAACAAGATGTTGCCGCTAATACAACATGTTTTCCCGTTTAATAAGGAATTCTATTATTACAACCGGTTATTTAGTTTGGAGTTGAATTTGCTGCGATGCTCAAACGCTAGAAAACAAAGAGAAGAGGACGATCAATAGCTCAAACAGCTCGTTAATTAATCAGTCCAGTTCTGAGAATAGATGAATTCAAAGTAAAACTCATTTCATAGACAAAATTAACCAGGTTATTGGTCAACAAATTATCAATAGATTAAAATATTTAAAAAAAGAATTTATTGCAGCCTTTGAAAGACAATGCAAAAAAATAAAATAAAAAAAACTACAGCGATTCGATTTGAAACTAACTGCGGCAAGCTTCAGCCTTGGGAGTAATAAGCCATGTTAAGGATCGTGATCACACTGGACGATGGAAACCACAAAAAAAAAGAAGAACAACGAAAGCAGAACGAGCAGTCGTCCATAACAGACAATCTAACAGCATAATAACAACTCTCAGGAAGTGAGGGGGGAGGGGGGGGGGGTGCGAGAGCATGTGAAAGAGAGGAGAGGGCTACGACAATAATACATTTCAAATGGAACAAAAACTGTTTTCAATTTCGGCCCCCCTCAAATCTTCTGAGGTATCTATCATCCCTCCAGAAGACGAAGAAGAAGGAAAAAAAAAAAGAGGAAATCATCCAATTTAGCAAAAGAGGGACAAGTGAGAGAAAAATTTGAAGCCCCAATTACAAGTAATTACCGCTTTTCGCTCTCAACATGGTGAAATGATTTGATGCCTTTCAGAGGGGTAGTCTGGTTTAGCTCAGAGCAGACATCTCCCCCTGCCTCGTGTTAGTCTTTGCCGGTGGTTAATATGATCATATGGTGGAGATAAAAGACGGGGCGGTTAAAAATGATGGCGATGGAGCTGGATCTGCCGGCTATAAATCACACGAGGTGGTATTGAGATGAAGCGAAGGTACGTGCCGCGACAGCCACCGAGACTAGGAAGGATAAAATAAATATCTCTCTCTCCGAGGCGCCCGCGAGGTGGGGCGTAGCGCGCGAGGTGCCTTGCGTGTGAATGTGGCCGTTGTGACGCGTCTCGTGAAAAAAGGACTGGAAATCCATCCGTCAGCCGGCCGCTTTCCTCGCACCGGGTTGAGATTAGGCGCCAAGTTTTTGGGAAGTGACGCGGTTAAAGACCGAATCCAGGCGGTTAAAAGTGAGATGTTTGTGTCCGTTCTCCCGCAGCTTCCACTTCACGTTTCTGTGGTTAATAACACATATCACTGCTGCTAATGAGGGCAATCATTCAGAGCCGTGTCGGGCAGAAACGGCCTCTATTAACGCCGTCTTTAAAGCGGCGGCGGCGCCTCGCCACAGTTTGACATCCAACATTACCTCACGCACAACTTCGGCTTCCAAAAGCAGTCGTCTGTGTGGTCGCTTGTGATCAGTAGAGTGAAGCTCAAGCACCGAGCTCAAGCGATTAGCAACTGCCAGCTTTCTTTAGTGACTTAGTTTTGTATTTCTTCATTGTGCCGAAAATGTTTTTTTTTTTTTTTCCTGCTCCCGACAACACAATCCAAATATCTGTGGCCTGGATCCTAGAGAAAACAAATGTTTCGCAGACGTCATCTTGGCCTCGCAGAAGCAGTGAGGGGTGTTACTCAATGTATCCGGATGTATTTTTATTTCCTTTCTTTCTTCGAGACTCCTACAGTTTACAGTTTTTACTACACTTGCCTCCACTGTCATACTGCAGGAATGTATGTAAATTATAGTATTTTATACATTATACACATGCAGTATTACAGTATTATTTATTACACTAATATTTATTGAGCCCCCCCAAATTGACAAATAAAGACTGAAAGTTTAACACTATGAAAAATTACCTTTCAACATCTTCAAATGTCTGGTTTCGTTTCAGTGCAAAAGTTTCACACTATTCACATTTCTATTTGAGAAAACAACAAAATAAGCGAGTCCTGAGAAGATTACTGACGAATGAGTCACCAAATGTGCTTTACAGCTACAATCAACTTCCATTATAATCATTTCAGAGATTTTCCTCTTCGGTGTGGCACTCACAGGGCGAGCAGATGAGTGTTATGACTGGGGGGGGGGGGGGTTGCACAAAACAAACATGCGTACAAAAGGCAGTTTTTCACCTGTGGCGAGACGAGAGGAAGAAAAACTCACGCGGGGGGTGACGTGACCCCTCTTACACCTCGAATCCCAACAAAGGCCCCTGGAGACAAGCAGAGAACGTCTGTCTATCAGAGAGAGCCTGCTCCTCCAACACACACACAGGACTGCATCTCCACATCGACACAGGCAAATACAGCTCCAATCCACCTGGTCTTTTGATGGCTCACACACTCACACATGACAATGTATTGATTTTTATTTTTTTTTTCCCTCCCCCTTACTCCGGGCTCTGCTGGGTGCGCAGACGGAGCGATGCAGAGAAATCCATTAAGCCGACACTTCTCGTTTCCATTGACTGACAGGCCTTGACGGGCTCGGGCTTTTGGCCCACCCGCTTGACTGGCAGCTCGACAGTTAAACAAGCCCTCCAGTTGCTATAATAGTTTAAAACACTTTCAATTACCCGAGTCAAACAAATCCTGCAGACGAGCGCTCGGGTGCTTCTCTACAAGCAATCCCACACCCCAGCGGGTCCCTCTCCACCTACCGCTGGTTTATCTGGACATCCCCCACGCTACGATGAAGAGGAAGACTTTTTCAGGACAAAGAAAGCATGAAGTCGGCGGGGGAAATGGGAGGGTACAAAAATGGGAAGAGGAAGATGATTTCAGGGTTTTCTCCCGCCTCTGCCTCGCGCCTCTCCTCTGACTGCCGGTGCGGAGACGTTGCTCCATCATGCTCCCTTCCTCACAGCGCCTCTACGCGCAAGATTTATAGTAAAACTCATTAAACATCAAGCAATTCAGTTTTGACCAACCTCTCAACTTCTGCTGTGAAAAGTACACAATAACCGGGGGTGGGCAATTTCCACAAATCAATGAAATCTCACATTAATAAGCCAGACTCATAAATCACTTGTTAACAAGCCCTTCACAGCAGCTTCATCAGGTTTAAACACTGCGGCACGCTGGGAGCCTTTTAATTGCCAGTAAAGTATCAGGAGAAAGCCAAATGGCAGATTTCTCCCTGCGTAAGGTTGCATAAAAACAAGCGAATCATTCAGAGGTCCAATAAATCAGGGGTTTGTTTGATGACTGAAACATGCCCGCCACGAGGAGCTCTCATCATTCCAGGTTTATGTCCCATCAGTCATGAACTGTACATCTCATAAATATTCCAGCAATATTATTTCTGCATTTGTTAACTGGCCATATTGTATATCTGAATTAATGATGAGCTGTATCCCAAATGGCACATTAAGGAAAGGCTGCTTTCTTGGAAATAAAACATTACTGCAATAATGTTTAATATGTAATATTTTTGTTTATCTTTAAAGAAAATTACAGTTCTGTGTGTAGTATTACATTCAGCTTGTAAAAAGAGGAGAATCGATAGTCTTAAACCAGATCCTCATTACAAAATGAACAAAATAATAAATGGGCCTTGCAATAATTTAGTTGTAAATATTTGACCACTAATCCAAAGCTGTAATTATGCATAAGTGCGTTCTGTATTCTTGGTGGTTCATTTTTCCTGCCACGTGATTTGGCCTGAGCGCCTCGGCGGCGCACCTTTTCTGGGGGTTCGTTTGTTTATGTGTAATTATCTGGCATCACCAGCAGCACCTAGGGCTCTCACTGCAGTAATAATCTCCCTGTTGCCCCAGAAACACAAGACACACAACAGCAAAGCAGTGAAGTCATTCGCTCTTTGTCCTTGAGTCGCTGCGAGTCGAGGGGGTGCGAGGAGCACGGAGCAGGGCAGGAGGGGAAAAAAAATGCGAGAGGATGAGAGCATTGTTCGTCCGCAGCCTTTGTGGGCACTGTTACGTATTCAAATTGATTGTTTTATAGTGCGGCTGAAGGTTTAAGTCGTGTGAAATATCGTTTGAAGATTCCAAAGGCTCAAGGGTTTATCAAGAGGGATTGTGTCCATGTCGAGCGGCTAATTTACTGTGACGTCAGAGCACGAGTGAACGTTTACTGCGCCTGTTTCAATATATAATCACAAAACTAAAATATTTTTAAAAAGCCATCTGGCATTTTAATGAGAGAAAAATATGTGCAGCAATGCAAAGTAAAACACACTTCAAACAGCAGTTGTTGGACAACTGAGGAAATTCCAACGTCTCCTTCAACTTTGAGAACGTAATTTCAACATCTCGGGCCTCTGCCTGCTCCGTCTCTCGCCTGAAGAGGATTCGATGTAGCACTCGCCAAAATTTACCCAGAAAAAGCTGATTTCCTGTGTCAAGACAATCGGCCATGTTGTTAGTTTTCTACATGACCAGTACACAAGCCCACCTTCCTGAAATGAGTCAACACTGCGTAGGACTTCTATGCTGATCAGGGTTGCCAGGTGTTTGTCATTGGTGCTATAGAGCATTACAGCACGTTGTGTGCACGCTCTCAGGTCATCTGAATGCTGAATAGACCGGTGGGCAAAGACTTTCAACAGTGTGCTACACTTCAAAAGTGGCCCGGCTCCACAGGAAAACCACAGGCCTGGCAGCGCCGCGGCGGCCGACTGCGGTCTGGTGAGACTCAACAGGCTTTTCCTTGCATTGGAAGTGTGAGCCAAAAGGATTTCGCAGGAGATTGGATCATCTTCTAACAGAGTGAAACTTAAACGCAGCCCTCTGCAGCGACACGGCAAAACGAACCCCTCCTGAACTTGACGAGAAGAAAAACACCATCCCTCGCTGTGGGTTTCACTGCAGCTTTGAATACGGAGGGAAGGACTGGCAGATTCACACTGCGTAAAAGGTCAAGGTCAAGTTTATTTTCATGTTATTCAGAAATTTTAGGAATAGAAAAAAAGTCACAGACTCTACATCGTCATTAACCACTTCTCAACGACTGGTCTTTGAATAAATCAGTAAATTAAAAACTGTTCATATGTTAAGGTTTAAATATAATTTTAGTTCAAGAATAATAACTTGGTATTTATTATAATTAACCAGGTTTTTATTATATTTGTAAAAGTGTCCAGACAAGTTCAAGCTATTTATGTAAAATATTAAATGAATGAACTTGCTACTCACGCTCCACAGTCGTATTATCACTAAAACAGGCCACAGTCAGTCTGAGTGAGCAGGGGAGCGACTGTGGTGACAAATCATCCCGCTCTCTCTCGTCCTTCTCCTCCTCTTCCTGTCCAGGTCAATAGAAGCAGGCGCCACAGTGCAAACAGCCCAGGACACACGGTGTAAAGTGACTCTACAATCCTCCATCTCCCACCACCCCCTTGGACACGATTCGCCCCACAACAACAACCATTGATTTTTTTTTTTTTTTTTCCCTGATGAGGATCTAGTCGGCATTTAATCTAACATTGTGGCCCCTCGCTGTAGGACATGGCTGAGCATTTCATGCTAATCGATTGGTCACAGTAACCAGTGGAGGTTTAGCACACGGATCCTTCAAATCTATCCGTCTATCTGTCCGTCCATCCCTCTAATAGTCTGAGTCTAATTTGCTTAAAGCATCACACAATGCACATTCTTCATATCCTTGATTTTTCTCATCTCAAGGGCAAAGAAGATCCGAATCAGATTATTGTACGCGGCTCTAAACCAGATGATAATTTACATTTAGTCACAGCACTTCAAGGCAGGGTGCATGTTTGACTAAACACACCATCCAGCCTCTTGAGGAGCCCATTGTTTACAGAGAGATCTGTCTTGACCAATGATGCTGCGATCAAAACATGGGCGGGTGTCTGCCCATAATCCCCCCTTTGTCTGCTGCAAACCCTTCTTTAGGCAAGGACACTGGTTTTTAAACACTGCCATATGCTAATTGTTGCATGCAATTAGCATTTTTAAATATTTCACGCACTCAGATTCCCCGGGTTCTTCTGGGTTTACACACCGGCCAAAGATTCACGCGCCTCTGTCAATCACATACAAATGCTTGTGTGTTTTTTAAACATCAACTCAGGGACACGAACGATTTAATGCCCTGATTAAAGTTATTTGCACTGTGTTTGTGCAACTGCTTTGGTGCCGGTGTCAGCTTTCTGCTTATGACTCATTCCGAGGCGCCTCAAATCCAACCCAAAGTGTTTGAGTTTGGTTTTATGGTGCAGTTTTTCTGTTCTGCTGCACAATTATCTCGTAATCCAACACCAGCCCGCTGAATTATCACCTGAGCTGTGAGCGTGATGTGGCAGAGAAAGACAATAAAAAACAGATTAATACAGAAACGGGATATGTATATATATATATATATATATATATATATATATATATGCTGCGCAGACATTATTATTAATACCAGATGAAATGCTTGGTCCCACCAGGCCCCGGTTTCGTATTTGTTCACCCTGTTTTTTAGCAATAACCATATAGCAGGAAACATAAAACGCCACACAAACATTTTATCTGGGTCTCCGCTTCATCACACGCACAATCTCGATCGCCACATAAATAAATAACCAACATATAGACTGTATCCCTATTGTACATCAAACACAGCCCAGATTATATGTGGCAAGGCTGGCAATTAGCGATCTCTCTCACTCTAAATTCAAACTATAAAAAAGATGATCAAGGCTGGGTGATATCCACAGACTATGCATAATTTATGTGGCTGGTACAAAATACCGTTCTGTTGCAGTTCTGTACGTTCACTCGACTAGTTCATTGAAATAAAGCATCCCAGAGGGGTAGCCGTGTAATCAAGCCTAATCCGAGATTGATTCGAGAGCGGTCGAAGACGGAGGAGCTGCAGGAATCTCCGAGAGTTCTCCGTCACAGGAGGAGGAAGACAGCGGGAAGCTGGGTGATCAGGAGGAAGAGGTGCAGCAGCTCCGGTTTCAAGACGGAGGATAATAAAGTAGACAGTCTGAGGGTTATACAGAAGAAAAGAAAGTGATGAGTGTTTAACCGCACTGATATGAGATGCTGGAGTTCAACGCTTAAAAGTAATTGAGTGGAAATTAGTAAAGAATTCCTTTTTTTAAAGATTTTGATCCATGTATTTACCTCATAGTGCTGGATGGAGCACATTAAATTGCGTGTGTTTTTACAACAGTTTAAATAAACGGCATTGTGATCGGTGAGAGATGAAAACGGTTTTAATGTGAAACTGTATATTTTACGTTCCATATATTAAATATGTAACTCAAACTTCCAAACCAAAGGGATCAAATATGCACTAGGATTTATTTTTTCTACTTAAACAAAACAACTACATTTTACCTCCTGACTAACACACACAATAATCCATTGCACAGTCCAACGGTGAACGACTGATGGTTTTGGTCTGTGCTGCAGTAACCCTCTTGACACATGGCCACACAGGCACCTCACGCTCGAGAGGACTTCCACATCTTCGCCGCATCATTATCCCGCGGACCCCACAGCCTCGGCCGGCCCCGGTCTGACTAACACAGCGGGGCCGGTGCTTTTCTGTCGCCACCAGAGCGAGGGAATAAAGGACTGAAGCAAGGTGAGGCCGAACTAAACAAGGACAAGATAAACAAGCTGTGTTACTTTCATGTTTGCAAAACAACACTTAGCAAAGAGATTCACTTATTCTGTAAGTCAAGTATCTAAAGATCATCCAGATCCTACACGTGAATGACAGCTAATTAAAAATGAATATAAGTCATACATACACTTATCACACCGGTGGTGTGTTTTCAACGCTGGAGGAACTGTTAGATATTTATAACTGAAGATTGAAAAAAAAAAAAAAAAGTTGTGCTGTGACATGAATGTCTCACTGCCAACATTACCCCTCTGTCTTTTGATGTAAAAAGAAAACTGATCTCATTAACCTGGGAAAGAAAAACTCCGTAAAAAGTACGTGATTGCTGTAATTTATATATTTTGATTTGAATCGGAGACTGTATATAAAGAATATAAATATATTTCAATATGCAAAGAAAAAAGTAGATTCATATAAATTTGGACAACAAACGATGGCTTCGACACTCGAGACAAACATTAAACTTTTGGTTGGTAGCATTAATATTCATCTGTCTGAGCTGAGGTCAGCTGGCGCCATCTACCGGCCTCTTATTCTCAATGCAGGAACAAGCTGTTAGGGGTAAAAGCTTTAAGAGTATATTTGAGGCACACTCACCATATTACTGAGATTATAGAGGATATTAAGTAAGTAACCACTGACCAAAAATATATGAAGATTACATATATAAAACCTTAAGGAACAGGACTCTAAATAAAAGTGTTAAATACATCTCAATAGCACAATATCAGACATGGAGTTTCTTTCCTCTGACTCAAGAAGTGGATACATCACAGAACGTGACAACGGTCCAGGTGTACTCAGTGTTCCTGTTAGTCCCACTGGAGCATTATTTTATTCGAGTTTCCACCTTTTTTAAAAATCCTCTAAAAGCAAAGCGTCTTGCTACAAAGGATTGGTCACCTGGCGCCATCTAGTGGCCGCATCGTGTAACTAAACCTGGAGCACTGGATTAGACTGACAACATCAGACAAAGAAGATTTATCAGTGAATCCAACATAACTGTCGAAGTGTTAGTGGCTGAAAATATGAAATGAAGAAGCACAAAGCAGAAATTACCACACAATTATCAAAGGACAGACACCCAACATGAACTCTGAGCTTCCTCCGTCAATATAAGTAAATAATGTATTAATTTCGTGTTGGAAGTTTATTCTGCGAGGAGTCAATTTAAACTTCCACCGTTCAAGGCCCTAAGCACTTGTACCGTAAAACCACGAACACACAACAACTTTCCAAAGCACGGCAGAGCGAACCCATCTGAGCGGTGGCTAGTTGCTAATGCTAATTAACGACAGAAGCCACGCAGCAAATCAAACGCAACACATACAAACACACACACACACATCCAGCAAACACGTGTAACAAGGAAACTCAGCAGCGACTCACTGTTTGTTAGGGATAAGAGCTCATGAGTGCTCCAGTTTTGGACAGTAGTTGTCGTTCATGTTGTCCCCAGGTGAGCGCTTCCCTCGGCCCTTCTGGCCCCTTCAACAAACGGCCCGAGGAGTCGCAGCTGTGACGTAGTTACCTGAGAGCTTCTTCACTGGACGAGAAAATAATCGGAGAAAAAAGCCATCAACGATGTTTTCAAGGACTCTGCTTCACTGTGGGAGAAACAAGTGTTTTGTTTTCTGAACATTTTGACCTGCTTTATTTGATCCCTTTGACCAGCGTCAGAGCAGGACAGGCTTTCAATAAGTAAAGAACAAAGAGGAAACCAGTGAGGCGATTCTGTTTTCTAATTTAAAAAACATTCTTTTCATTTCCTGCAGCAGCAAAACACTGTTGTCGCATTTCCAGTGATTAAGACTGCCACTGTGACTGAGTGGAGAAATAAATACATCTAAAGATGAGATAGCAACACTCTTATGTGTTTATATGGTGAGCGAGCCCAGACACTCTTATTTTGAAAATCTTTCCCAGCTGCATTAAGGTCCAAAGCAATTTGTAAACTTCATCTTAAAAGGCTTATTCTATAATATGCAGCTTTTCTTGTGTTCACATTGTTAACAGTGTTGCTGTAGCTTTTGCAAAGAAACACTCCCAAAATATCAGCAGACACAAATAAAGACACTTGTTTTTTTCTTTTTTTTACAAAAGCAATTTAGCCTTTTTTAATCTTACATTGCATTGAAAATTTACATAATAGATTCATACATTTTACAAATAATTTCATCATAAAAATATATTTCTGTACAAAACACTTTTTTATTCTATATTTCATCTTTTTTTTTTTTCAAATGGTGAATATTTCCAATGTCCCCAGGCAGGAACGGCTTTAAGTCTTTCAAATCACGTGGGTCTTTATTGCGGTCAGTCAGTAGGAAAAGCTTGTGGCAAAATAGACTGAAGCTTAGAAAAAAATTACTTCTGATGACAGGGCGGGCTGGAGCAGGTACGTGTGTGTGTAAGAGTGTGCGCGTGCGTGCGTGCGTGCGTGCGTGCGTGCGTGTGTGTGTGTGTGTGTGTGTGTGTGGGAGATGACAGGGAGGGTCCCATGGTTTTTGGTAGGCACTGTGTCAGATCCATACCGAAATAAAAAGAAGTAAACAAACAGCAATAACAACAACAACAGCAACAACAACAGCAGCAGCAACAATCAATCCAGACCGTAATAAGGAACAATGTCACCATGGTGATACAGTGCGGGACAGTTGATAAACAAAGAGGCCGCATTCGCTGTTCAAATCCATTATGTATTTAAAGATGAGTTTCTGTTCTGGCAGCTGGTTGCAGTAGGTGCCGGTGGCCACAGCAGCAGGGGGTCTGGAAATCAAAGTATCGCTCGCCCTGGAACCAGAGTCACCAGAAACTATTGGTATTCATCAGAGGTGGGACCCAGCATCACTCAGTGCCTGACTTCACTGGACTCTTCACATCAGAAGAAATCAGCGTTTGAAAAACAGGGAGTCATGCTCATCAAGTCTTCCTAACATGTCAGGGAAGAATTAAAGAAATATTTAGGTAGAATATATGGTGCGTCTTCAGGCCCAAATACTTACAATGATTGAAATATTATACTGTGAGGATATTGTGCATGATTTAACACAACAAATCACGCACGTACTTTTCTCTCAGCGCCACACCGTCAAAAAGGCCAAAGAACATGTGCAACAACAGCGTCCAGAGGCTTTCAGATAAAACAAATACCTGTCTGTATTTTTATACATATAAATGTGTATTTCCAGAATATGTGGAGGATCAGATTTGAAAACTGTGTGCCAGCCAGGGACAATGAGGTGGGATCATAAGGCCATCTTAACATGAAATTTTAAAAAAGGAAAAGCAGGAGAAAGTCTCAATGGCCTTGGCTGTTTATGAATACACTCACTTGTTAAGTTTCAATCTCAAGATTGTGGCCAGTTCGTGTTAAAGCTAATGTTTTGGAAATAAATGAGAGTCAAGGCTTTTTAGCTTTTGAACTTCAACACACTAAACATTAGTTTCACCAAAATCGAGCTGTTCTCATTCCACAGAGAGTGATGCAACGCTGTGGACGTGCAGCAACAGGAAGGGTTTTCTCTCCTTGATCTAAAACGAGAGGCTGGTAAATAGAGTGTGCCACTTTATGATTGACAGGGATTTCAGCACAAGCCCAAATTAGAATTCTGCTGATCTCTGATGAGCCCGTATTGATTTGAGAGACCAAACACAAGTTCGGCTCAAGAGGAAGCTTCAAAATCTGAAGCCAGTGATACACAACCTCAAGGTGAAATAGTCAGATCTCGTCTTTTTGAGGTTTTATAAAAAAATTAAAAACAACTGGTAAACTTGTTCATGAAGCAACTGCACGAGTTCAGATGTCAAATTCCAAAATTTGTTGGAATCAGACAAGTGGAGTTGCTGTGTTGCTGTGCAACACCGAGGTTTGTTGACGTCTCTGCAAATGCATGTGGCCTCATTTCTCCCTTAAATAACAGTGTTGATCTGAACCCAGCTTTGTCACACTGTTGTGTGACAGCTCAATGGAAAGAGGCAGGAAAAATGGCAGCCGCAGTGCAAACTCTCTCATCTCTGAACGCTTTGCAAATGTGCCACCTGTGGAAAATGCGGCATGAGACATTGACTTTTAACAGCGTGATTGTTGCCGGCAAAATCTTGCATCTCAACAATAATGACAACAACAGCACCACTGACACTCTTGATTGCCTCAGTGGGAAAGACAGTGACCATGTGAGGGACTGCATGTTACACAAGAAATTAAAATTAAACCAACTCCGCGTTACAAAGGAACCGAAAGAACGCTGCTTGTGACTTCTGCAGACAGCACATATTTGTCATCTCTTTTATCTTGATATTTCTGTCTTTCTTTCTTTTTTTTTTTTCTAAAAACCA
The DNA here is from genome assembly GCA_016785235.1 of Pseudorhombus dupliciocellatus. NCBI lineage: Eukaryota > Metazoa > Chordata > Actinopteri > Pleuronectiformes > Paralichthyidae > Pseudorhombus > Pseudorhombus dupliciocellatus. The sequence goes on along the minus strand of JAFBJW010000287.1, from coordinate 1,285,981 downwards.
CTATAATCTGTCTTTCCCCCACAGCCCCTCCCCTGTGGTAAATATATAGCACAAAAATATAGGTGGTGAATGCTCCCGAATATATATATGCAATAGATTTACAGATCAGAAGATTCTGCAGCAATAACAAAGAAAGAAGATAAGCACTCGCGGAGTGCAGGATTACAGTGGAGCTGCGTCCACAATACTAGGGCCACAACCCTGTTTGACTTTCTTTGCGCCTGCCTGTCAACATATGTCTGTCTCGGTCTCCCGTCTGTCAGCCTGTGTCTGAAGGCCTGTAAATCTAACCTGTGGAGACACTGGACGCGGAGTCTGCAGAGTTTTAATTAAGACCCTGTTTGTCTTTTGTTGAACCTGTTGGTCGTAACGCCACCTTGTCTTCGCTCAGTTTTTTTTTTTTTTTTTTTTCCTGTCATCTTCTCTCTCTGCCACCCAGTCTCTCGCTAACCTTCCCACCTGTCCCTGTGTTAATCCATCTCTCGGCAAGTAGACAGGTAGTGTTTCTGTAAAATGTGCTTTAGTGCCAGAGCTTTCTCTGTTTGCCAAAGTCTCTTTCTTTGTTAGTCCATCAGAGTCCTCTGTATCCGCTCAGCGTCTTTTCTCGTCAGAATCCATTTGAAGTTGCAGGATCAGGAACATCTTCCCTCAAAGGCCAGATTCTGTCTGATCTGATTCATTATGCAGAGGGCCGACCTCTCGGTAACTGATTTCTCATCTTCGCTCTTGATGACTCTCTCACTTGATTTTTTTTTTTTCCAGTTAGTGGGGTTGTATCCATCTTTTTTGCCTCCTCTCTTATCCATTGGAAGAAAAGAAGCAGTAGTTTATCCTTGAGAGGAGTTAGTCTCTTCTCATCTCCTATATTAGCACTAGTTCCCCCTTTAGACCCTTTTTTGTTTTGCTTCGCTCTAATCCCAGTTCAGTCAGGATTACAGCTCCGTCTCCGCGGCTGCCCTCATCCTTGGCTTAGGAGTTGGTCTCTTTTCAAAGCAACTTTTTGCTACTGTCTGCTAGCATTAGCCAGCTTAGCTTCCATGTTAATAGAAAAAGACAAGAGACCAGGGATGCCAGCTTCTGGTCGTCATGGAGACGGGAGGTGGTCCTGTCTGGCTGCGATGTGAATGGGCTCCTGTTCATGACAGGTCATTCTGGTTTACTGTTGCTCTGCCTGTGACAGTGTGTGTTATTGTCAGCGAACCCACCGTTTTCTTCACTTCACAGTGTCTTCTGTGACGTCCACTCCATGTGATGCTGTTCAGCACAGTTTTTTTTATTTTTTTTATCCTGTTTCAGTTTGTCTCTGTGATTTACAGCCACGGCCGAAGTGCTGATAATGTGCTCGCTCTCTCTCTCCAGGCAAAGGACTAACAGTCACAGAGCTGAGACTGAGTGCCCATCTCGGCAGCAGCCCAGTGTCAGCTACAAAAAACCCAACACTTGGCTCTGAAGACGTGTCAGGATGTTGGACTGGTTGGCCGTGGCTTCGCAATTAATTCCTTCGAATAAGAGCTCAATCTATAAAGACTGCAGAATTGAGTTATAAACTATCCATGACCTGTCGAGCCCTGGGGGGTTACAATGGTATAATCCTCCGGTGGGGTTCATCCATTTCTTTCAAATGACGTCACATCTCACTGTGAGTGTACACTGGCTGTGTTGCATCTGTTAAAGGCAGCGGACATTTCATTTGAGGACTCTTGGGGAGGAATGACAAGGAACCAGCGCTGAGTTTTGGTTTCAGGTGGACAGTTTCCCCTCGGCTCGGGGCGGTAAGGTGCCTAAACTGGGACTGAAGGTCTTTTTGGAAATGTTGCGCAGACCGTGTTGCAGAGACGACCTTGAGGTGTGGCAAGAAGCGCTCTGCTTCTTCCCCTCAGCAGCCTCAAACCGATTGTGGTCCCATTAGATATCTGAGTCATTCAGTTCAAATGAGGATAATCACTCCTCAGACCATGGTACAGACGGTGTTTAGATTTGGATCAAATCTGACGGCCTTCCCCTCCACAGCCTTGGCGTTGGTGTTGTACATGGGGTTCTCGAAGGCAGCCTGGCCGTTGTTGTTTTCGTGGACTGAGCAGCCGGTGTACTGTGTTTTTGGTGTGGTTCTGTGAAGAGAAATGCAAAAATAAACACACCGGTCGAGAGAAGAAGTCGCACTAATTGTCAGTGGCGACACGGTGGGGAGACGAGTGGACAGCAGTGAATGCAGGCTTGGGACTTTTAGGAAACAAGCTAACAGAGGCATTTCTGTGCTTTTCAGAAAAAGCCTGGTAAGATTCCAATCAGCGCACCCAAAATCTAATTCCCTCCAGTGAACGTGACATATTAGCCAGCAGACGCCATTTGCATGTGTTAACAAAGTGAACACCAGTCAACTGTGCTTTCAACATATCTCCAAAAAAAATCCAATTTGCCACCTCCTAAACTGAAGTGTCTCACAGCACAGTTAGCAGCAGACAATGACTTAGCTCTTAGTACCCCGACACACAAGCCAATTAGACAGGGACTGTTCATGTCAATGATAACAATAGACGTATAAAATAAAATAAACAATGCAGTGATGGGGACCTGTTCTTCTCCATCGCTGACATCAGAACATACCTTTGTTTGTAGAGATAGAAGCCGAAGCCAGTGAAGATGAGTGCAAAGAAAGGCACCAGGATAGCGATAGCCACAGAACTGCTATTAGTACCAAGCTGAGGGGGCGGTGAGTTCTGACTCTCTGACATGTTCAGACCTGCGACACACCGGGAAAACACTGTCAACACAATGTTGGTGGGAAACACGATAAGGAGACAAAGACCTGCTGCCTGAGAACTGAATATTGCTGTGATAGCTTGAGAGTTTCAGCAGAACTGTTTTAGCAGGATGTGAGCTCTAAGGCAAGGATGCTAGATTGGATTGTTAACAGGATGATGAAGGATGATGCAGCTCAGCCACGACTTTAGGTCTAAAGTACAGCTTCTTGTTCTCGATAAGAATGTTTTCACTGCAGGGCTGATTCAGTGGAAAGGATAAAGTCATTGTTGCTCCCTGGTCACTTCCTGTTACAGCACAGCACAGCACAGTTACCTAGTCTTTGAAGTCCAAACTGCCCGTAGTCTTTTCCCTGAATGAAACCCTGGAATACATAACTGGAACCGTCAGGTTCTGCTGACACCTGCAGAGGTAAAGAAGAGAGGACAAAGATGTGAGAAACAGGTTCAGAGTCATTCAAGAAAAAAATAACACGTGCAAAACATAAAGAACATGAAGTCACTCAGTGTAATTACTCTGATGGTTCTGTTAAAACTTACAAATCCATCCATGGTCCAGGAGTCCTCAATGATCTTGGCTGGCGTGATGGCCGAGTCCTTCAGCTGGTTTCCTTGATTCGCATAGTTCACCTGGTACATCAGCAGCAACAGCCTGGCCTCAGCAGCCTTATACACGCCTGGAGGATAGGAAAAAAATAAACGAAGATTTAAAGAGGAGGCTTTCACAGGTGTTTTTGATACCAGTTTTTTTTTTAGCCAGGAAAATCTATTTCCGGTATTTATGCAACACGAGGCTGAACTTGGTCTGAGTTCGACCTCATGCACTTACCCAAGTGTAATGCCATCTTCACATTTTACTCTTTGAAAGAAAGCAAGTTTTATGTGTTTTTCCTAAATATTGAACTCCTCTGTTAAGTAGAGAGCTTTGCAAAGAAAAACCTGCAGGTTTTTTTTTAGTAGCAGTGCCTTGTGGTGCCTATAAGAGCACAGCTGTAGATGTTATTGATCTGAAGTTGCTCCTTTAGGCCTGAAGATGGATGTTGGCGGTCTAATGGCTGCGTGGTTATGCGGGGGAACCAATTCTGGTTTCAAAAGGATTGGTGTTTTAATAGCGTCTTAGCCCCCTGCTGACACTGCTGTAGGACTCTGGGAGGTCTCAGTGTGAATAAGTCTGTGTATATTTAAGAAAGGATAATAAGAGAAAAAGAGGCTGGGAGCACTAGGACGGCAGTGAAATCCAATCACCAATAATCAATCACTGGAAAGCTGCACAAGCGATTCAAAGTGTTCGTCGCAGCACTTCCATTGCTACCCCAAATGTCCGGGTGTTTGTTTACGGTTTGCATGACTCGATGCAGCATCATGTCGCACTACAGCATAACACATCTCCTGTCGTGCCGGGTCGAAACCGGCCACTATATATGCAGCTCTGTATGTGGAGTATAATTAGCTGTAATGTGTCATGCCTGAGAGGAGCAGTTCCATGTTGCCGTTGCTAAGGGTGACGTTGACTCTCCCTGTCGTGGAGTTGAAGCTGGTGATACTCAGTGTCATAGGCTGCTTCCTCCCACGGTAATTATAGGAACCTTTCCAGATGTAGTTAGGAGCGAAGACGTCGTCGGGAACTGCTCCAGAGGAAAGAGAACGGACAAAGAAAAGGAAAGGAGAAACCATGGAAAGTTACAAACATGAATTCAAAAGAATGAATTTACAGAGCGCAGAAGAAACATCACATTCGATTAAAATGTCTTTTTTGACTCAATTGTGTGAAGAAATTGATTCACAGACAAAACCCTTCATACAGTACATCTTAAAAGGAAAAGCAATTTCCTTGTTTTTTTGTTGTCTGCCTTGAAGCTCGGTAAGATTGGTCTATCAGATTTTAAATGCCATGCAGTTGTGTTCAATTAAATCAGAGTCATAAAAACACAAAGACAAAGGTTTCTTATGAGCCTGATGGGAATTAAGTACAGAGAAAATGTAAAGAGGCAGGAGCAGTAAGACACAAGATTTAACGTGCAGCTTTAGAGAGTTGAAAGTTTCGCTAGATTTAGAGGACGCCCCCTGGTTTGATGGTTACAGGAACCTGCTCATATGTTCCCCTACAGGAGGTCTTTAATGTGTAATGAAAGGGAAAGAGTTATTGAACAATAACTGGATCAGAAAGAGCAGAGCTGGAAAGCAGAACTGAGCTAAAGGCCAGCGGACAGGAGGACCGAACATCACAGTAGTTCATCCACCTCTGGATGGGCAATGAGGAAAAATGAATTATTTAGAACTGTGTTGCCAAGCGGTACAATAAAACCAACCAAGGGCACGAGGGGAGGAACACAGTGGATGCGGAGCTGAGCAGTGTGGGAAGAGGACCAGTATGAATTCCTTGAACTACAGAACAAACAGAAAAGAGACACTAGCTCTGCCTCAGAACTGACCGTTTAGTTTTGGGCTGGGAGTTCCTGTTGCTGGTTTCACAGGTTTCTTCTTCTCTCCCGCTACAGAACAGAGGCAGAGAAGGACAGACTGTCTTCATTAAATCACAGGGAACAGTATGACAAAAACACATTGAAAATATTCAGCACTGCTGTTTTGCACTTTTGATGTTGTTGTGAATGTTTTACAGCATCAAATAATGAATCAGAACCACATCTACTGGAAAAAATGACAGACCTCACAAAAATGAGAATAATTATTTGACTTTTACTGTTTAATCAAGTCCATGTCCCATACACTAAAGCGTCTCTCTCTCAGATAATGTCTAAAGAAAGCAGCTTTCTTCAGGGGAGAGTGCAGTTTACACAGCTAAATCATCAGGACGCAGTGTGTCTGTTGCACATGTGCAAAAAGAGGGAAAGGATGTGGGAAATTGGCTGCACAAAAAAAGAATCAATAAACCGCCTCGATGGTTGTTTGCAGGGCAAAGCATCAAGGACTCACACTGTGCGTGTGACCACTCTGAATAACTTCCATCACCACTTCAAGATGCAGCTATTGTTCCCAACAAGTAAAGGCAAGCAAGGGAGAGGCTGTTTGCCTTAGAATTGCAAAGTGGATCAGAGTGCTCCAATTTTGAAGGCTTCTTCAGGGAAAAGGTGTGACAGCCTCTTAAAATGCTTTTCAGAACTGAAGCTTGGAGTTTTTCTCCTCGCACAGAGGAGCCTTCACATCTCCACCTGTTAACCTTGGCTGATGAATGTAACGTTAACTCAGCTGAAGGGAACTGTAGGTGCACAAATGGGCAAACACTCTGCATTGTGAGATATAGGACCTTGCTATTTGCTTAAGTATTGATGGGATTTTCTGTGAAGGCAGCAGAGGAGCTGCCGAGCCTTTTGCGATGGTCGGGAGTAAACTTCCAGTCTCAACTTTAAGCAAACGTGGATCCATCAAAACTGCAAGTACAGGTAGAAATGAAAAGCTGCTGATGTAGGAAGAGCGATTTTGTGACTATAGCTGACATTGTGGTACAGGCCATAGGCCTCACTCACCACCAGTCCACGTGTTGACCACCCCACCAGAACCTAACCCCCCCACTCCAGATGGCAGCTCTGCCTTTGTGCTGACAAAGTGTCCTTGAGCAACACAAGCTCAACGCTCTGTTCAGTGGAGCTCAGTGCGTCTGGGTACCAACATTAATTAATCAATTTCAGTTGACTGAGGTTGGAAGGAAATCATGTACCTCGACATAAAGGCATCTTTCCAGTCCAAGTGCCATCGCTCTTGCAGACTCGGTGCTCAGAGCCCCCCGCCAGGAAGTAGCCGTGCTGACAGCTGTACACCAAGGTGTAGCCAAAACCCGGCAGATCCATTCCCACCACGTCCACATGGAGAAGGTTCTCCGGCTGCTTACAGGCATGGGCTGCAGGGCGGACAGGGGATTCATTCAGTTTAACTCGGCCGAACAGTCAGGGCGGATGGGTGATGACTTTAAGGGACCTGTGCTTCTTACGTATGCACTCAGGCTGTGTCCCGGTCCATGTCAGATCAGGCTGGCAGGTTCTGGAGGATGAGCCCTGAATCAAATGACCGGGCTGGCACTGGAAGGACACCACGCTGCCCACCTGACAGAGGGAGAGAGAAAGAGTCGAGGTTATTTCAAAGGAGAGAAATGACACTGCATTAACACATGCTGTGAGGAAAAAGCCTTGAGAAAAACTTGCTAACGTGCATACTGAAGAAAAAAAACGAGTTTGTGGTGTGAACAGTCTCAGTCAAAACAAATCTGCTTGAACAGCGAAATAAAAATAAATGAAAATGAGACAAAATGAGGGAATCCAGCAACCTAGAGTCCTTTTAATGTCCGTGTGGCACATGGGGATTGTATTAAGATTCAAACTGAGGAAGTGTAAGTGGGAGCCATGGGGGGTCCTGATGGCCTAGGGGTTCAATATGTTGACCGTGTAATCACAACTTTCCCAATCTGCGTGAGGCTGGGGAGCTCTGAGGCATCTCCCTGCTCTCCTGTCTGCTCTACACAGGAGCTCAAATAAAGGTAACTGGGGTTGAGTAGCTTTCCCAAATACACCTAGCAAATAACTTAATATATCAATTATATATTTGAAAAATAACATCTTATAAAAATTCAGCGGCCAAGGTAATGACCCAGATCCGATACGTTACCTTGAACCCATAGGTCCGATTTAAGGAGCCGTAGCGAGGTGTCCCTGGGTTATCACAGCTGGTTTTGGTCGGTTCTGTCGAGTAAAAACAGGGCGAGAGCGTCAGTAACTGTGCGCACATTCACAAAGAGAGAGAAATGAACAGGAGCATCACTAGTCCTCCGTCGGCTCTCCTCTCGGCTCCTTTGTTGTCATGGTAACAGTGGGACCTGTATCGCAGCGGGACAGCAGGTGGCAGTAGCGCTTTGTCAGAAAACGACACTGGGCCAACTGTGAGAGTGTACGTTGGACCTTGTGTGAGTGTGTGTGTGTGTGTGTGTGTGTGTGTATGTGTGAGAGAGAGAGAGAGTGGCAGGGTCATCAGCATGAGGAGCACATCCTGACGCAGAGCTCGATTCAATACAGCTTCCGAAATGACAGATCCACTCTCTGACCCCCCTTCCCTCCCTCTTCTTGTACGTCTCTAACTGCCTTCCCCCCTCTCTCTCTCTCTCTCTCTCTCTCTCTAACTGCTCCCTTCCTCTCTCTTTCTATGTTCCCATGTCCCCTGTATCTCTCCCCTGCCGCTGCCACCACACCCCCTCCCACCTCGTCTGTCTTATTTAAAGAGCAGGCTGTTCCAGCTCAGGACTCATTCTGCTTCCATCACGTAGTTATACACATCAAACACACATGCAGCTGCAATTCCACACTAATAAAACACCCAGAGAAGCACAAAGCCAAACAGCCATAAATTCCAACTTCATTGCTTACACACACACACAAAAAAAAACGTGACTGCAGCAGTGAGTCATTTCATGTGTGTGCGTGTTTCATCGTCTCCATGTTTAAAAAAACAGTCAGGCTATAGAGCTGAGAGCTTTCCCTTCACACGCGATAGAATTACGTCTCCCTCAGAAGCCTCCGATTAAGTCCTAACATCTATGGAGTGCGACTTCAGAGGGGAGCCGTTCTATTTTTGGATCGCCTGTTTCACAGGAAACATCTGACTTTATAAGAGCTGTGAAAGTCCTGGAAGCACGATGTATCGAGGGAAAAAAAAAAGAAAAAAGCAGAGTGGCCGTTCACATCGCGAAAGGTCTCTGGTTTATTACAATTCATCGCCGCACCTGATGTCTGAGCACCTGCTCTGCATCCGACACGTGGAGTGGTGCTCCAAGCCGCTCGCGTTGCCGTGAATTGACCCAGTGGGACCATTTTGTAATGTGTGCTGAATATCCCTCCTCATTTTCTTCTTAATCCCCAGATAGCGGCGGCTTGTTTGAAGCTGGATGTGGATTCCTGCATGTGTCTGGAAGCTTTCTGGTAACTACTGTAGATTGCAGCGCATGCTGCTGTTGTCTCACACTTCCACATCTCTAACGAGAGAGTCCTTATGTCCCAACGCTGGCAACATGGCTTCCCTCTGAGCTCATAGTTGATCACATTCTTTCAAACCAATGTGACAGTAGCCTGTTAGCAGCACACATTCCATAGTGAGCCTCTATCCAAACTCATGCAGAGGTATTACCCGATTAAAGCCACGTAGCAATGTAGAACAAAACGAGGCAGCAGAAAGCCCAGCCAATGTGATCAAACCCGGCAGGATCCCAAATATAACTTGAAACTTTTCAGACAGTGAACTACACTTTGATAAGTAAAGCTTTCCTCTACAGCCGAGAGCCACACGCAGTTCGGTCGCCAATGTTGGCTCATGCTCCACGGCCACATTATTGGGAACACCTGTACACCCGCTTCATGCAATTATCCAATTAACGAATCATGCAGATTCAGGTCAGGAGCTTCGGTTAATGTTCACATCAATCATCGGAATTGGGGAAAATGTGTTCTCTGACTGCTGGTGCCAGATGGGCTGGTTTATGTTCCGATGCCGCTGATCTCCTGGGGACGTTCGCACACAGCAACAGTCTCTGGTGTTCATTCAGAGGGCGCAAGGGGAAGACACAGCTCCAGTAACCAGTCTTTACAACTGAGGTGAGCAGAAAAGCCCCCAGCACAGCACAACGTGTCAAAGCTCAAGGCGACAACAGCAGAAGACCATGTCAGGTCCTGCTCCTGTCAGCCAGAACCTGATATCAGAGGCCCGTGGGCACAGGCTCACCAGAACTTACAGAAGACCGGAGTAACACTGCCTCATCTGAGGGGTCTTGATTTCTGCTGATGGACACAGATGGTAGGGTCACAATTTGGCATATTTGGCAGAGTGATCCGTGATCTGGACCTGCCCTGTGTCACCAGTCCACTCTGGTGGTCACAGTGATGTGACGTCGACATATACTGTCATCTCGTCTTGTCAAGTCAACTGAGAGCAAAGCGAGGTTGAACCCAGTTTTGCTGTGGTGTTGCTAATAAAGTGCTCGGTGGGTGTATCAACCGCACTTTGCAAAATGAAGAGTTCCTCTTGAGTGTCTTTTTAAATCTCACTGCAGGACTCCCTGATAAAAGACGAACGCCACACTTCCATCGCATGAATCTCATGAAGACTTAACAAACCAAAGACATCTTCAATTTGTTGGAGACAGTCATTTGTGAGATGGCACGCTGCCACTGTTTGTGATCTGTGTAAGTGGTCCTCGAGCCCCTGATATGCTTTTAGTGGGAACTGAACAAAGAAAGAGATCTCAGCTGTATCCTGGGTAAGAGTGAAACCAAGTCAACACTCCGCAGCTCCATGAAGAAACACTCAGCAGCCAAAGCTAAGGACACACGTGATTGGAATCTTTGGCCCTCTTCTCAAAGCTACACGCCCTCAAAACACACGAGGCTGACTTTTCTGTGACTTGGTTCCAGTTTGAAAACAATATTGTCTGGAATGAGCCCTTGAGTCATCATCATATTATTCCAGCACGTCTGTGCAACTTCAGCTTTGACACCACAGTAGTTGCTCTTCACAGCAAACCCTTGAGGAAACTGAAATGTGGCTGACACCTTCTAATGATGGGTTATTAATTGCGATGCTAATGAGATCAGACACCAGTCCGGCTCCCCAGAGCCAGCATTAACTAAATAATGTGCTTCATAGGTTTCAACCCCACACACATAGTCAGCCGGGGGAACAAATACATTTCTAACAAACCAAATAGAGGGAATCAGAGGATATCTATGCACAGTGATGGGAAAACTGGTGAACTATTTTCTTTGATACGTTATTTAAAAGAAGATGTACCTCCTGAGAAATCTCATTCTAAAGTCTGAGGGCTCTAATGGAGGAACCATCAACTCCTTTCAGCTTGAACTCAGACTTTGAAGCGGTCGAGACACAACCCGGCCTGAGGACACGACGCTTGGCTCCGGCTCGTGTTGGGATGAATGATTGATGACAACGTCAGGAACTATTAAAAAGTAATCAGTAAAATCTTCAATCAATTTTTGGTGGAGGTTAAAAGCCTCGGCACCGGCTTGAGAGAGGGGCGAGAGTAAGATTTTCTTCTTTTACATCTCATTTTATGTTACCGACCAAGTCAACCTTGATTTATGGAAAAAGGAACAATCCTATTGTTTAGGTGAACAACACTAAATTAAAAATATATTTTTCAACAACTGTGAAGGTATTTTCTGGCCTTTTGTATGGGGGCATCATTTCACATTTTAAATGTTTTTTTTTCCAATTATCAAAGAAATATGGCTGTACTAAGACCAAAAGTCATTTTCATTATGAGTTCTAAAAGCATGAATATGAAGAATTAGTCGACCTCTGTAGGTCTGTGTAAGCCAAGGAGTCAATGTTCTGAGAAAGAAAAAGAAAACTGAGCCACAATCGAACTGTTTAATCTAACCATTGACCAATACAGTCAAAGAGAGAAGACCCAAAAAAACATTTTGATGGCACTTTTCATTTGTATAAGGGTGAAAATAAATTAATATAACTACCAATACAGCGCGGCTGCGTCCCACTCCAGGTGCCGTCACTCTCACAAAGTCTGGTTGCCGTGCCGACCAGAATGAGGGGTGGAGCGCAGGTGAAGGACACTTCTGATTGATAGATGAAACTCCGACCCTCTCTGAAACCACCGACTGGAGTCCCCGGGTCACCACAGAACTTGGCTGCAAACACACACACAAATCAGCATGCACTGCCAGCTATTCACTTATTTTGAGTAGCTCTGTGACCATTTTTAATGTTGCCTCCATATAATTTATGTTTGTTCAGTGAAATAAGACGCAATATGGGTGTGTGTGTGCGTGCACATACGTAAGCACTGTGGCAGCATGCCGCTCCAGGTGCCGTTGGCTACGCAGGTCAGGACAGCTGGGAATGAGAGCTCATATCCAGGCGAGCAACTGTAACTCACACTGCTGCCCCATTCAAAGTCGGTGCCCTGCAGTACCCCATTACTGATGGCAGGGGGAGCCAGGCAGGTCACCGCTGAGTGGGGGGGGGGAGGTTTGGGAAAGAGAGTCAGGAAAATAACACTCGTACAAACTGTTTGGATAGCTTGTGCTTATTACTGTGCTGAGGCAGACTTTATTTGCTCACCTGTGCATATTGGCATATTCCCACTCCACGTGCCATTTTGGGTGCACGTCCTCACTGCTGAGCCGTCCTCCTCCATTCTGTACCCTGGCTGGCACTGGAAGGATATATTCTGCGAGATCGTGAAGTCCTCTCCGTAACGAAGGCCGTTCGCCGGCACACCAGGATCGCCGCAGTTTATCACTACACAGAGAGGTCGGAGGGGGAGATTACACTCCTGCCATGGCACAGTATATATGGAATTTAAATTCGCTTATGTGTCCTCAAATAATAGAGCCAGTGGATCAGTGACGGTGGAGAAGTTTGGGAAACTAAATTATTCATCAGGGGACCACCTAATAAATAAACATCAGATTGTATATAGGAGTACAAGGATTAAGTCTGATCTCAAAGTTGCTTTGATTAAAGCTATGACCTGAGTAGAAGTGCATGCCTCTCAATTATACAGCACCTAATTTGCAATGTGCGCAAGTTCCATCTTTGGGCATTGAATCTAAATTTCAGGCAGATACTGACCTTTGAAAAAGTTCCATACTGCTGTCTCTGCAGTCACAAATATTGTATAATTTAACAATTTTCCAAAGAGTTCAATTTTGGGACAGTTTATATTCAATGTGGGTTCGACCTGTATGATCTTCATGATCTTTTATGGGCATCACTTGCATGAATGAAACAACAGTGATATTCTAAACGCTTGATGTTGTCCTGGGGCTCTTTTAAGAAGCATTAGGATTCCCCTGACTGTGCTAATAAAGTACTGTCCTTCATAGTCTAATAGGCAGTTTAAATGCTTTTAAACCCACCACAGATACTGTCATGCCTGTTAATAGATGTAGCGTAATCTACTGTAAAAGCCATTTCCTTTAAGTCAGGGATTCTTACAAACTTTTTTGTCTTTCCAGGACCATATATTTAAGAATTTTGGTTTCTCAGCATTTCTCCCTCTTTGTCCCGTCCTGCCGGCTATTTCAAAACTTATCTCTCTGCGTAGTGTATTAAAGTCAGAAATGAAATTGTTAAAAGACCATTAGGTTTCTCCGCACACAGAGTTCCCGGGGACGCAGAGTTGAGATCGTACTTTGACTGCATGTAAATTGATGGCACCACAGATTCCACTTTTAGCTCGTAGTCGCTGCATTGTTCTTTACAGGCATGTAAACAAGAACGTTTCTTCGTCTGTGTAACGTGATGAACACTTGTTCCGACCACAGCTTTGGCTGCGTTTCATATAGCAGCAGAGCGTAGTGTACTTTATGGTTAATTGCTCCTGGGAATTTTTCCTACCGAGTTCCAAAAGCAAATTAGCTAAAGTAAACAATGATCAGGGTTATCCACGAAGCAGGGGGATGAAGATTTGAGGCTGATTCCATTACTCAGACCCCATACCGCCGCGGGGTAATTTAACGTAGGGCATAAACCAGGGTCGCAAATGGCTGGACAGGAAACCTTACAATCACGTTTAGTGATGTTTATGGGGTTGCAGACATGACGTCATCGCAAAGCGAAGAATTTAATACTCTGATTAAGCGATACATAAAGCTGACAGTCGGCTCTTTGGCTTCCAACATATCTCATGAGTTCTCACTGACAATAAGGACACGGGGAACACAGCGGCGACGCAGCATCACATGTCAAGTTATCCATTAGCCTCGGATCATCAGCAGCAGGCGACTCACTGGTGCAGTTGGGTTGTATTCCCGACCAGGTGCCGTTGGCCTGACACTGCCTGGTGGTGGCGCCGTTGAGCAGGTAGCCGTCCATGCAGGAGTAGATGACGGAGTGAGAAAACGTTGTTCCGTCCAAACGGAACACTCTGCCATTACTGGGAGTGCCAGGGTTACCACACTGGACAGCTGGGGGGAAAAGCAGAGAATGAGAGAGGGGAAGCGCCGTGCATGTCAATGAGTTCCAGCTCTATGGCTTTACTGTTTAATTGGCAGAGCACGTGCATCGATGGATCTATAACCTCACTGTTGAGGATGTTGGATTTGGACAGGTTTAAGTAAAATATCAAAATCTCCCTACGTTTACAGAAGGGCTGCGTGCCAGACCAGGTCCCGTTGGGGAAGCACATCCTCTCCGAGGAGCCAATCAGATCGTAGCCCTCCGAGCACGTGAAGTAAACCTTGGAACGGATCCTGAAATCTGTCTGTTCCCGTGAACCCTGGGAGGGGATGCCAGGATCGCCACAGGAGCCAGCTGTGTCGCCTGCGGAGACAGAAACGAGACGACGGCGTTAGGTCACCGACTTTAAAACGAGAACCGTCACAAACCACCTGTGTCCTCTAATAACGGCGCTGAGAACAAGCTGCTTGGCGCTTCACAGCCGACCACGCTAGTCCTCAGGTATCGTAACGGTCACTTAGACAAAATTAAATGTCTGCCTGATGTTTAAATTTGTTCAACCAATGATTTTTAGACATTGACCTCTGGTGGCAGCAGGGCTGAAACTCATCAGGAGAGGATGTATATTAAATGACTATTAATTACATACTTTGGCACTTGAATGTGTAATGGCAGCTTAGAAGTTTTATTGGACTTCACATATGTTGTTGACAAGGGGCTTATACTTGTCTTCAGAGTGTGTGTGGGTAGAGAGAGAGAGAGAGAGAGAGATTTGCTCTGCCCTTGCAGAGCTGCCTGGTCAGCGAATTCTGCCTGACAGACAAAGCACGCTCCTGGGAGGGCACACACTCACAAAACCCTTTCACACACACTGTCACACAAATGCACCGGCTAGAACAAATTTGCTTCTGCCCAAACATTCCTCACCACTATTACCTATTTAAGGTCTGGAATTTGCATTGGCTCATATGTGCAATATATTCATGCAGTCCCAATCTGAATAATTCGTTTTGAATAACTCGGGGTGAATATTTTTTACTGTGAGTTTAAATGTATTAAAACCTTTATAGCCATTATCGACAATTAATTCAGGGTTCTAACAAAATGCTTCAGGTGATAATTACCAACACTAGAATTTCCCAGACGTATCGTTTACTTTTCTGTGATTTTTTTTCCTCATACGTTTGACAAACAACCTATTTTCACATTGTCTGTGTTTGCACTACACTGCAAATATCTAGAGGCCTGGTGCTAAATGGAGCATACCCACCAATGCCACATAATGTCATAACATCTTTTCTGTAAAGCCTCAGGATTTCAGATGT
This sequence comes from Pseudorhombus dupliciocellatus, assembly GCA_016785235.1. Lineage (NCBI taxonomy): Eukaryota > Metazoa > Chordata > Actinopteri > Pleuronectiformes > Paralichthyidae > Pseudorhombus > Pseudorhombus dupliciocellatus. The sequence continues at coordinate 1,270,962 of JAFBJW010000287.1, read as the reverse complement.
AAATGAAGGAGCCGACGTCGGGAATTTGTCTTTAAAAAGCTCAGAAATGCGAGGAAACGATGCATTTACAAGATGAATGATTTCCTTTGGAGTATGTAGGAACAGATTGAAAACACGACATAACTCCAGGTGGAGTTATGAACACAAACACACACGCACACACCTTCAGAGACATGACTGCCGCACCTTCACAATGCCCACAGGACACTCACAAACTCACATACATAGATCCAAAGTCACCATGTGGCCTCTGGTATATCAGGTCTCAACAGGGTGCACAACCAATCTACCTGAGAGTGTGTGTGTGTGTGTGTGTGTGTGTGTGTAAACCACCATGGGAGAAAGTGTTGTGAAAACTAATCTCTGTTGTTTCCCTCAGGTGACTTTGGAACAACCATTAATCGGTCACACACATTCATCTGCTGGGCGCGTGCGCGCACACAGCATCTATCCTATAGAAAGATGTGGCTGTAGTCTGGGCTTGGATAAATGGATAAATGTGTGTTGCTGCGCTGAGGCTCCGGCCTGCAGAAGTACTCATAACACTGGACAAGAAAAATGACTCGACTATAAAATTCGCACTCGTCTGATCCAAGGACTTTATGCTGTCGGAAGTTGCATAGAGAACCTGAGATGACTGATTACACATTATGTCCTTCTTTATAAAACATGTTTGTTTAAGTGAGCTGGCAGTGGACTAACTCACAGAAAAAAAAACAACTCTCCTTCACCTCCCTTGCCTTTAAATGTGAAGTCCACAGCCTGTACCCATTAACCGCTGTTTAGGTCATTTACTACTTATTTATAGATCAGGCACTAAACCTCCTGCTCACCACATACTCGCTTAATAGAGCTTAAACAGGTTTATTGGTGAATATTGGTTTTAGCTTCTGGCCTTCTGGGAAACAATGCTGGTTGTGTCCTGTGCCCAGTCCTCCTTCAGACAAATGTAATCGCCTCTTAATCTTAGCTTTGAACCCTCTGAAAGGAATACAATAAACTGCAGTACAAGTAAAATACTCAAACTATTTTTGGGCCGTAACTGAACACACCTGTTTACAATACATAATATATCAATTAATCATCAAATAGAGGTGTGGCATCACATGAGGAGCCGTCTGTCTATTGCCAGTCATGGAGCAGAATCGCAGAGCTTGCACCGTTGCCACAGACGCAGCCCTGAACTCTGCGGGACTCTGGCACGGACCTGCAGAGATCAGGTACAAAACTGCGAGGCGCCGCGTCTTAAACTATTACCCTCCTTCACCCTGCGTCTCCCCCCGGGCGATTTTCTGCAAATAACAAAGTGTTCTTAGTCAAACTCATCTGGAATGTGTTTTCAGCCGGCGTGTTATGTAAGTGGCAGCTGGGAGCCTCTTATTCTGAAGAGCCACAATCATGCCCGCAGCCAGCCAAATGAGAGGAGCATAACTAAGATGGATTGTGTGTGCATCACGGAAGGTAAGGTGGCTCTCTGACTGGAGAGAATCTGGCTGCATAAGTGTTGATATATGGAAATATAGTCAATCCAGCAGGGAGGGAAATAAATGTGTGCAAAGTAGTTTACAGGAGCATCACAGCAGTGAATCTACAATAACAATCTGAACTGTAAATCCACACACAGCGGCTGCTCGGGGAAAAGGAAAGGACATTATCTGAGGTCATATTTCCATCTGCTTTGGTTTATTTATTCGTAGCAAAAACTAAAACTGATTTCCATGACATTTTGTGGAGGCATGTGGCATGACCCCTGGAAGATGATTATGTTTTAGTGCAGACAAGGATCCGGGGTCGGATCCAGGAATTTGTTTGTTATACTTCCTTCAGAATTTCTCAGAGAACAACTAATGGATCTTGATGAGATTATGGGACTGATCTGAGTGTCGGCAATGCGGTGCCAATAACAACATCCATCCGCTCACCTCCTCGCTCCTACATGTCTCACAGGTTGCTTTCTAAAGCAGGAGCAGTGAAAGCAGGCTCTCAAAGAAAACATGGTCCATTACCAGAACAGAGTTTCACATTCTTTAAGGGGAGGTTATGCTCTGCAGCTCCGTTAATAGACAGATAATGATATTTTTTCTTTTCATGTGCCGACGCTACCCTCTCTCTGACCATCCATCCCTCCCATTAGCCAGTGTGAAAGGGTCAAGACATGAATGAAGTGCTCCACAATCCGTCGAGTCGACATTTTTCGAGACATCTCCCTTTTCATCTGCAACTCCCATCTGTCTGTCAATCTCGTCCTTTGCTAGCGCGGACTTTAAAGTCGGCGCATTCAATAGAGGTCAAAGTGGTTACCAGAGCAGAAGGGCATGGGGGCACTCCACATCCCGTTGAGCTGACACGTCCTGGATGATTCTCCTTTCAGCTGTCTCCCGCCCAGACAGGAGTATCGAACCGTCGAACCGAAGGTGAACTTCTCTCCGTTCAGCACGCCGTTAGGTGGAGAGCCGGGATGGCCACAATCTACGACTACAGACCCAGAGAGAGAGAGAGAGAGAGATGAAGGAGGAGCTCACATACAGTGCTCGTCTTGACTCAACACAGCTTTATGAAAAGAGCTGCAGATATCGACCTCAAGAGCTAAAGACTCAGATACAGAACCAGGAGGACGCTTGCAGGATTAGGAGAGACGAACAGAGCAGAGAGACAAACAGCGCTTGCTAAGATTTGTAACTGTCAGAAGAAGACAACAAAGAGCAAACAACTCCAACCAGTGTTTTCAGGCTCATATGAGGTCATCATGAGATCTTTAGATTCTCTTGAGGCATGCTTGAGATATACTGTTTACTTGAATAGGACAGACAAATCTATATGAGAATATATCTTCTAGATTTAGACATAAACAGATCATGAGGTAAAAAGGCTTGAATGTACGAACCAATGCACTCAGGTAGGGGTTTGTCCCACTGTCCCGTCGGTTGACAGCTCAACACTGGCGACCCGAACAGGTAGTACCCCGGGTTACAGTCGTAGAACACCACGGTGCCAAAGGTGAAGTTGCCGTGCTCTATTTTACTCTGTCGGATGGAGTTGGCCGGGATGCCTGGGTCGGAGCAGTTGACCACTATACACAGACAGACACAGGCATGGACACACGTGGACACACGCGGAGGACAGACACACACAGAGAAAGACGCAGATATAGAGGAGTATGTGTTATTAGGTATGAACCAGAGAGGGCCACTTCTCTTCCCCCTCCATCTTTCCCCAGGATTATGGGGCAACATTTTGGGGATTCACTGGTAGAGACGTTTAATAAAGTTATGGGTAAAATTGAGGTGAAATGAGGAGAGGATCGGGTAAACTAAGGATGGGCACTAGAGAAGAGGGTAGTACAGGTAAATAAAGATAAGGGGTGTGGTTTAAAAAGTGGCCTTTAAGGATTAGGGATAAATAAGGTTAGGGGTGAATACACTTAACTTTTCTCCCCACCTTTACACGTTGGGGGCGGGTGGCTCCACTGGCGGTTAGCCTGGCACTGAGCGCGTGCAGGCCCCTCCATTTCATAACCTCGGTTGCAGACGAAGCTGACCCCGTCGTTGAGGTTGAAGCCGTTTCCCACGGTGCGACCATATATGGGGCTTCCTGGGTGGCCGCAGCTGATCGCTATAGGGAAGAAAGCGTCAATCATGGGAACATGTGCCTAAATAAAGATCTCTAATTACATTTATTATATATTAAAGCTTTTACCTAACATGATCTTGCTTCACAAGAGACGAGTAATTTAATGTCAACGTAATAATGAATTCCATGAAGGTTTCTAATTATCTCAGTGCTTTACGAACTTCTATGCGCCACTCAACCTCAATTCAATTTTTTATACCGAAGACATAAATCATTGACACATAGTCACAGGTGAGAGATTCCACTGTTAAATAGTTTCATGGTTTCATTAAAAAAAGTGGAGACACAGAAACATAAGAGCTAATCCAGGCCTGAAAATCAGGCAGTGTCTAGAGAAAGCCCAGATTTGGACCAATTATCTTTGTCTTTCCTTCGGCAATTCACATGGGTCATTACTTTGAAATATTAACATCTGCATTAGAGCCCAGTGTCCTCTGTTGGTCATTCTGCATAATTATTCTTTTTTTTTCTCAGAATTTTATGCACTGGGTCAACCTACAAGTGTGTATGGGGCCTTGTCCTCATTGAAGAAGAAGAAGAAGAAGAGGAAGAGGCAGCAGCCAAGGTCCTCTTGTTAGTTGATCGGTGAAAATCACAAGTTTGTTTACACGCCTAAGATACAAATTTATCTGACACCATCAGCGTGACCTGCAGCTCCACAGCGTCTCATCATCATTCTGTGTTTGTGTCTCTAAACAAGAGCCTCTCATCTCCATAATTACAGTATAATTTGGCTGTAAAATGATTTCCCTCAATAACTCCTGCATGAATAACCTCAATAAAAACAGCGAGCGCAGAACCGCTCCTCTCACATACATAGATGAATGGACGATAATAACCACATAGACGCAGACGCATCCATTACCCAAACATAACTGAGTTTTCATTTTTATTGTTTCAAGGAAAACCTTCTGCAGAACTGTAGACGCTACGTCTCCACGGCCAATACGGTCCTAATTTTGTAAAAGCTCTCTTTTGATGAAAGGCTCTGTGATTCTCAAGCTATCACTTAATTGTGCCCAGTTGCTGAAAGCATTCAGGGCGCTCACAGCAAATCACCAATTGTAAGATATTTTCAGGGTAGCTTGGAAGCACGAGGACCTTCTGTTGTTACCATAATGCCTTTTTATGAGACCATTGTGGCGTCCGACCACACAACCCCCCGGACGACTGGGTGAATAGTACAGACACTATGAAAAATCTTTATCCATCACACTAATTAACTAATACTACTACGTCACACAAACACACACACACACAACTGCACAAACCCCAACGGGTATTTTCCCATCAGTATTCTCTGAATTCTTATTTGTGTTATCACTGAACCACAGCAGAGATGTGACTGCAGGTGGGCTTTGTAATGATGTTCTAGATCACATCACATCCAGGGCCACGCTCCTGATTCAGTTATTTTCCTATCGACTGAGTCAAACTTAGAACATTATAAAGGACATTTCTGTCAATAACCATCAATATGTATTTATTCTATCCCCCCCCTCCCCCGACCATAAATATCCATTTCAAATCCTTTTACTGGACTTGGAGGCCATCTGTCTCGGTTACAAACTGTTTTCCTGTTTATCTTTAGCATCCAATCAATCAGGGCCTGTTGAATTCTAATGCCACCCATAAAAACAATCATATCACAAAGCACGTCTTAATTTGTCAGGCGAATGTCTCTCACTGGAACAACTTTGAATCTTCAACCGCACAGGCAGATATAATGTGTAAAATCAAATAAAAGATCTGGGCACTTTATCAGGCCCTTATTTCCAAATTGCCTCAATTACAACAAGCTCTTGGGTCTTGATCCGTTATCAAGCAAAATATAATATTTCAAAAAAAAAAGTAATTCATTTGTTCTATAAAAAGTTAATCAAAGTTAATTTTCCTGTTGTGTTTTATGATTTATTCGATTCTTATTGCCGAAGCACATTAACTTTGTGAGCGCCTGTGTTATCATAACAGATGCAAATGATGTTTTATATACGCAACCGGGAAAGAGCTGTGTGTGATTTAGAACCTGTTAGTGTGTGTGTGTGCGCCACAGTCATGGCATATGGTTGAATTTACGGGCATCAGACTAGCTTATTGGTTGTCATGGTTACAGATATATTTGGGTTTGAGTTGAGTTGAGAATCTTTAGTCTGTCAGACGTGTGTGTGTGTGTGTGTTTTCCTCACATATGCAGATGGGCAGCTGGCCAGACCACTGGTTGTCTTGGAGACAGATCCGAACCGATGAGCCTATTAGTCGAAAGCCGGGGAGACACTGATACACGACCGTGTCACGGTAACCAAAGTTCTCCCCGATCACCTGACCATTCACAATGCCTTCTGGGATTCCACAGTGTCCAGCTGGGGGGGGGATTCCACAGTGTCGGGGGGGGGGGGGGGGGGGGGGAGAGACACACAGACACACACACAAACTCAGATGTTAGTTTTCTTGCTTGTACAGTATGAGCTTCGACAATCATCCTCACAACAACAATCACAGCTCATATGCTATGCACATAAAAAAGTCGTGCTGGAGTTGAGCCCCTCAAGTAAATTAAACATGAAGTCTTCTTGTTCCCTGGAGCCACACACCTCCGTGATGAAATATCTCCTGGCTGAAGAAACATTACATTTAGACTTTCTGTGTGGAGTGTTTTGGTTTTTAAATATTCAAGTCGAGGGTGTAAGTCAGCAATTGCAGCTTGAAAAGATTCAAAAGCGTCAAACTTTTAAATGAACGTCCTTGTGCTATTTGAAATCCTCAGACTTTACCTGGTGACATGGAACCAAACAGGGACGTTGGTCCCTTCGCTCCCTTTTGATCCAACTCTCTCCCATTGGTCTGATTCAGTGTTTTTATAGAGAAATGTTTCAAAGGACTCCCACAAAAAACACTGCATACAAACATTTTCTGTTCTCAAAGTCAGGACGAGAGAGAGAGTATTGATTTCATTATTTACAGTAGATGAAAATCTGCGCCGTGTCCCCTGGTGTCAGCAAATGCAATTCAAAGACAGTCAGGGATGGTTAGAGACCGAGAGAACAAAGGTTGCCTCATATCACCCGTCGTTTCATATTGTCCTTTAGGTGCTGAGCAGAGTTGAAGGGCATTACATATTCTACTGCCTTGAGTACGCTGAGGAATGTTAAACACGCTTTACAGTTTGATAATAATAATTCATATAACAAGTACAATGGTAAATGGCAATTGTGTGAATGTGTGTTTGAGCTTCTTTGAGCAGGGGAGGTTAAAAAAAAAAACATGCCTCAAATATCGACAGTGTGCCTGCACTTCCTGATGAAGACAGAATATTCTGGACACAGACGCCGCCAATCATCACCCATGGAGGAGCCGGACTTGCCCTAACCCAACGACAGCCAGTCAAAAGGTGACTCTGCACTTTTAAATACAGTCAGTCGTGTCTAATATTTCACTTTACGTAAAACAATCTGGAAAATCCTTGAATATTTGCTTGTAAAGAGGATTTCATTTCTACATTTTCACATCTTTGTTTACTTCTTTGAATATTTCTGCCTTTGGTGAATGTCGGTTGCAAATCAGCTTTGTAATTTCAACGATCCGTGCGAACAACCAAACAAAAGAAGCCGGATATATTTTGAAGAACGTCGCGAAAAGTTACTGAGTAAAAACTACGTGAAACTTTTTTTTCTGTTGGACTGGACTGATTCCAGTTTCTTGACAGAATCATGCCTCCTCATCGGGGTTAAGTTACACTGAACTCTTTATAAATTGCGTCGCACATCCCTCCTCAGCCTGTCAGGTATTCTGGGGAAACGCGGTTTCTTCTGAGGCTTCGTGAAGAAGTGACAGCGCCGTGTCATAACATCTGTTGCCTCTGGTTGGCACGGTGACAGAAGAAAGCGGCTGATTATTCCTGGCTCATATATACACGAAGGAAAAAAAGATTCAGAACAAATTTATCAGGAGCACGGGAGAGGGTTCCTTGTGTTGGTCGAGAGGTGGATAGAGTCAGAGGTGTCGGGCAGAGACCTACTTAGGATTCCGGGTCTCATTAAAACCACATGTGAGCGTATGAACATGTAAATCCAGAGAGTCCATATCGTGTCTGCTCTGTACGTTTCTGAATTTCTGGTTCCAGTGGTTACGTACCTAAGCATCGCGTTTCTGTTCCGCTCCAGAGCCCTGAGGACAGGCACTCTCTGACAGCCGAGCCCACCAGCATAAAACCAGCATCGCAGGTGAAGATGGCCGTGGCGCCGAATGTGGTCTGAGTGCCGATCTTCTTCCCGCTGGGGGGAGACGGCAGCTCGCCGCAGGAGATGACTGAGACACACAGACCCGTGCACAACATTGACATGAAATAATTATTCCTATCATGAGTGATTTAAATATACATATATATATATATTTTTTATTAAGCGCCCACCAATTATATTTCTGATGAAGAAATTATCAGTACATTTCCAAATGTCACAGAATCAAAGTGACAGTTTCAGGTGACCAGGTGAAATCTAATCAGTGGAAATTCAATTATCACTTAAAACACCTCTATCTTTTGATAACAGCACGTCAACAATAAAAAGCTTTTTACAGACCATTTGTTTTGGTCCTCTCTGCTTCGAGCTGCTGTTTCATAATACTCAGATGAGCCCACCTCACAGCTGTTTGTAGCTGGAGGAGAAGATTAAAAACATACTTGTTTTCTTCTTTGGCAGGGAGTTTTAATTTCTATAAATCTGCCCGTTTGGCTGCAGAGGTGTTGACAGCTGTACGGTCTGAGCTCACCTCGTACTACGCTGACGTGTGACTCACCTGCCGCGGCTTCTCCTGACGCCCGCACGGCGTAGTTTGCCCTCCGTCCGTCTCTGACAACATCTGAGTGCATATTTCTACAGCCCTTCCCTCAGATGTTATCCATGCCGCTACCTGAATAAACCTGCGTTGCTATGGTGACGCCAGCTGGTGAAAGGGTCCTACAGTGCATACGTCCAAGAGGTGGACGTGGGAAAACTCACTCTGACTTTTGTGCTGACACATCCTTGTGTGCTGTGTCTCACTCAGTGAGAGAGGACCAATGATCAGACCAGATCTGAACACGATCTGAACGTATTTGTTAATGACCTGAACACGTCTCATACATAACGATTTATGCCCCTTCATGTTCAAGTTTGTTCTAATAGTCACTCTGGCTGTCTAACCGCCTCAGTCGCTCACCCTGACAGTGCGGCCTCTCGTTCCTCCAGCTCCACACGCCAGTGGGCAAGCACTGGATGTGGGCGGGGCCTAGCCGGTAGTATCCCGGGTCGCAGGTGAACACGATGCGCGTTCTGTATTCATAGTGCGAGCCGTTGACGATCCTCCACCGGCCGTGCTCCAGAGAGAACGACCCGATGCTGGGACACACGACCACTGCAGAGACGGTGGGAGGAAAAATAAAATTAGCGTATGCTTAAAAAAAAAAAAAAAAAAGAAGAAGAAGAAGAAGAAGAAAAAAGAAACACAATTTCCATCTTAAATAGTGTCAGATAGTAAACAGCCGGCTCAGAGTGGGGCCAGGGCCTCTGTATAATATCTCGCAGATGCATAATAATGACTCAATTTAAATACTGATGCCTTGGCCATAAATGTCTACGACTCTTTAACGGTGATTGCGTACAAACGAGAATATGCATCATACTCAGGGAGACGTGATCATTTTATATATTTACCTCTGCTGAGCAGGTGAGGTTTCCACACCTCCCTGTTTGTGGCAGGATTGCACAAACATACACTCAACAGATTTCAATCAAACTTGTGTGGGGTCGAAATAACTCCAGTCCCTCTTTGGTGCAGATCAGGATGTTGTATCATTTGTTATAGCTCTTGTTGATTTTCCATCTTAACCATGAGCAGCTCACCAGAACACCGTGGTATCTTGTTGTGGTTGCTCCATGTTCCGTCGGGCTGACAGATTGCAGACGTCAGCTCTTTACTGGACAGCCTGTACCCGTCGTTGCAGAAATAGGACACTCTTGTTCCAACGGAGTAGTCGGCCGTTACAGTGCCGCCGTTTATAGGAGACTTGGGTGCACCGCACGAAACAGCTAGGGGAAGAACACGACACGGGAGGACGACATGAGAAAAGACGGATGATGACGCACACACGGATTTGATGGGAAATATTTCTGGGGATTCAAAGCCACTGCATCTGTAACTCTAGTTCCAACTCGAACATGCAGCTCCACAGAGGTTTTAAATAGCCCAGCATGGTGCTGTATGTTCTGCTACAAGCTGCGCCCTCCTATGGTTTTCTGATGTGTGGGTTTAGACACGAGCAGGTTCAATACAAAATGTCACCAGGTCTCTGCAGAGCCACTGTAACACATTCTGAAAACACACATGCAAAGAGACGCAAAGGGGAGAAAAACGTTCGCATCTGAGCCAAAATTCATTCATGTTTCATTTCATTTGTCAAAGGGACATGAATTATACACGTTTATGCCCCCTCTCCAAACAACGGATCTGACATTTCTCTGACTTGAATTTGGAATATGTCGAGTCTGGAATGAAAAAGAATAAACTGATACTTAGATGGGGAAGCGGCTGTGCGAGGTTCACAGAGAGGACAGATTTTCTCGGGTCTATTTTCGGCCACGCAGCTGTTTTGGGAGTTCTATCCGGGTTAGCTACATTAGCTATAAGAAACGTAACTGTGATTGAAAGGATTCTACTTTGGAATTTACAGTGAACACGCATTCTATAAACAGACTATACAAGCAGACCCACCTTGACAGGCCGGCACAGGAGAGTCCCACGCGTGGTAACCGAGCGATGTGCGTCGGCAGGTTGCCGTGGCGTTGCCGATGAGACGGTAGCCACGGTCACAGGCCCACCGCACCACGCTGTTGATATGGCCGCCGCTCTGAGAGGAGATGGAGCCGTGCAGGGGGGAGTCTGGCGTGGAGCAGTACAGGGCTGGAGTGGGGAAATAGAAGAAGAATAAAACAAGAGATTTGGAAGAAACGTCGACACTCGCACTCTCTGCTCCGACAGAAGTTCTGAACAAATCTAGAAGGACAGGAAATCCCTTCCCAGCGATGGAGAGATTATAGCCGCGCAGATCAATGCTTATGTTCACATGCAGGAGTGCAGTACAAACATTATCATGAGTCTCACACTGCAAGGTTGAAGTGGAACGTTAAAGTCTGCTGTCGTGATGCTGCAGCCTTCAGATGACAATTTTCCAAAACAAGTCACGACTGCATTTCTAACACGACAGCAGGCAAAGTGGTCTGATGGCCCATGTGTCATTTTTGTGGGTAAAATATAAATTTAAAAGACAACGACAATGTTTTTTATTGTATGTGTTAAACTATTCAGTCAGGTTGTTAGTAGGAGGAGGACATTATCACACTATGAACAATATGTCAAAACTCTAGCAGGGCTGTAATACAAATATTATGTTTTTATTCACTGTGGTGATTATACTTTTCTGGCACACTTAAAATATTATGAACAATCTTTCTTTGTATTAAACAATCAGTGAGCGAGTTGATGTTGAAAGGACTAAACACGCGGCCCACAGAGCTGCGCGCCGCTTTGTGCAATTTGATGAAATATTCTCTCACCAATAAAACATTCATCCTTGGCGCCAGACAATATTGGCAATGGAAAAGTGCTGCAACCCAACAACAGGTAAGCTAATATTGAAGTCCTTCAGCTGTTTGTTGTCTTGGCAAACCCAGTCTGACGCTGTATCGGTGGCAGTAGATAAAGGTCCAAACAGAGGAGTGTCAGCATATCGTAGGAGAAGTTACCAGAAGGAGGTTAGCATTCTGACAACAGCTACGCACTGGTCTTGTATAACAACCAAAAAGACAGGACAATGGATTTCCTTATGACAAGATTCACTACTTGAAAGTAAAACGTAATGTTATGAAAGTTTGGGCACATTTTAATTTTGTTTTGTCGAAGTACACTGTTGAAGTTGAACCCTCTTATTAGCAGGATCCTGGCATACGTTGCACCATCCTGGCAGATGGCCACATTAACCACAGCTGTAGACGAAGGTTACTGAGCGAGAGGCCTTTTTTTTTTTTTTTTTTTTTTTACCCCCCTGTTATTATTCACTGCATCATTCATCATACAGAGCAGTGGTTCTGTTCTGTTAAATGTTTAAGAGGCAGCCTCCTGAGTGGAGGCTATGAAGTGAGCGCGCAAAGTCCACAGCAGATCGCAACTGTCATAAAGTGTCCTTGAATAAAGCACTCAGCCCCCATTATCCGCGCTGCTTAATGTCCGACCGTCTAAAGTTAGACTGAGCAGGTGCAAGTCTGAATGCAAAGCTCTGTAAAACAACACCTGTGCTCGTCCAGGGTCCCTGGTGTGAATTAAAGTAAACCCATAATGCATTTCAGTCATGGGCTTTAGACAGACAGGAGAAAAGGAAGACAACTATGCTAATGGCGAAGCGATTCATTAAAGTAGAAGATTTATTTCACTACTTTAATGTGAGATCACATTTAACAAATCATGATGTAAAGTTTAAAATAGTCTTGCCTCTGTCCTTCTGTCTGTCTAAGTTTCTTCTCATAGCCATGCATTATAACAATAATAGAAAGTAGTAGTAAAAATAAAGTTGGGATACATACTTTGGTACTCACCAACATAGCGAATCTTGAAGCCCTTCTTGTTCGTGCCGTGGTCTGAGGACCAGCGCACCAGGAACTGGTGGCCGGAGGTGGTGAGGTTGAAAGGTGTGGGCAGGTCTCCGCTCAGCGTGGCCAGAGTCGGGCTGTTGGCTGTGGGACCTGAGAGGGATCGAGAAAAGGTGAGAGGAGAGGGGGAGGACGAAGAGGACAAAACGCTGTGAAGGGTGAGACACTGGAAGCAAACTGCCATTTGTTCTGGAACAAGAAGTCTGTGTTTTTCCATGGGGTTCAACACTGTGTGAGTGGGTTTTACCATCAAATATCTCCAACACATCAAACTCTCTCTCCGTGTGGAAGCTCTCGAAGGTGATGGTGACGTTGTATCCCTTCTCCACGGTGATGCTCCAGGAACACATCTGGAGATTGGGGTAACTTTCTGGCCAACCAGGGCTGAGGATGACACCCGATGAGTCGTATCTCACGTCATGTGCCGGGCATTGGACTGTTCATGGGGAGGAAAACCCATTGAGTTAAAGTTCATACAGGCAATTTCTGGATTTTAGTTACAAGCCCAATTTGCTTCTGTGCTGACAAACACTCACCCTGACACGTCGGAGGCGGCGCATCCATCTGCAGTCTCTCTCCGAGCCGACATGTTAGAATCTCACTGCCGACCAATGAGAAGCCAGGATGGCATCTGTACCTGATGATGTCACCTGCAGGGGCAGAAGCACCTCGTGAGAAAAGTCTTGGAAAACCAGAAAGCTGAAAGGTATCATCTACAATTACTCACGTACTGCAGTGCACTTCACTCAAGTCGTTTTCATTTACATTTTTCCCCTCCACTTTATTTCTGAGGGACTTAGCGTACTTCTTTCCTCCACTCAACTTAATTGCCAGCTTAACAAACTTTAACAAAGTTTTATAGACTTAAAATTGTGAATCCTTCACTGTGAAACTCTCCAACAGTCCCACTATGACCAAATAAGTAAAATGCTGACGGATGACAATATAAATCTGAGTATTATACAGCCTAAAATACTACCTCCACTTTTTATACGGTATTTTCAATGCAATTTTATGATTGAAAAAAATTACACCACACACTCGTTTTTTTTTTTTTTTTCCTTTATCCTATCGACAACCGTCTGCATCCTCCATCAGACTGACACGTCAGACAGCTCACCTATCTCCAGCTCCCCGTCCTCCATCAGCATGTCAGCGCTGGCCACTTCTGGGGGAGGCTGACAAACTCTTAATTGGTAGGCTGAGGAGAGGAGAGACCGCAGAGAGGGATGATTTTAATGTGAAAAGAAACATGCTGGATCGACTTAAACTTTGCCTGTTTTGTGCCGTGAATGTCGTAAATCTGCGTTTCTGCATTGAGGGATCCTCCGTGACTCCGAAAACGACACAAGCTGCTGTCTGTTTATTTGATTTCGTTTTGGTTGTATCAGTTTAACTTCACTTTTTAAAGTTCAGGCGGTCCGGTCACCAATCGACAAACAGACGCCGCTGCCGCCACTGCGCAGACACAGCCCTGCCTTGAATCATAAAGAGCAAGTGGCTTCACAGCGACTGAGCTGAAGGCTGCAATCAATATTACTGCATGACCATAGATCACTCACTAACAGAGTGAGGGGGAGAGGAGAGAAAATACAGAAGGAGAGAGAGAGAGAGAGAGAAGGGAGAGACAGGGAGGGCTGAGGGCTGTAAGTCAGGATGAAATTGACTATGAAAATGAGACCTGCCAATAGTATCTGCTGCTCTCATGCATATCAAAGCCCCATAGTGCGTGTGCATGTGCGTATGTGTGTGTGTGGGTCTGAGAGGATCACTGTGAGCAGTCATTGATCTCACTAAGCTCCGAGAGTTTTTTTTCTTTCTCCTCTCTTATAGCTCCTTCCACATTCACATCACACCATCGTCTTTCTTCATCTACATGTCCATGACAACATCATCCGCCGCACCGTGGCCCTCGACTCTGAGCGGGAGGTGCTGGCATTCAGAGCCGTGACCCAGACATAAATAAATAGAAGGACAACGGCGTTGATAAACACCCCCGAACAGAGGACCGATGCGTCCGCTGGGGTTTATTTGGCATTTCAAACCAAAACCGCACTTTAGCATCTGTCTCGGAGACAAAGTGCGTCTGAATTTCTGCTGCGTCACTAAAGGACGCTGAGGGAGAAACGTAAATAAATAGAGCTCCATCAGCAGAGCTGCTTATTATTCCTACATTCATTACCTTTGACTTTTTATCTTTTCTACACTATTAATTAGGGTATGTGACCTTCTTATCTGACCCTGACTCTTGCTTAATCATCTTATAAAATTGAAGTGACATAACAATGATAACAGGCGCTGGCTCACATGCCATCCATTATCCATCTCCCACGTCACTTTGTGCTGTGCATCCCCTCAAAAAAACAGAAATTCAAAATATTCTTGGCTCCATCAGATGGTGCGGCTGCCGTGTGAGTGGGACAGCTGACAGTCAGAACCTGCAAACAGAAGTTCATTAACAACGCGTCGTCTGTCTGAAAAGGGGGAAGCCTGCTCAAAATGATAAAAGAAAAAAAAGGGAAAACTTGACATCCTCATGCACAAGCAGAGCATAGAAATTTGATCGAGGATAGAAAGAGGCAGAGGCCATGCACGTATAAATACAAGTTAAGGAAAGTTAGACTCGTGAGAAGCCAACCTGTCAAAATTAAACTTGATCCCAAAAGGAAACTTTCCAGGCAAGGAATTATTCTGACAAGGATGCGGAATACAATTATTATTTAATTTACGGTCTGATGAAAACCCAGCGTCTCCCTAATAATAAAGCTTCAGTGTTGCCAGACGTATGATGATGATTGTATCTGTATGATAATCTCGCCCTCTATATGACGTCCGATCAACATTGCACCGTGTAATAATATCTGATCATCATGTGACAGCGTCAATACTCATCCTCGAATGTGATGACCTTCCTCTGTGAGAGCAATGAGATCACTCATGTTGTCATTTGGTCCTATATACGCATATAAGGGGTTTCTCACATGCATCACTAACCCCTCTCTCAACCATCATTTGAGCTCATCCACTTTATGCTGTGTTGCAATGTGAGCCTTCGAAGTGCCACGTCAAGCAAAAGAAGGAAAAACATCATAATTGGAGCCAAACGATTTCACAATAGTCGTCCCGGAGGAAGATTGATGTTTGCAGGCAGACGGGCAAAACGGGACGGAAGATGAGAGCGGAGGATTTCATCTTAAACAGTGGTTAAAAACAAAGAGTAATCTGAGTGCACTGAAGGACCGGAGCGAAAAGATTGAAATGAAATGAAAAGCTGAACGGCATCGACAGTTTTGACACAGAGACAGAGCAGCGAAAAATACAATCTCCCGAACTCCGAGGAGGGGAGATGACTCTCAGTGTGTGTGTGTGTGAGAAACACAAACATACATTGTTTACAAGGAGAGACTCACTAATGAACAAACCCCAATGAATGAGGATTACTTCCATGACCCTACCAGAAATTTAAATACATATGCTGGCTATTTCTCAGTGGTTTAAAAATGATGGTGATGAAAGTATTTCACTTTAATCTCGTACGAGGTAATGAGTGATTAGTTGTTTATTATCCACACCATCAAACATAAATCAATCAAAATCCACTGTTCACCGAATCAACAGCAACTCTCTCTTTTCTTCCATCCACGGCATCGTTCTATTTCATGTGGCCTTGGGTTGGTTGGCAGCGGCCATTTTATACCGCTAAGTGTTTTATTGAGCTTGACTTACATTGATCAGTGATGTCAAGAATCATTACAATATTTCACTGGATAAAAAAAAAAATCTACTGGGCTATTCACTCTATCACCAAGGACATGAGGTTTTAAAAACGCATTTCAATGCCGCCGGAGAGTGACACCACACATCCAAACTATGCTCAATATTTTGTGACTCTAATCGCAGCCCAAGCGCACCAGTTAAAATGGCCGAATATACAATATATACACTTCCACCCCCGTGAGAGAGATGTCTGTATGTGCAGGTAGAGAATTTGTGTGGGCATGTGAGCATCGGACTGAATGGATGTCTTTGCTGGATGTCCTTGTCCGTTGTTCTTATCTGTCATTCATAAAAGAACATGGGGTCAGTTCCCTTTGCCTTGTCATAGTCAAACTGTCCATCAGCAGCACCGGAAGAGAAGCTCCCTGTTTTACTGGTCGGAGTCGTCCATAAAGATTTTACGGTCCTCAGCAGGCTGGGGCAATCTAAACTGAACAAATTGCCCACTGGTTTTACCGCTTGTCTCTCACAGTAACATCCGGCTGCAGGTAAAATAGCTAATGACACTGGTATCTGGAACAGAGTGGACATAATCACATGATGTGGGCAGCCAGTTATGGGATGGCCAGCTCCCTGACAACTTTGATCCCGCGGTTCCGATCTTACCGTGGTAGCTCAAGACGAAGAAGCCAGCTCCAGAGAAGTCCGAATGGAACTTGATGAGGATGATGTTGGACGTCGAGTAGACGGACTCCAAAGCTGTGTTCCCACTGAACTGGCCGATCTGAGGAGAGGATTGGTCCGGACCGTCCCTGCGGAATGACAAATATTGGATTTCACAAAAGGTGCACTCAGACATTAAAGAGGAAAGGACTTGATCTTTCTTTATAGAACAATGGGGGCAGAGAAGTCAGCATAAAGTATTATTGGATAAGTTCTTGCAGGCGCATGTGACATTTAAACAGCTATTTGTGATTAGGAAATGGTTTCTCCGAGGGGAAGAAACAAAGACTTGAAGATATTTATGAGACAGAACCTGGAGCTGCTCCATTGCCTGTGAATGGGATAAGACCTTTGTGTGATAAAGAGGCAGCGCACCAGAGCGATTGCCGGCGAATATGTGTTCATCCTCCCTCTCAGAAGAACGAGCGACGTTCTTTTAAATACGCACCAGCCACCAAACTCAGCAGCACGTCCTGATGTATTGATCGAACTGTCACCAGATCACAAGATAAACAAACATATGAATCCTGGTTCTGAATGGGATTTGGACCTGCAGCTGTATTCGGGTCACTAATATTGGCGTCATGAAAAGTTGCGCAATTACCGCACGCGGCAGACAGGAGGTTATTCGTCAAATGGCAGGTCGGGCTCCCGGTGCAGTGTCATGAACATATTTCACCTTTAATGACAACACCACCAGCTGTCAGACTGGGAGCTAACCAATAGAAGGCTCATTATCGGTGATTAAAACGTGTCATCGCCACGTTAAATGGAATGATGATTTCCTGCTGGTAAGTGTTTTTAAATGAGGCCAATTATACCTGTCAGGTTATGCAAGGAATTATTCCGGCCGATGATTGGGCGGCTCAGAGTTGTTTCAGTCGCCGCTGATTGCTGCTGACGCTCGCGAACAATTATGAGAGCGCCGAGGCGTCACGTGCACGCGGGGAGAAGGCCTTCCCGCGTGAGGCTCCGTCGCTGACATGTATGATGATTCCCGCCATGAACTCCTGTGGCACAGCTCCCAGTGTGAGCCCAATTAGCAGACTAACTGACTGTCAGGTCGGCTGGCTCCGGCCTGAGGAGACCGCTGTGAAAATCACACCTTCACCACGGACACTGTGCTCCCTGCGGGGAGCCGGTGTTGTGGCAGCGAGGTTGTGAGTTTGCTCGTGTGTAGCTGTCGTCGCTTTGTGTGAGTTCAGCGGTTCGTCTACATTTCTTCCTCCCGAGTTGACAGCAGGGTCAGGGACATGCTGTGGGACCAATTCACGGATTCACAGAACTGGCCGTGGGCGGACACACATGCCTCTGCAATGTTATGTTGTTTGACATGACAAACATATACGTATATATATATAGATAGATAGATATATAATAATAATTATTATTATTATTGTTGTTGTATATCTAGGAAATATTTATTTGGGTGGACATCTACTTCATCTACATCCAGACTTTCTCTGACGCCAACAATATTCTTGTTATCATTTGTCCACCCTGGACATTTTGAAGGTGATCTTATAACAAGCTGGAAAATATGAGACAGACGTTTGGTCCCTCTCTGTGGGTGTGTTGTCTGGCAAGTCAGATGACATTGTACCGCGCGCTCAATTTAAAGGAAACAGGCTTTCGCGATGCGGCAGCGGCAGAAATATTGCGACCATATAGAAATGGCCTTTACAGTCCATTTATTGTTCCGCTGCCACCTTGTACCTGCAGATAGCTATGCAACATGCAATCTAAGCACCATTTAAACACCTGCATTGACAAAATGTCTGCTGTGGCCGATGGCCGCTCTCCTCAGGAAGAATAATGAAGAGAAGAGTCAAGGCTGGGGCAGGAGGGAGAGAAAGATGTTTTGTAAATGGCATATGAGGCTCAGTGAGAGAGGAAGACTGAGAGATGGGAAGAAAAAGACATGACAAGAAGGAAATCATGTCAGAGTGACTGACTTTAAATTTGTGGTCGTATGAGCCCTTGCAGGAATTCACCAATTAGTGAGCAGCTTTGAAAAGATGCTAAAGAGCGTGAGACCCTGGGAGAGAGAGAGAGAGAAGTGCATGTGTGACAGAAGTTCGCAGAATATGGAGGAACAAATTTAATGGCGATTAAATGGCAGACCAATAAAAAAGAAACTTGTTTGCTGAAGTAAACCTTAATGAAGCAGAAGGAGGGGAAAAGATCATTGAGTCGCGGCAACATAATGAGGATGAACTCTGTAAAATAAATAACTGACACCCACCACACGGTGATGTAATCGTATATGGGCTCAGTGCTCAGCACGGTGAAGTTGATGTAAATCCCGTGTCCGGGCGGAACCCTCACGCTCCACACGCAGTCCTGGAAGTTGGGGTATTCCTCCGGGTGACCGGGAGAGTAAATGGTTCCGTTTAATGACGTGATGTTCCCGCCACAGAGAGCTGCGGGACAGAGCGTTAACGGAATTACTTCAATAAATTAGCAGAGAATTAGTATTAACTTGGTGAAGCTTGGGTAATTGTCTGGATGACTGAGGGAGGACAGGACGATCAGTCTTGTAATAACACCTCGATACTTTTAATAAATTGTCGTTACAGTTTTATTTCACTTCTGTGGCGCAGGTATTCCCGGGGAGTGTTGCTCACCACCGCTGAGAGCTGTAAAACTTCCCATCCACACTTTTATAAACGGCACGTCCTTTGAGTTAGATCAAGCTTTACAATTAAAAATAATATCACTGGGATTAATGTGCAGCGGCTGCTCATGAAGTCAGAATAAAATAATTTCGTGATGCGATTTCACCTCTGCAATTATCTGAAAATACAAAACAACCACACGCCTGACAACGCGGTGATTATGTCCAGATTTATTTCCTACACACTTTCAGGGAAATGAACTTTCTCCTGTTGATTCCATCGACTGCTGAACAATTACATTGTTACACCGGCACAAAACTCTCCACTTTACCCTCAGTGCAGCAATCAATATCATCTGGTTAGGGTCTGGCAGCACTATACTTTAGTCCCTGGTGTAAAAAGAGTAAATATCCCACATGAAAGCAAACCACTGTAGAACTCACCTTCGCATCGTGGCAGCGGGTGGTTCCAGTTCCTGCTGATTCCGTGCAGACAGGTGAGCGACGCCTCTCCAATCAGAGAGTACCCCGGCAGACACTCAAACGACACGGTCATGCCCACGCTGAAGTCCGTGCCGATCACGATGCCGTTTCGAAAGGGCCGAGGGTCTGGGCAGCTCTGGAGCTGATAGGCTGCAGGGACGACAAACCACAACGCACACAACATCAGATGGGTTGTTTTAGGGGAAAAAAAAGGTACATCCCCAGGAAACACATTGCTATTTTTTCTTCTCGCAGAGCAAAAACACAGGGTTCAGATGACTCAACAGAACCTAAAGGGAGACGACCATGATAATTCATTAATATAATAAAACTGCTCATATTTATATTTGTTCCTTTCCTCCATATTTGTTTGTGGCTGCGTTATCAGATATGAGCTATTATTCATAAGCCACTGTAATTTCCCCATTAACGGAAATACCGGTAACAAATTAAGGCTAATTTGTCAAATCTGTCACAATTAATGAAGGAATGCATTGAACCTTTTTTGTTGTTTGTTGCCTAAGAGAATAAATATAACACTCATCCAGTCACGAAAATTAGTGGGACCTGCGTGAGCCCGGCAATTTTTGGCAACAGCGAAACATTTTATTGTTGTCTGATACTTTTGTTTTAATTTGATTTGTCACTCCTGAGAAATTAGAGTGTATAAATCTAATGGCCACGTTGGCAAGAGCGGCTGGTTCCAGTGAAGTAAGAGCACGTCAGCTGCCAGCTCTTGTTTTGTTTTGCTTTCCTCGGAGAGCCGGCGTGATCGAGACGTTGCAGAGGAACTTGCGGAGGCACCTTGATAAGTGATGTGGAAGCCCGGTTTGTTCTGTGAGTAGTCGCTGTGGAAGAAGAAGCTGGTCTGGTGGGTGGTGCTGAACAGAGCTTTGGGGATGACGGGCCCGCTGAACCGGTCGATGACCGAGCCGGTCTCCAGCGTTCCACTGCGGATCTCTAAGTAATCGTGGATGGCTTCGGTGGAGAAGTTCAGGAACTGGAGATGGATGCCTGGGTAAAAACACACAGCTCGTGACATTTACCGCCATTAATGAACTGACGGCGCGGCCATCAATACGGGCAAATGTGCCATAATTGAAAAAGCATGGATAAAGGCCACCAAAGTAATTGAATAAACCAATCTGTAAATAACATAGACACAAAAAAGTGCAGACAGAGACAAAGAGAGACAACAGATGCTCGAGCAAACAGAGGAGGCGCTGCACATATTTCATGCTCGCGTCCAAAGTTGACAGTGTCTCTTACCGAAGCCGACAGGTAAGTTGACTGTCCATGTGCAGTCTAATCCACTGGGGTAGTTGCCTGGGTAACCAGGACTTAGAATCACTCCGCTTACATCTGTCATAGACCCACCACACTGAGCTGGAGTCACACACACACACACACACACAGAAAGAGAAGAAAGGTGGTTTGGTGTTGAAAGCAGCAAATCAGGAGGGAGGGTGACCTCACCAGAGGTGCTTCTCCTCTTTTTCTGGACGTTGCCTCTGACCGACCCTTGTGCATCGCCAACGCAACATTGTAATGTTAATATTCGGAGTCCTTAATAAAAAACAACCCTTATTGAATAAATCAGCATCGCACAAGTAGAAATGTGTCCGGGGCTTGTTTCCTCTCGTTTGCATTCTGATGCTTCGGCAGCAGCGTGTGCGTTTGTGGCAGAGTGTGACTGAACTTCACTGACTGAGCATCAGTTTAAAAGCCTAATCGTGAACAGAATACTGAGTAATCAGCCCATCACAGAGCAGCAAGGTGATCAAACAGCTCACTTCTGCAGGGAGTCACGAGATGACTGCATCTTTACATATCCAGACCGGAATGAAAACCTTCATAGCGCGTACATGTTGGTGGACGGACACCTACCGAGACAGAGTGGTACAGGGTAATTCCATCTTCTAACAGGACCTGGCATGCAGGTGATATGTGCATTACCCTGGAAATGAAAAACAAGCAATCTATGATCAAACACCAGTTGGGAAATCACCACAAACGAGCAAATAATTAAGTCTGTGTTGTCCGCTCGACCAAAATATTGCAATAACAGTGGATTCTGGAACACTCGCACAGCGGAGCTGCACATTAAACAGGACCAAAGGCAAACCTTCATTAGAGCTGTACAGTGTGATCCACAGACATCGGGCAGACCACAACAGAGACATTCATTATGCATGAGTTGTATAAACCACACAAGAGCAGTGTGTTTAGCATGAGCCGGGAAAAACCACCTGAGAAGGAGGGTTTCCCTTTTGACTCGCAGATTAAATATTTCTTGGTTTGCAGAGCCAGGGCAAAGGGAAAAAAAGAAAGGAGGGAGCGGCAGCCTTTAATGATTTCAGACGTATCTGGGAGCCGCTGTGCATTAAACTGCAACTTAAAATGGCTATCCTCCAGCTCTGCAGTTGGAATGTGCACAGAGACAGAATGGAAACTAGAAATATGCAGGTTGTTTTCACTCATACCTGAAGAGAGTATCCTTGTTCGCATGAAAACTGCACAACATCCCCCACCATGAATCTGTCTCCTTGTCGGATTCCATAGTTCGGAGTCTGAGGCTCCGGGCACGACTCCAACCCAATAGCTTAAGGAAGGAAATGATAACATTGGTTTACAAGCTTCAGTTAAAGGTGCAGTGTGTAAGATTTGGTTGAAAGGAAACTGTTTGGCAGAACTTGGATATAAAATTAACCTAACAATCTAAATTGTTGCTTTATTTAGCCTAAAATTGGCCCTTCACGTTCATATACTTTATATATACCCCAGGAGCAAGGTGTTACCTATCTGCAACATGCAACTCCACCACTAAACTCTACACAGGGACCCTTTAAGTTTGATTGCACAGGCAGCTTCATGTCGTCATGCTGTCTCCAAGATAAAGGAGTTACCTGTATATTCCAGGTGAAACCCAGCAGCCGAGACACTAATGTCTGAGCTGAAGCTGAGATAGAGGTTGTTGGATGTGCTGTTCAGGAGCGGCGGGATGGTGGTGCCTGAGCATGGGGGGGGGAGAAAAACCAGAGCGACAAAGGTCCATGAACACAGTCTTAAAAGGAAATGATCAAAAGAAAACAACAAGAGTCCCTCCCAAACATACGCTTCCCCTTCTTTTTGTTTGAGAAGGGAGAAGGGGAATTACTTTTTATTTGCGACATTTGGCTTGACCTACATAGCGTGGTGAGGGAGAGGTGCAGAGTAAAGCCGGTGCTGCACAACCGTAGCAGAGCTGCCGTCAGTGCAACAGGGTGGATTTCTTATTCCTTCGAAAATTACATGTCCCTTGATAAAAAGGAATATTGACTTTCTCAAATCATTTTATCACTGCAAATGCATGAGAGTCCAGCGAGAGCAGTGAGCAAAGCATTACTCTGTTTTCATTTGAAACGCAGATTTATATTTATTCAGTGGCCCAAGAATGTATCAGTGTTTCAGAGAAACCCCTCTGAATGAGCAGAGAATTAGAGTGATGGGTGTCTTTGGTAAAGAGAATTAATGAGCTGGTTTTTGAACAGTCTGCGGACCCCCTGCTGGCCGTGCTCACACTCAGAAGAACAACTCCCATTCATTATCGTGACGGAAAATATAAAAATATATATTTTCCTTAATTATGAATGATGAATGATGATGAATAATTAGCAGCATGTGTTTAACCACAGCAGCCATTGTGGGGAGAGTGACAGGATTCATTAACATTTGTAATGAACCCTTTTGGAAAGTTTCAATCATGACGCAGCACCGTCATTATTAACAGAAAGGAATCACTATCTCAGTCATTTCATCGCCCACTCTTTTCAATAATGTCTTATCTGGTTTGACATAAAGACGTCAAGCCCTGGCGTGGATTATTTAACGCAGCCGGCAGATAACCAGGTGACTTTGACTCTCTAAAAGCAGTATTAGTACCCCCCTGGAAGAGGCTGACTCTGCATCTGCTTGAATTATTCGAGTGATTAAATCCAGAGGAATGCTGCGCCCGGCCTGAACACATGCTTTTGGCTGAGTGTGAGTTGTGTGAGCACTGCTGCAGAGGCTGTTCCATTGTGGTGAGTGCGGGCATCCAGACCAAAGGACACAGTAATGTACAGCACTCGGCTTTATTGACTTTCTCTCCCTTCATGCATAGGAAGAGGGAATGTCAATCTAAAACATGCAAAATTACACAAACCCTATCTATTTTTACGGTGCTTAATTTCAGTGACCGTTAAAAACGACTTTAAAAGAAAACCGGTCGGACACATATCACATATTGACAGATGGTATGTGCAGCTGCTGGCGGCAGATTTCCCTGCAACTTAAAATATAAATCACTGACGCTGCGTTTCTGCCAAAAACAAAAGGTCAAGCTGCAAAACAGTGAAGTGGAGAAATGCTGTTATGCTCTGGCTCTTTATTAGGGTGATCAATCAATGTGATGCCACCAATTATGGTTTGAACCAACTAAATTAGTGTTTTAATGCATGTAATCAATGGTAAATATCAAACCACAATTTATAAAAAAAAGTTAAGAGTGTTGTAAATTTTGGGAACACTGTTTTAGAAGACTAATAATTAACTATTTATGCAACATAAATTTCTCAGGAGAAATCAGGAATCACACACAATCGAGGAATCACAGATAAACAGTCAGGTGTCAGTGGGGGTGGGTGTGGCTCCTGCTGTGAGACCAGTTTAGCTCCCACTGTGATCACAGCAGGGGGCCACAAACGGAGCGTCTCATTCGTCTCACAACATTATGACAACACGTTTCCTGAACCCACACTGTGTTTAATTAATAACTTCAATAAATATGTTATATTTACTGCGATCAGGATAAAACCAGCAGAGAGAGAGTTGTGCTGTCAGGGCAACTACATCTCCAAGTAACTATAGCTCGACAACGACTGTCACAACAATTCAATTCTACATAGCGTGACATCTTATTGTGATATTTATGGAGAAATTAGCTTAAACAAGCTCATTATATCCTGACAAGAGTGTTTCTGATAACATGTTTTTGAGTTTCAGATAAAGGTTTTTTTACCTGAGTAGCTGCCTAGTCTTGGTGCGTGATTGTCAGCACCGTCGTAAAAATCCAGGGAGTCCCAGTTATGCTCGGTGGCAAAACTCACAACTTGTATCTGGAGAATTCAAGAAAAAAACAAAAACATATGGATTGTTCATTTGTGCAAATATTTGATAAAAATCAAATTGAATTATAATTTGCATATTTAACAAAGTTAAAACAAAGTCTCTTTCTCTGAAAGCAATTCTGCCAACCTGCAATCACGTCTCATCTCTCCCGATTAGATCCGTTCTGTTTATCTCTGGACACTCCATTTATCACAGACCATCCAATTTTTTTTGTTACTCAACAATATCTTATCTGCTCTGACATCCCGCCTGCTCAGCCTTTAAGCCAATGATACATCGGTCAGCCAGGAGACAGGTGCTACCTGTATTCCAGCTCCCTCTGGAACGGAGACCTTCCACACACAGTTCTGGTTGTTGTCGTACGGCTCAGGGTAACCAGGGGACAGGATTGTCCCGCGACGGGAGGTCAGCACACCCCCGCAGGGAACTGGGAGAGAGGAGAGCATTGACAAACAGAGAGGAGGGGGAAGCGGAAGGTGAAACCACATTTCCATCTGCAAGTACAGAAAAAACAGAAATTGGGACATACCAAGTCTGCCCAACAAAGAGGTGGAGGCCAATGACATTCCAACAACAAGCAAACAGACAAATCTCCGGCGTATCTTCACCTATGCATGTGGGCAGCGTGTCGTTCCATTGTGCCAGGTTGTCGGGGACGCTCTCACAGCGGATGCCAGTGGAGCCGTGAAGGACATAACCAGGGTTGCACTCAAACTGCACCAAGGAGCCGACTGCAAAGTCGTTGCCCAGACGTTTCCCAAACCGAGGCTCAGGGACCGAACTGCACTGGGTGGAGCTGGTCCTTGGTACGGCTGCAGCCATGGGGAAGACGCCACCAGTATGAAAAAAGTCTCAGTATTAAAGGAAATACCAAAGCAGTGCAGTTATTACTTCTGCCTGTCTCTGCTTGGGTAAAGTTCTCATTGTAACTGTGGCATTTTATTTGCAACGGTCACTTAGAAAAACAAGAGATAACCTTTTATACCCTGTAGTATAAGAAGGGGCAGGGATAGTTTTTGTACTATCAAAGGCCATTTCAATTTGTGCGCCACCCAGTGTGGGCCAGACTGAGTTACTGAACACAAATAACCTTTCTAATGGCCCACACATGGCTTACAGAGAAAACAGTTCCCCCTGGTCAAAAAGCTGCAGTAATCCCACTCACTCAAATCAGTGTGTCATCGCAGGCCAGAGAGAAAAACTGGATATTCCTTGTGTCGCCCTTCACTGCTTCCTAAATATTCTGTGCTGTATCAATAATCTGCTCTGCGACGGAGCCTCGTGGGTCAGATCAGACTGTGACGGGCTGTGAGTCCAGATGTCCTTTCAGGGGTATTAACTGGGCCCTCACACAAATCCTCACTGAGGTTATAAAGGACTTCTTATGAAACATAAACCTTAAACATGACATATAAGCAAACCCTGAGGCCCAGAAAATCCAATTTATTTGAGTGAAGTGGCTGGCTTTAATTGTGCTATAGCTGGAGTGCTTTTTTGCAAAAAACATAAAAGTGGAATGAGCGCCACTTCTAATGAAATAACTGGCTCATTGTTTCCTGACCTTGGTAGACGAAGTGGAATCCTTTCGCAGTTTCCGGTCCGACGGTGGTAAACTTTATGGTGACCTGGTTTGCCGAACTCAGAGGGAGAGACTCACCTAGACAGAGAGGCAGAGTTAAAGAATCCGTCCATCCATCTATCTATCTGTCTATCTATCCATCCATCCATCCATCCTTACCGGAGTGGGAGCCGGAGAGTGAAGACAACAGTGTGTTCTGTTGTGTGGGCCCATCATAGATCTCTACCACATCGTTTAAAGATGTCTGGAACAACACAAACTGACCAAAGAGGACTGGGGAGAACAAAAGAAGAAAAAAAAGAAGAAAGGCGGATGAAAGGATGAGTTAACCACACTCGATTATTATTCCAAGCCACTGTGAGCGACTGACCTTTCTATAATAAAATTAACCTGTAAACCCCAATTTAAATGTTATTAAGCCGCAGTGTCAAGTTCTATTTGAAATCAACCAGTGGAAGAAAATTACATATCAAGATCCTTCAAATTTAAAATATTACCTTATTTTCAAGCACTCCTCCGACCCATCCCGGATTTCAATTGGCTTTGTTGAATAACTTCTCTCAGCACTGAAATAAGTTCTGCTGATAGGTCTTATAGTTTGCAGTGGTTTCAAATGTCCCTGCCTGTAGCTGAGGTCTGGGCCATTTGTTACACCACAGTTATGCAGACAGTTGTTTTATTTTGCTATAGAGGATAATGGAAGCCATACAAAGGCCGCTGTAGGAACCAGGCATTAAACCCAGTACTCTAAAAACAGGGCTGGAGAATCCTTTGCTAAAGCACAAGTATTTCTACTGCAGTTGTAGTGACATGTGACATTTAAGGGCTTTAGAGACCCCGGATGTACTCAGTCTGGTACAATTCTCAGGCGATCGCCGTATCGTCAGCCCACCGGACTCCCCGACTACGAACACACTCACTCCTCTACATCTCCCCCTCCCCCGTCTCTCTCCTTGGCCCCAATAGCTGAAATCTTACAAAGGATTCTATCTATATGCCGCCAAGGATATTATGCTGAGAGAAGGTCAGTGGTCACTTTGCACAAGGATGTTCCTCTTTGTGAAGTCTCTTTCAAAGCATGATCCTCGCTCTGCTTCAACATGACTGCCGCTCACAGGAGACTGATCTTAGGTAAGGACTATAAGCACAGGAGAATAGATCCAAAACAGCATATTTTCGTTTGGCATTGAATCGTCCCTGTAGATGTATACGGTCGATTCATCAGGAAGGACTTTAGCTCTGCGTGATAGATGAATCTAACCTCTTAAAGGCCTGTCACGGTCATGGTGGAATGGATGTAAAAAATGATAGGATTCCGCCAGTCAGCAGAAACAGTTAAAGGCTTGGATGCTGTATAGATTTTAAGGAAATCAGAATGATTAAGTATTACTGACAGAGCATAAAGCTGGAATTGTTTTGGCGCAGAACATATTTCAGACAGGGAGACACATATGCGGCAATGGATGTTACCTACTATGAGATGAGAAAGCACAAAACACACATGCACCAGCACACACACACACATCAGGCCTGTTCAGTCATCCAGGATGTAACTTGTCAAACAAACTTTGACTCAGTCCACTGGACGTGTTATTTGATGACTGGACATATTTCTCTGTTTGACTGAAAGGCTTCTCCAGGTCCTGGCATCAAACGGAGAGAACCTGGGCACCGATCCCCGTGGAGCAGCCGTGCCTCACTATGAGCTGCCTCCACGGGGGGTCCTCAGCCACGTCCCGATTCAACGGGAGGTGTAGTATCTCTGCAGGGATAAATTCCAAGGGCTTTCCCCACCTGGTGTCGAACCTGAAGGAGCCGTTGGCATCACACTCTCTCTGATCTTCCAGTGAGCACATCTATGAGCCTGCAGCCTACAGTTCCGGTAAGATCACATATTATAGGCACGTTACTGTTGATGAGAATGACAGCCACTTCATTTAGCGTGTTGTGAGTCTCTTAACAAAACAATCTGCCCCTTGATCTGTGTGGGGGTGGGTACAGGGAGGACATCTTAATGTCTTCTACAATATGAAGACCAACCCAGTGTTTGTGCCACTCAGTCAAAACATCATGGAGCTGGCACTCCACAAGCTGCTTTGCAAATAAAATGAGACAGAAACTGTCAATAGCCTCAGGGAAGGCTGCTCTTAATTCATAATAACACATTACAATAGGATGATACATGCACTAATTAATGATTGAGTGTAAAAGCTTGGATGCAGCGAGCCAACAAAGAGCTTGCACGTCCATCGGCCTGATCTGTGCACGATAGAGCAAATTCCAGCAGCTCATGAATGTACAGTGTATGTGGAAGCTCCAGAGGAAGATGCTAGCGAGATTATGTTGAACTACTTCAAGGATCAGGAAAGAAAAGTTTGTGTTCAACTTCATATTGATTGGGCTTGTAGATGCAATGATGGAAATCTAATTTAAATTGGATGAAATTGAAAATGTTTCCATATTTCTACATATTTCGAGAGTTGGAAATTACAAAAAGTGCTCATCAAGCCGGAATGGGATTTGATAATGTTATCAGAAAACAGGGTTTTTGAGGAATTAGTGTTCGCTGCTCGCCCAAAACTTCACAGCAGGGATTCGGGGGGTGTCCTTAAAATGCTCCCAAAGTTTCCTGTGAGATGAGCTGAGCAGTTGCAGTTTAAAATATTACGTCTTGCCTACGCCCTCTGCACCCACCGCCCCCCTTTAGCTCAAATGACCTCAGCTTCACAAAACAGCCTCAGTTAATGTGAATAATCCTCTACAATATTCATATGTTCATTATGTGGCTATTACGTCCAGCTCAGAGACTCTCCGATCAAACACAGAGGATAAAACCAGCCTCGTGTTTGAATGTCGCATCAATGATGAAGCCCTGACCTGGATTCAAATAAACGGCCAGTGAGCAGCTTGTGATAGCGTGTGTAATATCTGAACTAGATTCTCGTTGCAATTTATAAAACCCTGAAGAGTTCTCCCCACAGACTCCAGCGCGTGGCTGTATAAAATCAAACATTTCTCAACCGCTCCATCCTGTGCTTCACTAACGGCCTTTTAGATACAATTAAACAGTTTCATCATATCATATTTTGATGCCTGTGATAAAGATAAATATGAGGTGATTTGACCAGGGGCTGTTGTGCAGTGCTCTCCCTGCCGAAGACTGAGACACTGAAACCTTCAGTCTGTCAAACAGAGGACGCAGTCACAGATGTGTGAGTGCTAAGAGAACTGTGATCACACCTCTCCTTCTCAACTGTTTTATCTTCACCTGACACAGGAGTGCTGTACAGTTACACACGAGCGGCCGCCTCTTACTGCATTGCAGCGTGCGGCAGTGTGACCCCGGGTTGTACTTTGCGTGTCGATAAACTTACCAAACTCTCTGGGTACAGCTATAGAGTAGACACAAGTCTGACCAGAAGTGTAGTTTCTGGGGAAATTAGGAGATAAAACAGTCCCTTCTGATCCCGTGGAACGACTTCCACAGGGCGCTGAGGAGAGGAAACACAGCGAGGCACAGAGTCACGCTCACATTCAAAGAAACCCTGTGAATACAAATATGCTGTTTTTCTTCTGAGTGTGTGTGCATTTCCATGTTAGTCTGTCTTTTATGTGAGATACCTTGACAACTAGGCAGTGCCCTGTTCCATCCAGGTCTGCCATCATCTCCCATACTGCATGTCAACGTGGAGTAGCCCTGAAGAAAAAACAAAAGAATTTTTATCCATCTGATGACCTGACTGCGTATCCAACCAACCAACCATCATCCCCTCATTCAGCCATTAGTTTTACCTGCAAAACATATCCTGCCTCACAGTAGAAGGTGACAGTGGAGCCCAGCTTGTAATCGGACCCCAGCCTGGTTCCATTCAGAACCACACCTGGGTCGAAACACGACTCCCTCAGTTTGGCTGGAAACAGACAAAGAGAACGAGTTTAGAGGGAGTGCGGCTGAGGGAAAAAAAAACAGCGACAGGCGCACATAAATAATCAATTTCAAATCACAGTCAAATTAATATTAACCAAGTCCCCAGCCATAATGAAATGAAGCGGGCGCTCCATTGGCCTTTTTATCAGTCTGTCTGACTTAGCTTCCCTCGCCAAAAGATGAAGCAAGAACGATAACTTCATCCCCTGGCTTTTGTATGGTACACGAACCTTGTAAATTATGGCTTTGGCTCCACTCCCAAAAGATTAGCAGCCACTCTGCATCAATTTAAGATTTAATTCCTGAGTCCACGTGTCGCCGGTGTTGATTCTTTTGTGCAAGTGAATCAAACTGACCTCTGTGATAGACTCGAACAACAGACACTAATTCAGCAGGGGCAGAACGGGGAGAGCAATCAATCCTCTTCATCCCGCACTCTGCACGATGCACAGTCGCATCCGTTTGCGTATACATGGTTATGGCATGTTTAATGCAGTAGCCTTTGTTGAAGATTAGATATTTCTTAATGCATTCCGGAGCAATCCTGTTGTCAGGGGAGTCATCTGAAACGTGTACTGTCACATTCACTGTGAAAACTGAAAATAGAAATTTCCCAGGGTGCTTCAGTCACAGAATACAGAGACAGTCCCTGCTGCAATCACATCAGTGTGTATTAAAAAGATTCTTTAAACCAAAGACAATTACAAAGTGGCTATAAAAACAGCACCACCTGGAAGGAGTGTTTATTTCTGTGAGGAATACAGGTGTTGTACTCCGAGATATAAAGTGTGACATACTTAATACAGAATAAATTACACAGCAGAGGGTCTGTTTCATATTGAGAGAATCCAAAATCTGTGTTTGTGCTGCAGCCGGTTGTACCTTTACCTGTTTAGTCCAGTATTTTAGAGTCTACTCAATCAGTATTCACTTTACATGAGGGACTATTGGCAGAATATTTTACCTTTGTATTCCAGGTGGAAGCCGGCGTAAGACACAGACCCATCACTGCGGAATGCTAAATGCATGGTATTTGAGCTGCTCTCTATCCGCTCTGGGAGTTTACTGTCCTGGAAGCTTCCAATCAGAGGACTGTTGCTATCCGGGCCGTCGTAGATATACACAAAATCATAGTTTGGCTCGATGTTGAAGCTAGAGATGGATGAAGGAGACGCAGGTTGGGAAACAGATGGTGAGAACAGGGGTATTGAAAAAGAGCCATTACTGACATGTAGCGCTGCCACCAGAAGGAACTTGGTCCCAAAATCACAATGGAGTGGAAATAATTGCAATTCATTTTTCTGCTTTTAACTGGCACCCAAAAAATTCCCAAGTTAAATGATTGTGTAGTTCATAAAACCCCAATCCAGTAAGATGAGGTCTATTTTCATTTTATATTCTCCTAAATCCTACATCCTGCTGTATTTAGCTCAGGATTAACACAGTCTTTATTGTGAAGTCCATCAGATGACCTGCTGGTTACCTGATGAAGGCTAGCGACAGCACGTAGTCAGTGTTGACCGCGATGAGCCAATCACAGTCCTTGGAGTGAGGGTAGGGGTGAGGGTAGTTAGGAGAGAGAATAAACCCACTGGAGCCTGTGAGGTTTCCTCCACAGGGAGCTATGATGGGAAGACAAGCAGCGGTTAGTCTTACAATATCATAAAATTTGAATATTCCATCAAACGCAACCATGCAGGGTCAAAAACTAATTTGAAGTCAGCCGGGACATCGTTTTTTTATTTTTTTAAGCTTCCAGATTTTCATTCAAAATGACTGAGCAGATGTTGGGAAAATGAAATAATACCATACCGTATATGGTAAGTTGCGAGAAACCATACGCAACCCCATCGGCTGTGTGCACCGAATATTTGACCCTCTAAATAAATGGAGGCTGGACTTCTCACCTATGCAGACAGGCGGGCTGGGCTGCCAGTAGTATCTGTTATCCACTTGTATACAGGTGATCTTGTCGTCCCCCTGGAGCTCGTATCCCGGGTCACACTGAAAGGACACGGAATCCCCCGGCTCACGGCCATCTCCGCTCCGGCTGCCATTCATCGGCACGCCCGGGTCCCTGCAGGCTGTGGCCACCGAGCCTGTTGGGGGGGGGGGGTAGAAGGACAATGGAGGAGAAAAGTAGAATTATAAAAATATCTTGCACTGGATACCTACAGCTAGGACGTTAATCTGCAGACAGAAAAAGAGGTCATTAAAGTAAGTAAGTCTAAAATCCTGTATCATGAAGTATCTGCTAAGATTACTTTTGACCGGTCATGTAATGTTTTTATGCTTTTGTGTTTTAAATGGATAGTTACAGTATTACCTAAAAACATAATATAGTAAGTCGGGATACGTACTGGAGAACTGGATGGCGAATCCTGACTTGCTGATGTAGAAATCGGTTTCGAACTGCACGGTGACCGTGTTCAGGGTGGAGTGAATCCCTTCGGGTAGCAGAGACCCGCTGATCTCTGCCAGAGACATCTCATTTTCAGGCGGTCCGTCCCAGACCTTCAACATGTCGTGGCTGGCCTCTGTGTCAAAGGCCAAGAACTGAAGACTGCAAGAATGAGGACACAGATAAAATGAGATTTTAACCTTGAATCAAAATAGAATAATTTTCACAGAAGGTTAAACACATTGTGGTAATATGAAGGAGCCTTTAAGCCAAGTAAAATCAGTTTCATATAAATCATGTGTATCCTATCTGTCAACATAATACGCTCATTATACCTCACAATATTTCCAGAGTCCACCTCAATGGTCCAGGTGCAGCGTAGATTATTGTCGTAGGGAAACGGGTACCCGGGTGAAAGAATCCTGCCAGAAGTCTCACCCTTAAAACGACCTCCACACTCGGCTGCAGGCATCGACACATGACATGACACGAGACTGTTAATATCTGGCAACACACACCATCACCCCATCTTTGAATATCGGAGTACGATGAAACCCAATTGCTTCTGGTCAACCGAGGAGCAATTGGTAATTGTGCGAATTCAAGTGTGCAGGTGCCGTGGAACATGTCATGTCATGAGTGTTAACACGAGTCGTCCAATCACCGGTGGACACCGGACATTAGAATGCATCTCCATGTGTTTTCCTCTGTATGCAAATAAGCATTCACACAAATTATGTTGTTTTTAATGAGTCCAATTATACTGATGGGTTCGTTATCGACGTGTGTGTGTGTGAGAGAGAGGGGGAGGAACAGAGAGAGAGAGAGAGAGAGAGCTCTAGCACGTGCACACAGCTGAAGCACGTGCCCGCAAGCGTCCCAGACCACGACCCCATCACACCAGAACACAGACAGAGGTGGCCTGGGCCACACGTGTCCGCTCCCCTTTAACAGCGTGAACGGAAATCTGTCCCCGGCCACATATTGAGGACCTCCTACTCAGCTGACGTCCTCTGTGCTGCTGGAGTTTCGCTAATCACGACTCCAACGTCTTCTCGTTGATTTGTTTTGTAGCCTCTGTGCATCGTGGGTGCTTAGATCGCTCTGCGGGTGAGGAGGGAGTTAAAAGCAGGTCTGAACCGAGCCCGTGGCAAATGTTTATCAAGGCAATTAGATCCACTAGGTGCACTGATGGAACGTTCACCCGGGAGACTGAGTCAATGAGTAAAGGCGAGAACTCTGTCCCCCCCTGTCTTTTTTATCTCTGACTCGCAAAGAGAGAAGTTAGAAGAAGAGATAAAGCTCTGATCCTACATTTCTCCCAAAAGAGATGACCACACATTATATAACAAAATATTAATTCCACCCCCCCCCCCCCCTTTTGTCTCTCTTGGTTATATATTTCCACAATCTTCATCCCCTCCCTGCTTCTCCTCCCTCGCCATGTTCCTCCTCCCCCAGGCTCCCCTCCCTTCATCACTGGAATATATTATCTCAAGTAATAGGAGCGATATTAAGAGTTGGAGGAGAGAAAACGAAAGGAGAGGAAGCAAAAAGATGGAGAAAAGGGAGAGGAGCCACTGGAGTAAGAGGGAAACACTCTGAGTAATAATAAGAGGCAATATAATATTAAGACTGGAGGTTAGCTGGGGTCAGTGTGTGACACTTCCAAAATATAAAGTCAAGGAATATCAGACGGTGGTTTTATGACTCTTTCATTATTGATAGTGAGAAGGAGAGAGAGAGAGAGAGAGAGAGAGAGAGACGTATTAAGCTGAAACCAAAATCTGAAATTTCAGAGGCGGCGGTGAAGCAAGAAGGCGCTTAAAACATCGGCCTTGCTGTTGTGCTTACAGCTCCCATCTGGGCCACAGCTGCTGAAGCCATTTTGTACGTGGATCTGAACGGGCTTAGCATTTGTTTGGGTTTAATTAGAGAATGTAATCATTCAAGCAAAAATCTACGAGGAGGAAATGAAAATCTCTCCAAATAAGCTTAACATAATATACAAATCAAGGCATTGGAGGCAGCACGTACTAATACACTGATGTGGGTTTATTATGGTGTGTGTGTGTGCGCCTGGAATTACACAGCCAGTGAAACCGCATTATTGGCCTGTTGACATCGATATTTGGGACTGTGGCGTGGTTATAATTTCCCATGAGTTTGAACCCCTACAAAATGAATTAGAGAGACAATGGTGTTAAAATGGAATATTCAGAAATGTGTGGGGACTCCAAGGGGAGTAGCATCCCAGCAGGTTTCATTGTTTCCCTAAAATGCTCCGTGCTTTGATACAGTGCTACGCAGCAAAGCTAAACCCGTTGAAAGGTGTTTATGAAGCAACCCTAACAAGCAGGTTTCTCATGTTGCTCTTTATAGAGTAGGAATGTTTACAGGTTCGAGCATAAGAACAGGATCAGCTGTGTGTGGGGGGAGGAGGAGCAGCTCTTCACTGACACTTCTGAACAGCCATCTTTTTTTTAAACTGATGGCCTTCGCCCGAGTAGTTCATAAAGGAGGTCCGCTGCAGTGCATTGTGGTCCAAGGTCCACTGCAGTGATGCCTCCTGATATCATAAGTCACAAGGCATGCCTCTGTGAAGTGGAGCCGTATGAACACACGTCAACGGGGCCGAGCGGTGCGGTAGAAAAGCTTTTCCTGTTTCTGGTCCGCTTGCTTACAAATTCCCTGCTGTCTCTGTACGTCAGAGTCGAGTCTGAGCTGATAGATCTTAGGAGCGGTTAACTTTTCTGTGATGAGACGCTGAAATAATCCAGATGACTCTTTTGCTTTAAAGGCCGGCAGCTGGAGACGTACCGATGCAGGAAGGCAGAGGGTTATCCCAGGCTCTCCTTTCCCCCGTCATACACTTCAGAGTGGAGGCCCCATGCAGAGTGTATCCTGGCTCACATCTGTACGTGATGCTGCTCCCGGAGAAATGACCTTGGTCGTTGACCTTGAAGCCAAACTGAGGGACGCCCGGGTCTTCGCAGTGAGACAATTCAAAGCCTGGAGCGAGAGACAGAGAGAGAGAGAGAAAGAGAGAATGCGATCGTGAAAGATCTTTGAAGTCTGTACTTTTTAAAACCCTCTCCCAGGGACGTCTGAGCCCCAATAGAGAAACCAGAATTCTTTAGCTGAATGGCAATATTCCCTCAAAATCTGGAACGCTGTAGTATTCTGTTTACGAGATCGCTAACATCACGATGCCTGCTGAGCTCCTATTCAAATTTAATAACAGAAATACACAAAGATATATGAGACGCAGCAACATTTGGAATGGTAATATCCAGAATATTCTGTTTATTCATGTACATACATTTGAAGAGCGGGATATGAGGAGGTGTATAAATAGATTATCCTTCTAAGACGTTAACCAGGATTTGATCTTTGGGATTACTTGGAAGACAAGGTGTGCCAGGATTTGAATCATATCCTGAGAGGCTGGAGGACGTGCATGTCTAAATCTGTCAAAAATGGCCACTGGCAAAGCTCTGCTTTTACCTTCCTGTCATCTGAGCGAATCTGTCATCGCCCCGACACTGAGCGTGAAGGGTGCCCATCTCAAAGCCAGGCGGTGCCCTCATCGACTCACGCAGCCGAAGCAATACCGCTTCAAAGCTTTGGGCAAATCGTCCTGCAGGGCTCCGTTTATGCAATCTGATTATTTTAGGGCGCACATGCATCCAAGAGGGCAGCGCGAGACCTGCGGACATCAGAGCGCACCTCACACCCCCCTCCGTCCGCCGCGGAGCGCCGAGCACTCTGAAATCTTTGCTAATCAAACATGACAAATTTCTTTTGCGATCGTTTCACTGCTGCAATTAGCAATCTGTTCTTTGATGGTTTCACAAATTAGAATCATTTGGAGTCAGATTGATTCAGCAACTTTTCTGCATTTGTCAGGACTGAGAGCGGCTGTCACATTAAGGCATTAATTCACCGAACTGATGCGACGATGACAGCGATGAGATGCACTGCCTCGTCCTTTTCCTTTTCCCCTCAAGTGCACGACTCCTATGTTTTGCCCAGTCCAAGAGTTCGAAGCTTTTGATCATCACGGTGTACAAATGTAAAAAGTTTCCTGTAAACTTACTTGAATAAACCAGTTTGAAACCTTCCCCCGTACTTTCTGGGTCGCTGTAAAATTCCAGCCAGAGATGGTTTGAAGTGGAAATCAGCGTCAGGCCCAACATGGACGATCCTGTGAACGCTCCAAGAACATGGGCTGTGTTGTCTTTGCCGTCGTGAATCTGTCAAGAAAAACAAGCCAGATTTGTGAGGACTGACAATAAACCAGCTTTTTAAATCCTTACTGACACGGAGAGAATGACAGACCAATCATCAAATGTGTGTGTGTGTGTGTGTGTGTGTGTGTGTGTTTACCTTGAGGATATCCCCTTGGGCGAGATGAAAGGTTCTGGCAGAGATGTTGATGCCTTTCCCAGCTTGCACCTGAAGTTCCACAGGAAATCCAAAATAGATTTATTGACCATCAAAGCAGACAACAAATGTATTCACAGAGGTTTCAACACGGCTCATAAATTCCACCAACTTTTACTACGACTTCCACATTAGTCCCAGCGAGCAATATTGGG
Organism: Pseudorhombus dupliciocellatus; assembly: GCA_016785235.1. Classification (NCBI taxonomy): domain Eukaryota; kingdom Metazoa; phylum Chordata; class Actinopteri; order Pleuronectiformes; family Paralichthyidae; genus Pseudorhombus; species Pseudorhombus dupliciocellatus. Next base: position 1,233,457 of record JAFBJW010000287.1, on the reverse strand, counting down.
CCTGTATTCCCTTCTTTTGATTCAGCAAGGACACATCTGACGCACGTTAACAGCGCGTGTAGGGATTTATCACCTGGATGCTGTAGATGCACTCGTGGTTGTTGTTGTAGTTCATCGGGTAGTTGGGCGAGAGAAGGATCCCTTCGTTGTTGATGACGGAGGAGCCGCACTCCGCTGATGACAAAGACACAAAGCGGAGAATGAGCATCTAAAGCTCGGATTTGAGAAGAAAATGGGGGGGAAAAAAGCAGCGCATTTAAAATTGTTTCAGAAGTTTTAGAGCAAAGGGATTGTCCTTGAAGTGATACGATTTAGTTTTTATCTTATAGAGGATTGTAGTTCTTTACCCCAGAGGAATGGATTGTCCTCCTAATGCACACTTATGTGTGTGAGTGTGTGTGTGCGCGCTGAGAATAACTTAACAACCCTTTTAAACAGCTGTATTGTAACGCTGTCTGTCGCAGGGAATGGGCCGGTTGTAAAATTCAGAAACTAATTTACCTAAAGAGACGCCTCACACGTGCCCTCTATCTCCTGAACGTATGTCCCTTCCCTCCCTTTCTTTTTCTCTCCCTCTTCTCGGTGCCTCCACTGGTGTAATAGTCATATTACAGCTGTCATATCGTCAATAAATCACGCTGCTAGAGTTTCCATTTAGAAAATTACCTCTCTACCCTCTCTCGCTCTCCCTCTCTATGAACCATGGGCCCTTTATCCTCCTCTACTTCAATCAACCTTTGGTTTTGTCCCCCACTTCCTGTGAGCTTCCTCGTTTCCCCTCTTTTCTTTTTCCGTCCAATTTCACCGTCCTGTCCCTTAGCCAGTGTGGCACAGTAAATAGAAGATAATGTGCAGGAGGACCAGATGCGCATAGGAATACTTTCTCTCTGAAAAGGCAAAGACATCAATTTGGGAGCACTCCAGATCCTTAGTGAGTGGTACTTTATGAAAACAATATGTTTGACCTGCTCGGTTAAGTGCAGACCCAACACCGAATACAAGTCTGACTTGATTAAAGCAATAAAAAACACACACGTTTTTGCATGATTCGTGCGGCATGACTCTACGGCAGCAGCAGGGAAAGCAACAGAACAATCTCGGGGAGGGAGGCGTTGCGCATGGTAGATTCTAATCTTCCCTTTCCTCTCCTCTTCTTCGCTCTTCCTCCTGTGATGCGCTCCGCGTCGTGCAGCAATGCAACACAGCCTACAGGAACTAAATATAGCGAAAACCGCACTACACCATCGAGCGCCGGCACGAAACCGCACCCCCGCCTCTTTGCATTATCAGTCTTTGCACGTTGAAGAGGCGAAGATCCAAAAGACGTAAACGCCGTCTCTGCAAACATCGAGCGAGGCCGGAAATAAACGCGCCTCTGTACAATATGCTCTGTTCTGAATCCGCTCTTTAACAACGTGTCTTCCTCCCTGAGCCTGACGTCGTCCCCACGCTTCTCACGGAGTTGCAGAAAACAACCCGGTGACGGACTGCAGTATTATTGTCATGTGTTTTCATTATCGTCCTCCATCGATTGGGCTTTTGTTCCCATAAATAACCCAATTTTATACATTTCTTTCTTACACCGACTCTGAAGACACCCGTCTAGAGTATTGATCTTTGTGCATGAACTAATGCACTTTATTAGATCTAGGGTGCAACGACCCTCTTCTTGGTCTGAACCAAAGTAACAACCAATTAATGACAGATGCAAATGGATGAGGGCCAGAGGATTTGAAAACTAAGAATCACCAGAGATGTGAACCTCGTTTTTGGTCGTTAATCCAAACCCTTATTCTGAAACATCACGTCCCCATAGAAGAGATGAAACTGTGATTATCCTCAGAGAGGTGTCTTCGCCGTGATTCGTGTCCATGGCTCGCTGCGCACCTCTCTGCTTTGTATGCATCCACACTGCCTTTAGACTTGCCTTCATGTTGTATCGACACGTTCTAGTTTGTTTGCTGCTTGTACAGCTCCATTAAGATTGGCAGAGTGTAGCGGCATGTACCTGCGTCTAATGTACACTTGTCCCATTACAAAAGCCCAACTGTGCTCTGCCACATCTGTTTATCACAGGGAATGTAAACGTGTCAAATTACAGAATGGAAAGGCGCCACTCCGACACCTGCGCACGGGGAATAAATCTTACTATAGTACTTTTCTTCTCTTAAAGGATCCTGGATTTTCATTTCAAATCCCAAAGAGCTGATGTGAGGAATGAAATACTCAGAGTCACATGTCTGATAACATTCTTGACTGTAAAACTCACAATGACGGGAGGCCAAAACATTGAATTTTTCTATTTTATTTTATTTTATTTTTTTAATGTGTTTTTCAAAAAGGGCTGCTGCCTGTGGAAGCCCAGTTCACTTAGAAGTCCTTTTAGTTCCCTCTAGGCATCAGTCACAAGCTATTAGACAACGCAGGACACAGCACACCTGGGCGTTATGACGGAAACAAGAGATTCCTCTTTCCCCCGGCACACCAGCTTCTAGGAGATTTACCATAGAAGCCTGGTGGATTAAACCTGGACGCCAGGCAAATGGAAGCAAAATCTCCACAGAATGGCGGATCTGCTACAATAAGGACTCATCTCTGATTAATATTTGAATGTTGCTCCACATGAAGACGATAGCACGAAAGGGCTATAATTATCACCAGGGTCCTTGCCTCACACCATGGACTCAAATGCACCACGGAAAATAAAACTCTCTCGTTTTTCCTAGCGTCGCACAGCGAGTAGAAAGCTCCTCTCAGCTTTTGCTCTTTTCTTTTTTTTTGTCCTTGTCCTTTTCCTGTGACCAGGTAATTTTCAGCAAACTGAAGACCAAGTTGAACCCAAAAAAGAGCCCCGCAGAAGTTTGAATGCCAACTTTCTCTCGTTTTTGGAACTTTAACCACTCAGTTTTCAAAACTTTAAAACATTCTCAGCAAAGTACAGTTATTGGCGTTCGTCAGCACCTATTTCCGCCACCAACGCGACCATCTAAATGAGAAACTGGTCGGCTGCCACACTTCAAACCCTCACTCCCTGGAGACCACTGGCTCCTGGGAACAAACCACCTAGACTTGATGAGGTTGCAGGTCCGACTCTGACTCTGGTTTCTAACCAATGGGTTCTGGGCTGCACATTAGCACCAAACTAAGTTTAAGCAATCACTAATGTCCTGCAGTTGACGACTGTGCTCGTGGCTTAACCAGGATTTTCCTCCCTAAAAACAAACCTCACCTGAGGGCTATCATCCCTCATCATCACTCAAGCTATCACTCAGCTCGTCTCTCTTTGTTAAAACTGTTTAAAAAAAGTAAATCAAATCCATTCTTCGTCAAAAAGATTACGATAACAGATTACGGGAGCACTTACCGACACATCTGGGGAGGGGGGCGCTCCACATTCTCCGCCCACCGCCCAGACAGATCAACTCTGGCGCCCCCTCCAGCCGATAGCCCACATTGCAGGAAAAGGACAACGTGTCGCCGACCCCGAAACTGTAGCCGTTCCTCCTGCCGAAGCGAGGCATGCCGGGGTCCTCGCAGGGCTCCAAGGTGTACTCTGCAGAAAACATGTTGTGAAATCTCTCTTAAAGGCAGAAAAGGGACAGAGGGCATACAGGTTTAAGATGCAATCACCTCACGACCTTATTTCTCAGCAGGTCCTATCTTTGTACAGCCTGTTTAGCGAGATGCAGCAGGAGCTTTATCTTTACTGAGCTATGACCAATGATGTGATTTGTATTTCGGAGCGTGCTGCAATATGACACAAATGGAAAGTCACATCTCTGGCGACACCTTCCATGCGCCACGTTCTGAGAATCAGTTTACGCCATCTGGGAGGTGGAACGGCGTCCTTCAGCATAAACGCAGACTCGAGCTGTTCCTCTTTTCCAAAGTCAAGAGAGTTTCGAAAGGGCAGTTAAGCAAAGGATGGAGATTAATGAGGGGCAGATGCAGCTTAATACTTTGTCTTAATTATGTTGCTCAACTTGTTATGAAGACGACTGCACAGACAGTCTCCCATCTCCTGTTTTCATCCATTTCCCCTCAATATGTCTGTAAAACTTCATTGGAACTTTCTCTAAATGGATAAAAAAAATGAAAATAAACAAAGAAAACAGATGAAAAATGGCAGTAACGGTAGAATGCTTTTCTCTGAAAATACTCAAACCAACTATAACTCCATCAATTCTGTTGTTTGGTTTTTTTTTTGGAAAGATGTGACTCAGGCCGACACCAAACATCCATTTGAAGCTGCAGTTTTAGACAAAAGAAAGCCATTCTCAGTGATGACTGCTGTTGGTTCCACTTGGGTGAAACTGCTCCTAACAAAACCTCAAATCACATCTTGATGCCTGGTGATGCGAGGGCGTGTGACTGACTGAGAATCGGATGGACAGCGAGCGAACATCTCGGGGTCAGGCCCGCAGACCCCCGGCACATCAGTGGAGAAACACACTGTCAGTGCTTCAGGAAAAAGTTGGTTTCAGTTTTGGAGCAGCAGCTTCACAACTGACTGCCCCTGCAACCCTCATTCAGTTTAATCAACACCTCTCCGACGGTATAACCCTCATGTAGAGACGAGCTCTGTCACACTCTCAGTTTGGTGCATTTAAACTAAATACAACATACACAGAATACAGAGATCCCCCCTTTTTTTTACACCCACCTCTCTTTTATCATTTCAGCCTCATTTGTCTGTATTTTTGTCTTCTACTTTTATCAACATTTTATTATTTTCCAAGCACTCCTGATAAGGTGCTGTACAAATGAACCTAACAACTTTTATTTCCGAGGTTTACAGCTCGCGAAGTGAGGCTCAATGCGAAGCTATGACAGATCATTTACCACAATACACTCTTAGAGACAATAATTGTCTCTGTCGAGGAAGAAATGCTGCTCTGCTTTCTTATCTTTAAAGAGAGGCTTTTATTTCTCCACACTGTCTGGGATCCTCCTCCTCTGGTTTTCTGGGCTGATCCGGTGCAAAATTCATGATGACTGTTATCACTTGACTGGTTTGGATTAAAAATAACAAAAATCCATTGCTCCCCAGCATCAAAGAGATTTCTTTGCGGGATGAGTTTCTCGAGGAGAGTCGACTTCTGTAATTGACTAAAATGACTCTGTATTAAATCTACACTCGTGTAAATCTACACTTGTGTGAGTGAGCGAATTACCAGAGAAAGTTATGTTGAAGCCCTCATACGAAATAGAAAAGTCAGAGATGAATCGTAGCTGGGCTTTGAAGTTGCCATAGAGACCGGCATTGATGTTGCTAGGCAACTCGTTGCCAGTCAGCCGAGCCAGCGGTTGCAGGAAACTCCCGTTCTCGGTAACCAAGAGGTAATCGTGTTGGTCCTCCAGATGAAAAGAGTTGAACTGAAACTGGACTCCTGTTTTAAGACACACACACGCACACACACACACATACACACACAGTTGGACATAGTTGAGATGATCTTTAAAAGTTTGCTTCATTCTCAGCAGGCTCATCTGTACAGTGCTGTCTGTATCACTTATTCAATATTCAAAATGATTAATACATCAAGTTCAGTGGATTTGAATCCTAATCTATGAGTGGAATCACGTGTCTTCTTTTAACATTATTCTCTGCATGTGCATAACTGTGGCTGGACGACCGGCAATTCCATCATGCATATGCCATAAAACAGAAAATAAATCCAAATGCAATGCAGGTAGCAGGCTTGTTGTTACAGTATTGCAGGGCTTGCACTGAGTGTGCGTGCTACTTGGCCCGTCTCTCACACTGTCTCTTACTAGTAGGCAGTGTGAATCTGTGAATGTGTGTGTGTGTGTGTGTGTGTGTGTCTTGCCTTTCCCGTGGCTGACTTCAACAGTCCAGGTACAGTTGAGAGATGAAGGGTAGCTGTCTGGATAGCCAGGGCTAAGGATGGTACCCCAGGGACCCCTCACATCTCCGCCACATAGAGCTGGATGAATTGAGAGAGACAGAGTGAGGAAAGAGTGGGAGCGAGAGAGATATGCAGAGGTAGGGAGGTTAGTGTCAGTTTGTTGATGCCTAAAACAGATATTATTCCCCTGAGGAGCTGTAACGCTGCTACTAAACACACGTTTCATCACACATATGATACGAGAGAGCGAAGGAAGGACATAGGACGGGGGGGTGGGGGACATCATTTTCATTACACATCGGAAAACTCATCATGCAATATGTAAGATTGGCCACTAGAGGTCACTCCGTTTAAAGAATAACAAAAGTTTGATGACGTAGTGAAGCAGCGTGGCATCATGGGAGTTGTCTTCACCAACCTGACGTAACCCAGGCACAGGTGAAGTTCACGGACGACGAGTTTTATTCATGTCACGCAGTTACGAGGGAGATTTTCCTTTGTGAGTATGACGAAAGATGACGTCATCTCAGTGACATAATGCCAGTGTCTGCGGTAACCTTTCGATACACTCTAAGTATTTAAGGTTTTTGCACAATCCCCCCCCTTCATATTTGACTCACCTATCTTTTCACTCTCTGCATTAATCAGCAGCGATCAGTGACACGTCAGTTCCTTTGGCTGATACATGTGTATGATGGTTTCTTTTAAATGGTGTCAACTGGAACAGCAGTAATAGTAAGAACAGTTTCTGCACGATACAGCCAATTGGACAATAACTGAAAGTTATTCTGCTGAGAAAAGAGATTTGCACCCTATTTGCAGGATCTTGTTGCACTGGGACGATCAGTCTCTCGGCTTGTTCCGAGGCAGAACACCGACATGAAACAGAAATGGAAAAGAAATGCTTGAAGATTATTTTAAACTTGCGTTTCCACCAAATTAATGCTGCGCGAACACGGCAGCCGCCGCACAGCATTAAAACAAAGCACCGAGGCAACATTTCGGAGCTCAAGGTGCGGCCCCGGGACGACCCCGAAAGTTTCGCATGTGGTTCAAGAGGAAAAAGCCTGCGCTGGCACAGGGGCTCTCGGAGTTGAGACCAGGTCCGCAGGAAAAGAAGCCTGGAAGAATCTGCTGCTCATTCTATGCAAGCGAATGCATGTATGTAGCGCAGGGTCCTTCATTTCCCCTCGCTCCAGTTGGTTCATCTTACAGTTGGGCGGCCGGCCTGTCATTTCCTCGTACAATACGCCGATAAAATGCCATAACATTACCTCAAAAGTGCAACGGTGGGAGAGCGGCAGGGAGAAGGTCAAACCTGAAAGTTCTTCTGAACTTTCCAGAAAGTGGGACACCTGACCAGAAGTCAACCCTACATCAAATGTACCTCAAACCTTCCTGTGTTCACGGTTCACACAGGGGAGGGGGAGACAGGAGACCGCAAGGACATGGAAGACATGGAAGTGCACGTACACACACACACACAGTACAGTGCATGCCCACAGATCATCTTCTCCTCAAATCATTCACCATCAGCAGCGTGACTGAGCACATCCAGTGTCAGAGTGTGTGTGTGTGTGTGTGTGTGTGTGTGTGTGCGTTTCACAGCAGCTCCACTGCTGATCTTTCTGACATATCTTGCTTCTTTGAGGCTAGCGTCATAAATAACTTAGATAATCTTTAGAGAAATGATAATTATCTAGTGAACTTTTCACCTTTCATTAAAAAAAAGATGTATATTTATATTGATATTTAGATAAGTTTGGCGGTCTTCCTATAAAAGTCTTCATTCTAACACAGTAGCTTGTAGTACTGTGGCATATCAGTGTTCTCTCATTAGCATGGCTGCAGTCGACCTGCCCTCGGGCTGTGTCTGGTCCGTATGTGCTCCCACCCTGTACTGTGTGAGTACTTGAAAATGATGCATTTTTTAAAAAATTATTATTCAAGAAAAGAAGTCTTAAAGGTATTTACCATCACATGTGGGCAGAGCGTGGCTCCACCAGTGGTTCTTCTCGCACACTAGCGGCTCTTCGTGGCTGAGTCTGTAGCCGGAGTCACAGCCGAATGACACAGTGGAGCCGATGGAGAAATCCTGCCCGTAACGAATCCCGTTGACAGGGATGCCAGGGTCCAGGCAGGAGTAGCTATCCACCGTCACGCCTGATCAGACAAATATTTGAGTTAATAATGTGATACCCATCGGAGAATTGTCCCACATGTCTAACTTACTTTCATATAATATCTTGAATCCAGCATTGGAGCGGCTGTTATCAGTGGTGAACAGCAGGTAAAGGAAGTTGCTGCTGCTGAACAGGAACTGGGGCACCTGGGTCCCGTTGAAGGAGCCCACCAGCTGGGACAGGAGGTTGGGCCCGTCGTGGATCTCCAGGAAGTCGTAACCCAGCTCCGTCTGGAACCTGTGAGACAAACGTTGTAAAGAACTCGCACTCCCTTGATCATCACATTTATGTTGAGTCATTTTTTTCAACTCCATCCAACCCGGAGGTCTTGCTATTACATTTACAACTATAACAGTTCAAGATTATGATGTTCACATTATGCTACTTCATTAACAAAATATAGACCATGCAGTGTGAGGTTGAAAGTGTTTTTTAAGTTGATTTCTTTGTGATATTTGAACTGGGAAACCTTACAAAGTTGTTTCAGGGTTAGATATCAGCCAATAAATATTATACTTTGTGGTTGAATTGAGTTAACATTCTGGAGGAGGTTGTAGTAACAGCATCATCAAGTTGAACCTGGGGCTCAAAATAATGCAAATTTATTTAAAAGAAATGTTAATATCTGCGGTTCATAGCTCAGTGAACACATGTATAATATAAAAAAGAACCCACTCAACCTGATCCTCAATTCCCAACAGCACCCATACAGCCTAAGAAGTTTAAGACATCATTATTATACACATGCTGAAGCCCCATAAACTCGAGGTTTAGTAAACCGCTGCTTGTCAGAAGTACTCGGCGGTGATTCTGATCAATCTGCACACTTCTGCTCGTTCAAAGCTTCGAAAGCCTCCACAACACGTCGGATCAAAGAATTATGCCACCCACCTGTCAAATGTGATTTTGATGGAGCGTCCAGGCTCTGATTCAATCACCCACTCGCAGCTGAGGGAGTCTTTGTAGTAACCAGGCCACCCAGGAGACAAAATCACTCCAGTCGGGGCTGAATAGTGGCCGCCACATGGTGCTGGCGGAGAATGGGGGAGAGAAAGAGAGAGAGAGAACACAAACACAGTGTGAGAAGATGGAATTTGATTTAGAGGATAAAACGAGTTATTTTCATTGACAGCTGACGTGCAGATAACGCAAATACATCTTAAATTTTCCTGCGGCGGTAAAGAGGCTGAGCAGAATTCAGTGAGCGTGCTGGGGTTTCACAATACGTCCACCACGTCTGGACAGGAGGCCTCGTTACGTACTGAATGTGCGATAAGCCTTCTCTTCCGGCCACATTCGAGACATAACAACAACAACAACGCGTTCACAAACTGTTGCCTATTCAGAAGCTGAATATAAAGACGGACAACGCGTCTCCAATTCCTCACACTTTGGGATGGAGCCAAAGTATTCAGACGGCAGCCATTTTGTGTTTTCGTACTCTCAGACCTTTGTCGTGGAGCTGCTGTCAGTCTTTTTAGAGGTCCTTTATAGAACCAAATAGCTCATTAAAACCAACCCTTTTTGCTCTGCTTTAGCGTCCGCCACCTCCTGAGGGAGGAGGCTGACTCCAGCTAGTTAGCGAACCATCTGTGAGCAAATAAAGTTTCTTGCTGAACTTTGCAGAAGCAGAGCCGGCCCATGACTCTGTCACCACCAAGTATATCTTCCATTTTCTACATTTCATACCGGAGTTGAGCATGGTCATATTCTTTGCACCATCAAACGACTGTGTTTGAAGTACTCGAAGTTAATTGTTAATTATACCTGCTGCTGGAGTTTCAGCTAAAACACTCACATTTCTTTTGTTCTCCTCACTTTCATCCAAGTCTCTGATTTGATTAGACCCTCCACTGTTTCCAGCGTAAATGATTATACCTTTAAATGCTAATATAATTATGCTGATTGTATATGGATGATAAAGGACACTGTGAAATTCATATATTAAATAACTATGATTAAAATGGTGTAGTGTGCTGCCTAATAAGCAGGTTGACTTTTCAAGGAGGTGGCTTCAGTTTCTTCTTTTATAACAGCTGTAATATTCACAAACACGCCATTAAGTTCAATTTCCGTCGGCACACATTGTACAAAAAGGGGTTTATATGTTTAGACATTACTTTAGTCACAGTATCTGTAGCTGGATCTGTGGTGACAGTGATTTAACATTTATTTTTTCAGCATCGAGCTGACAAAAGATCATTGCCAGCCCCGGGGTCTTTATCATGATGTCTTGGATGAGATATCGTTCCCAAATTAGGACTTAATCAAACAGTCAATATTTACCTTCACATTTTGGAATGGGCCCACTCCACATGACTTTCCCTCTCTCCAGCTGACAGGAGATGGTCTCGGTTCCCTGGGTTTTGATAAAACCGTCCTCGCAGACCACAGAGATGGAGCTGCCGAGCTGGAAGCTGTCTCCGAAGCGACGAGCGTTGATGGGGATGCCAGGGTCCGGGCACTCGTTATGGCCGAACGCTGGGGTACACGGTTACAGGGAGACACAGATATAATGAGGAAGATGTCAGAGACTTATAGAAAAAGACGATGAGGATTCAGCTTCACTGAAAATCACAGGCTCCTTTTTGATAAAATGTCCAAGGAGCATCAAACATTGGATTTGCTTTCATGTGACTTTCAGTCCTGGCAATGAAAACTTTTTCCTGTTTTGTTTCTTCTCATATTGACATTCAGCTTACAGTGATACACGGCTGTAAAGACTCCATAATATTTACATTTATCCAATTTAGCACTCTGGTCTGAGAGAAAGATTAGAAATTTTATTCCTGCCCTTGTTTCCTGCCTGCGTCTTCACAGCTGACTATAAAACAATCATCTTAGATAAATAAGACAGAAACTAAAGCAGTTCAGGAAATCTGATCTACACTGAATGATAAATCACAGACACAGTGGGGACGGAACACTTCAGCTCTGGGAAATATGCCTGTTTGCCATCAAACCCACATTTAGCAAAGGAGATCAATATCAGATTCCATTGTTTGCCCGGTGTGGAGACGTGTTTAGCCTAAATTAGCTCAAAGACTGCCAGCGGGGGGCAAGCGGTTCACCTGCGTCAACAATGAACAAATATGCCTTCAAACAAATCCATTATTTACCGTACACGTTGTATCCTGTTGTCTAGCAAGCTAGCCATCAATACATCTGAGAGTCACGCTGGCTTTGATGCATTTTGCAGATGTTTGCTGACAAACGCGACTGAAGATGTGGATTTCTGAGATACTAACTGCTCCTACGTCCCTAACATCCAAGATTCTTTTGTGACAGAGGTTAAAGACACCAAGTGTGATGGTTAAAGAATAAAGTGTAGGAGCCTTTAAAAAGTTAGCTTGATAGTTTCCGATGACTTCAAGGCATTGGGAAAGGCTGACAGCTCATTGAAGAGTTGTGAAATGAAGTGAGGCTTCAGTTCATACTCTGCTTTAATAAAAAAAGAAAAAAATGGTGGGGAGACATTGTAAGTATGATTGCTTACTTAGACGCCATGTTTGTTGTGGTCAAAACCCACACAACAACCAAGAAAAGTTTGTAAAGGCAGCATGAATAAACACATCAATATTCTGATCTGATTCAAACCAAAAAAGCCAAAAAAGTTCCCAACAAAGTTTTCCTCCCTCGTCTTATCTGCTCCTTGTGTAACACCTAGGACTCTATTCTTAGCTGCTGTAACAGCTGCGTGACCCCGGCTGAATCAATACAGTTCTTCTTCAGTCGCTCCCTGAAACAAACCTCTGTCTGGTTGAAGCCTCCAGTCTGATCTTGCAGTTAGAGCCGAGAGGAGCTTCTGTCTAACATCCAGACATCAATTATACAGTAGGTGATGGCGGGGAATTGCATTTTCACCTCCACAAGGTTGTTGTGAGGGGAATTATGAAGATTAGAAAGAAAGTGCTTCTCACACATTGTAACAGCTTCCATCAAAGTAGATCTGATTGCGACAAATGAAGTTTCGACCACAGACTGGCTGCGGCATAGGTGGATACGGAGATTCGGAATAAAAACCACCTCATATCCAATACAGGCACTTGGGGTCCCTGCTGAAACTCATGCATAAAATTCATTTACAGTAATTTGAGAAATGCTGCCTCGTAGCATGAAAACAGAACAATTTCTCAGCCTCAGAGAACCCTGCATCACTCTGCTGCAAAGGGAAATACATTTACAGCTAAATGATCCTTTTCTGTTGTTCAGCGTGTTAAACTGCAACTTGTAGGGAAAATGCTTTTAACTCAGACTCTGGTTCTATATGGTGTCATTTTAATATGCCATTTCCTCATCTTATATTGTTTTTGGCGATTTTGGAAAGTAGGAGTAAATAAAAGAGAAAAAAGATATAATGTACGTACTGCTATACGTGATATTGAATCCTCTTCCTGACATGGAGTGGTCCGCCTGAAACTCCAGCCTCAGCGTGTTGGTGTTGGACGTCAGATGGGAAGGGTTCTCGGCTCCAGAGAACCTCCCGATGACGCCGGCATCGTTCGTCTCGCCATCTTTCACCGTCAGGGAATCGTAGGGCGCCTCCAGGTCAAAGTCGTTAAAAGCCAAGTGGATTCTGGAACCCGGCTCTGATTGGATGAGCCAGATGCAGTTCATGTTGTTCCCGTAGCCTTCTGGGTAATCTGGGGAGAGGACGGTACCTGAGGGAGCTGTGAAGTTGGACATGCAAGGGACTGTGGGAGGAAGATAGAGACACACAAAGACAGAAGAGGAGAGATGGAGCAGGAAGGGGGAAGGATTCAGGGAGTGGAAGAGAAAGAAAGATATTTTAATAAAATATTCGTCCTCCGCAGCATCATCAGTCATCATCTGCTCCGGGCCCTAATAAACTCTGTGCTGTCAAAGCAGCGATAGGTCAGGCCGACTGCTATCAACATCACTGCAGAGCTGATGCCATGTTTTTCTTTTCCCTCCTGTAGCCATTTCCCTGGGAATCACATCTCGGTGATTTCATTACTTACATATGCATATGGGGATGTTTGCCGACCACTGATTGTTGTCTTGGCAGGAGATGGTTTTCTCTCCGATCAGCTCGAAGCCAAACTGGCACTCAAACCTCAGGATGCCGCCATTTGAAAAGCTGTCGCCTTCTCTTAGTCCGTACAGAGGAGTCCCGGGGTCCCCGCAGCTCTCTTTGTCTATTTCTGCAAAGACAAACGTTTCATGGGGAACATTAACGTCTGCGTGGACCTTGGAGACAACATGAATCTGGACCTGAGCTGAAAGGGACACTAAGGACTCAAGGAATGGTGATGGGCAAAAGACAATCAAGACAAAGGTAAAGGACATAATGAAATCAATTGATCACCCTTCCTGCAGGTCAGTGCAAATAAAATAAAATTCCAATTATTCCAAACTATAACAATAAAACCAACATAAACAGGTATAAATATCACAGAATGTCCTCTGTGTCTGTCCCTTCTTGTTCTTTGTGTTTCAGTGGAACTTTCCATCCACTATCTATACCACTCAACCTTTAAAGGGTCTCCCTGGAGTTTCCAGTATGTTCCAGCATGACATCTACATAGTTCATAGTAATTAGACCTGCCCACGTCAGGGCCGCCCTCTGTCTCATTGTCCCTGTTGCCCTGTGCTCCTCTGTTCATTTCCTTTTGTTTCCGATCCAACAGAACAGCGCTGCTTGAAGGTGATCAAACCGAACGTCACTTCTGAGTTCGTGTTTAACCCCGAGCAGCTTCTATCCATCTCCCTGTGGATGCTCTGATAAGAAGGTTGGACAGAGCCATGTTTGATTCCACATAAAGGTACAACCGTGTGAAAGTACTGCGTGTGGTAATTCCAGGGATACTCCGTCTGTTTCCTAAAGCCTTTCCTCTCCTTCCCTGCCCTGTTCTCTCCTCCTGTTATTCACAGGAGTGGCCCGTGGCAGGAAGACCTGGTTTGTGCTTGTGTGGGTGTCTCAGCATGTTTGTGATGTATTGCATTAATTTCCATCATGACATTGTCTTTATGAAGCACAGAGACCTGACCAATCACAGCCTGCCTAACACACACACACACACACACACACATGCACACGCTCTCGGCAGAAGAATGGAGAACAAATAGCTTTGGAGAGAAAACAGGCGTACAGTCAAAAAACATTCCTATTCTCCTCTCACATGCACAGACGCTTAGTGGACACACACACATTAAGAAGGTAACACAATCCCTATTCTGCAGTCAGTCCCTCCTTAGCGTCACACACACAGGTACACAAAAACATCCTGTTGTGTTAGTAACAACAAGGCTGAAGGATTCACAAAGGAGCTTAGCCTCTGTAAAGTGTTTGTCTGTCCGTGTGTGTGTGTGTCTGGGCGTGTGTGTGCGCGTCAGAGGAACTTCAATATCATGTTTGAGATTGCACATTCAGCCCCACTCCGTTCTGTTTTCTAATATGCTCCCATGCTCACATACTATTCTCCGTGGAAATACATGGAACACACGCACACACACACACACGCTTCTTGTAAGGATCTGGGAGGGTAAGGTAATAGATTTTGGGGCTATAATGAGTTTAGAGAGAAGAAAAAGCTTATGGGCTGTTTCTCTTTTGTGACCATTGTGAGATTGATATTAAAGCTGGGCTGCTAATAGCGATCGAACGCTGAGTGTGGAGCTGTGGAGCTCGCACTTGGCCTAATACTCGTCACCTTCTATAAAAGCTAAGCCTATATGTTTTCCCTCATGCTGTTTTCTTTAAATTCCCAATGTCTTTGTCCGCTAAGCGAAACAAAAGCCAAGACACTCTTTGGACTGCAGGAAATAATTATGTACCTTATAAAAACCACAGAAGAAGGAGTCTGTTCCGAATATTCCTGCAGGGTTTTCCATCGTGAAAAGAAACGAGAACTTCAGCCGGCCTAATTAGCTCAGTGCCGTATGAAACTGCGACCTAAAGGGAGTGGCTCAAATTGACTCGTTGGCACCGCAGACATCAGGAGGACAGCCTGCCGAATGAAAATGATCTAATTTATTACTCTTGCTTTTCTGACATTCTTTCCCTACTGCTCTGGAGCCACTGAGGGGCTTTGGAGGATTGATTTATCAGGCAATGTTACAAGAAAGACAACATTTTTCTGCTCTCATTAAGATAAGCAATCTCTGCCCACCCGTCTTACTTAAAGTGCACACAATGTTTTTTTAAGTCAAACCCCCCGAATACTCCCAACTTGGTAAATTGGACTTTTTAAGATCATGGATTATAATTGGGTATATAAAAAAAAAAAAACTACTAGGCTCTCGTGACCTCGTGAGTCCGCCGTAATCAGTGGATTTCAGAATGTGCCCGTCCTCAGAAGATTTGATTTCTCTACAGACGAAGGAACAGCACCTCTCAGAGGCAAATCCTTGGGCATTTTATTTCACTAGATTGTCACCATCACCTCCCTCGCCTAAAGGCAAACCTGCTAGAGAAAGTGTGCCTTGTTTTAATTGCGCCGTGTCACATGAGAACAAATGATTAGAAGAGAAAAAAAAACAAAGGCAAGAAAAAAAAAAACCTATGAACGGTTAAAGCTGCATTTTTCTGAGCCGTTTATAGTTAAAACAAATGAGTCACACGCTTTCAACCATCTGGAGCTCCTTCTTGATGAGCCTCTCTAATGGCTTCATGACCAATAAGGGGCCAAAATGGCATCTCATATGTTTCTTCTAAGCAGAACAAGGCTTAAGTCCAGGCTCATTAAATCTATTTAAAAGGAGATGAAAACATTAGATATTTTCAATGAAAATGACCACAAACAGGACAACACCTCAAAGTGTATCAGGGCACGATGTGATTTAAAATGTATGGAATATCTGATTAAGTCCTGATGGAGGGAACGATCCATTTTTTAACAATGATGACAGATATAGCATTTCACTATCAGTAACACTGGTGGCTACAGGAGAATATTACTGGAGTCAATAATTCATGACAAGAAAATGAAACGGTGTTTACAGTGCTGTGATTAAGTAAAGCCTGCCCTTCACAGGTTAGTGTACACACACACACACACACGCGCAACCAAAAAAGGCTTTGATTCACTAACCCAATAGCGAAGTTATTGACTGTAAAATTGAACCACGTTTTCTGGTTATGTTGTGAATGAATATTTCATGACTTCATATTTCATGGTGTTTCAGCGGCGCTGAATGAAATGCAGTTTAGTGCTGTGTGATTACGAGAGACCTGCTCTGTGTGTCTGGACCACAGCGCTGCAGGAGGACTCAGATCCTCTGGGACCCAACTCTAATTTTACACCAATGTTGGACTGAGCAGGCGGCCAAGAGTTTTTTTTTTTTTAATCTGTAAATGTTCAATTTCTCCCCATAAGTGAAGCCAAATCATCCTGATTGCCCCCTGGTGGCTGGCTGCAAGTATTAACCACAAACTAAATTAGAAGTGGCAAACTCAAAAAGGTCAAAGTTCATTTCAAATGTCATAATTTTTATCAGAGTGATTTATGTTGTGTACTATTATGAATGTGTATGATTCTCCCTATACCTTTCTATATATACATACACACACACACAGCCTCATAGAACCAGAAGTCAAGTGTGTTGTAAAAAACCACCTTGACATCTTCCCCTCCTATAAAACCCATCACATATTAAAAACCATAAAAAACAGATGAAAAATCCTGAAAGAGCCGACATGATGAGTGGGTGATGGGAGCAGAGATTAGAGGAGGAAGAGGAGAGGAGAGCAGAGGAGAGGAGCTATACCAACATACAGGGTTAGACCTCTAATAAATTACAATCATATCATTTGTTTGTGTTGGCTGCAGTTTTACGAGCTCAGCTAATCCCACACTTGGAGATAATTCCTGTAGCATGTAGCTTGGGGTAAAAGTCGTTTGTCATGAGATTAACACGTGTGCCGTCCATCCCTCCTTTACAACCTTGACGTCTGTGCCGCAATCTGTGGTTTAGCCAGCACAGCGTTATGTAACAGAGAATCATGGGATGAGGCAGGGAATGATGCAAAAAAAAAAAAAAAGGCCGGAGCTCAAGGTAATGACTCATCGTCAGAAAGGAAGTCACAAAATCTTCGTTCACACAGGCTTCGGGGGAAATGGAGGAGAGGTGACGCAAATATTCAGACTTATTATCGGACGTGTTGCATCTTTTATGGATATAATATTTAAAAAAAAATGCTCCCGGAAATAATTATTCACACTGCAGTTCATCTGCCAGTGACGCTGTATTAACATATACATTTAAATAAATCGTGGTAGTATAACATTTTATCACACTTCCTTTAGTTATTTATGAATGGTTTGGCCGCTAATGTGTTGCTCGGATCTCCCATCTCACATTAGACACGTGTCACGCCACAGTGCACCAGACGGGAGCATCAAACTGATGTTCAGGTGTCCACCCTCTCACGCGTTCGCGGCCAGACATACGACTTTAGTGGCTAAAGGGCGGCTGAGGGCAGCCGAGCACCTGTGCCTGTTGCAATTGGCAGGAATCAGCTGCTGCTCTTAAGTGGAGCAGAAGGTTTTACTCTGTGGGGGGGGGGGGGGGGGGGGGGGGGGGGGGGGGTCGGCACTGCTAACCACAAAATACCTTCTCGCTGATTCTGTACATGGCTGGTAGAGTTAAAAATATTTTTCAATTTTATGTATTTCTGAATGGCTATATAATCAATCCCCTGTTAATTGACCTATATTTATATTCCCACATAGTCTGTAAATCTATATCCTGAAAGACCTTGACACACACACACCCCGCATTAAAACACCCAATAATGTTTTTCATTTCCCTAAAAATAAAAATAAACAACTGAAACACTGTTGTTTATTATTGTATTACTCAAACCATAAAGTAAATTTAAACCAGACACACCTGAAAAGACACAGTGTGCTACAACCCCTGATAACAACTCTTTATGGGCCATGCAGACTGAAATACAAGATTAAGTTAAATTATTCATGGATGGAAACTTTTGTGTAAACGACGGCTGTAATGTTGAAATGCTCTTAAATCTATAACTATATAGCGTCATGGTTCAGGGTAGGAGAGTGTGTGTGCGTGCGAGTGGGAGGCTTTGTGACTCAAAGTGGAGCCAGGTTAGTGACCTTGGCTTTAATAATAGATGAATGGTGACAAGAGAAAGGAGTGGGACAGAGAGGGAGAGTGGAAGAGAGGGAGGATCAAAGAAGGCAACAAAGAGGACACTGAAGGAGTCCAAAGAAGAGGGGGAGAAGAGGGAAGAGGACAGGCCGGCTGAGGGAGATGAGAGGACACCAGAGACGATGAGTGACAGACGAAAAAGGGCGAGACAGTGGTATGAGCACCGAGGAACAAGGCGACGGAAAAAATGCAGCGATTGAAAAAAGAGGGAGAGAATCAGAGATGCGGAGATGACTAATGAGGAGAAATGAGATGGATAGAGAGACCAACACAAAGAGAAGGGAGGAGAGGGAGAGGTGACTTGATGGGGGAGCTGTCACTCTCTGACACACACACGCACACACGTGTGACTTTGCAGAAATGGTAGAGTTACTGAAAATATTTATATTTCATAGCCAAGGTCTAAAGGATATGGTTTTATGAACACACGCATCTCACAGCCACCCACTAATACTCTGGCCCCCACCTCTTATCGTAAATCCTGTGGGGGATGGAGCCAACATTCATCTTGCACTGAGTATCAATAGAACTTCTCAGACTGTTGAGGTTTGAGTGAGAAAGTCACTTTTATGCATATATATATATATATATTCTGAAAATATATCTGCTCCAATGAGCACCGACAAATAAAAAAACAAAACAAAACTGGCATTTGATTATCCTTGTAGGGATAAATACGGTTAAAATGTTTCCTCCGTTAAAATATGGAACAGGAGCGCTGCACTCCATCATGCCCTCACCACCGAGCATTATTACAAGCATGGATGCATTTAAATGGTGGCACTCTCCATTCATTTTTCTATTGATCCCTATGGGGAAATTACTCAGAGGAAATGAACAGGGATTTTGGGGAGCCTCTCAGCAGATGCCGTTTATGATCTCATGTTGGCGTGACTCCTTTTTCAAACATGCAGATCTGTGGCGGCTCGAGTGCTCTGAATCATGGCATGAATACAATCAATAAAACAGCTCATCTGTCTTGGGAAAAAAGACGATATTAGTAGTATTTGGTCGTTTCCTAGTTGCAAGGTTCTGAGCTCTGCCGAAACTTAATGTGTTTAAAATACTGCAGTAATGGAAAATATATTCCTTCACTTTAATTTGACTTTGTGTTCTTTTAATTGCCATTTTGTGCTCGTTCAATTTAACCTCACAGTGACACACAAGGGGATAAAAAGGGAAGAAAATATATCCAAACAATGAGTCACTGTCCCTCCCCTCCTGTGACTCGAGGCCTTATCAGTGTGCGTGGCGTCTTTATGATGATAACGACGAGTTTACGATGACGAAACCCCGGATGAGGCACGCCGAGTTCATCTGTGCAGCAAAGCTCTGTGTTTCAGGGGCCGAAGTCAAGTTCAAACAGGGAACTTTGGAGATGGACGTCATTCAAACTGTGAAGAATAATGCTTGTGATATGCGTGTCAGAGTTTATATTTTGAAACAAAGAGAACACAGAGCAGATGGGTGAACTGAGCTGAGGAAACACCTGAGCTGAGGTAGCTGGTTCTACGTTACAACTATTGGATTTATTGATGGTCCAGTGAATCCGGATTCAAAATGCCAACGACTGTTGGACAAAAACAACGCGCCTGCTGGACGGTCCACGGGTCCTCTTTGCAGAACAATGACACATTGCATTTCCTTTCATTTCCTTAGATTTCCCTTGGGCCACTCACTTCAGAGTTCATTGTTAAGCAGCAAAACTTTCTCGGCGAAGCAAGACGGGGCGGAACGGGACCACAGGCAAGGAACAAAAACACGTCTCCTGATGGTTTGGTTTTTGTCTTGGTGAGGAGAGTGAAAAGTTCATGGTGTTACAGTAAATTAAAAGTTAGCTGTTGAGTGTTGCATTTAACTTAAACAGGAATTTCTAACGTCGTTTTACTGCTTTAAAATTCAACTTTAACATTTTAAATCTGCAGTGGAAATTTTTGCAAACGCTTCCCGAACTGCAGATCAGCCTCTAAAAGCATCTGCAGTAGCATCAACTGGGCCTGAGTTTTTTTTTTGTTTTTTTTTTCTTCTCTTACAGTCACACAAGAAAGTTATTTTGGTCGCAGAGGATTCAAACAGAAAAGGTCCTTGCAGGCTGCATGGGTGGAATATGGAGGAGGATAATTGGTCCACAAAGAGGACAAGATAATGTTTACTGCGATAAGAGCGATCTCTGCAGGGCTGTTGCAGATCCAAACACTGACTCATTGATGCTTCCTTAGCAGACAAGATAACGATCAAACCTCCGCCGCTGAACTATTCCAGGAACTCTTTCACGCGCAGATCGTTCATTCCCTTCCTGTCCCACATAACTTACCTTTATAGTTGATCTTAAATCCGATCGACCCGACGCTCTCGTCCGACTGCAGGTGAAGCCACATCTGGTGGGTCATGCTGACGATCAGGTCGGGGACAAAGCTGCCTGAGAGGCTGAAACGCAAAAAGAAGAAAACCGTTGTCATTTTTATGCATGAACTCGAAGCCTTAATTCTTAAGTGCAGCTCTGAGTGTGAGCAAATTGCTGGAGCATCCAAGAGCTGAGGATGAAACGGGACCTGTGTGCTTTGGGGTTTGGTTTCGCTCGTCGTCTCCTGCTCCTTCTCACAGACACAAAACAAAAAAAACGCTTGCATACACATGTCACCCACCCTTACATATGCAGAACATCCGGGGTGAGAGTGTGCGCACTGTGCTTTATATTAACTCAGAGTTGTGTTTTTGTATCCGTAAGGAACGAGGAAATAAAGCTTGGATCGAGCGAAAGAAGTCAAGCGGCAAGGAGGTTGAAACATTAATAGAGAATGGATGAGGATGAATCGGCCTTGAAAATGAAACGGCACAGGATCCATAGTCGAGAAATAGTTTCCCGAAACAAAATACGATGCTGGGGAAACAATAGTTGTTTATACATATGGAGGGTATATAAAATACCTCTTGGACTCCTTGAAACTTTTGCATCACCACAGTACGATGAATCTTAAATATTATTGTGAGCGGGTCTGTGGGTGAGGGATTCTAACAGATGCAAGCATCACGTAGGACTAACTAAGAAAGTCAGAGAGAGACAGTTTAAAACAAACAGTGAGACAAACCACTGGGCAGAAAAATAACATTGAGAGATTCCTGACCCTTTTCACAAATGCAAATTGGCCTGACATCGCAGGGCTGTCGTCCCGCCTCGACGCGGGGCAAACTGAATTCATCTGTTTTGTTTAAAAGGCTCCACATCTGTTGTTCTTCTGGCACTGTAGAGAGTTTCTAACCCTCGGGTACATGTCAACTCTTAAAATAGAGAAAACCCATGATGCAATGCTGGAAGACTTTACACTTTCAGCAAGTTTATATGGAAAAAAAAATACCAATGCACAAGAATAAACTCCATGAAGATACCTTTAAGCGGAGCAAACTTATAGGGAGACAGGAATACTTACACTTGCAGTATAGTTGTAGGATCCCCCACCTCTCCTCCATCTCCTATGGTCAGAGTATCGTAGGCTATCTCCAGGTCAAACTCTTCAAAATTGATCTGGATCACCTGTAGTTCACACACAGAAAACACACAGGGGTTAGTTTGAAGACCAAGATCAATCCAGACTGGAATGTACTGGTTTTACAGAAGTCAGGGATATGAACAAACACAACAGCAGTCAGAGCACATCCTGAAAACATGTGAGCAGCATTTGAAACTCTAAATCCTGCACATGGAACCTTTGAGAGTGTCGCTACGACTCATCACAGATGTCCGGTGTCAATTCTTTATTTTTTCTGACATTTTAGAAAGAAATAACAACACGGCATGAATAATGTTAAAATTCTATCTTTCAAATGAAGCTGCCCTTCACTGACCTCAATCACAGCCAACGTGTGCTTCATAGTTGTGTTTCATGTTGAGACTGTCACCTCTGCCCAAACCATCCACGCATTAT
The DNA here is from genome assembly GCA_016785235.1 of Pseudorhombus dupliciocellatus. Lineage (NCBI taxonomy): Eukaryota > Metazoa > Chordata > Actinopteri > Pleuronectiformes > Paralichthyidae > Pseudorhombus > Pseudorhombus dupliciocellatus. The sequence continues at coordinate 1,211,338 of JAFBJW010000287.1, read as the reverse complement.
TCTATAACAATTACAGGAGACCAAAGGTCCGGCATAATAATTGCAATTTGAAATCATTAATGCATCGCACAGAGCCGTGTGACTTTACTAATCCAAGCAGAAGGAACAGGGAGGAGATGAGCCGCGCCTCCTGCTCCGCTCGGGAAGCGGCAAGAAGTCGGCGCGCGGCTCAGATCTCGGATCAGGAAATCACTAAACCAACACTTTCTGTTTCATCTGAGACCAGAGAGAAACACATTTGGCAGAGGAGAAGAGGGAAAAGCGGAAAATGAGAGGGGGGAAGGGGGGAAGAGGAATAAAGGAGGAGATAGAGATAGCAAGGGGTGAGTAAACAGAGGGGAGGAAAGAAGTTGAGGGTGAATGAAAGGAGACAGGGGGAATATTGAATCTTAGAATATTTCAAACTGGAATTCTGATTTGACCCTCAAGGCCCTGGCAGCTCGCTCTCCCTGTGCTCCCCTCCTCATCCTCCTTAATTGTGAGGTACTTTCAGATTTCCACATTCCATGTTCTGCTGGAGGACGTCAGATAATCCTAACGGCCCCTGCACTCGGCGGAGTTAATAGTCTGTGTGTCAATATCCTCTTATTTCTGAGGGTATTGATCCGGCTTTAGTCCGACATCATGATTTTCTTTTCCTCCCTCTGCAACCTGAACACTCCGGGACATCACACCACTTGTGTGCACGCTCAAGTGTCAACAGCTTAAACTCACTATGGCCTCACCCACTGAATCCATGATTAGTGAGAAGATGAAAAAGGAAACAGCCGCCATGCTTTCTCCTTCACCTGCTGCTCCGCAACAATCCTGCAACTACGAGACGCCGAGTGAACTGAATGATAGCGAGCGGCTCAACTGCCAGAATCAGACCAGGCAAGTTCAAGAGCAAAGTGAAACTGTAGATAAGGTTAGTTCATTAAAAAAAAAAAAAAAAAAAAAAAAAGTCTCCAACTCCAACATCCAGTGCCAAGAACGTTTGACCATGCCAGCACTTTTGGTTCTGGAAGTAAAGCAGAACATCCCTGGACAGAGATTCTGGTAAGTGAATTTTGGACCAGGCAGTTGGTGTGAGCCACAGCTTTAGGTTTCCGCATCAAACACCACTTGTGGCAGCAGAGGGCGCCGTGGCTCAGCGAAGGCTGGCAATCCTGGAAAGGCTAGCAATAGCAAGTTTCTGTCAAGCAGGCACTGCCTGACAGAAACTTGCTAGCTTTTTCTTAGCTGCAGTAAGAATACAAAGCATGTTGACAGGTTGTTTAGTTTTACCTCTTAGGGGCAACAGCTGCTGCGGGGGCCACAGAGGAGGACGGACCATTCGATTAGCTCCACATTAGCGCCATTAACCAACCTGTGAAGCACCGTCATCTCCCAGTGTGACTGGGAAGGAGTTAAACTGGGGAGTGTGTGTGTGTGTGTGTGTGGGGGTGGGGGGAGCAGCTCCAGAGATGAAGCAGTGATCTGCCTCTTACTCACAATGCTGACTCAGCGTTATCGGCATGTATGGCAGCAGATTGGATTAAAGCATTACCTACAGACCTGATAAACTCCCACTGGCAAGCGCGCGCACGCACGCCAGCACTCAGGCACACGCAGGCAAACACACCCACGCAGACAGGTGAGGCCTGATGGAGATTAATGTGTCTATTTCTGTGATTACATAGTCACCATTTTCACACTTATCTTATTATTCGTTTGCGCCCGATGCGGGCTTTCAATACGGGGCCGCTCGTCTGACAGTAAATAATGTGCACCGACGTGTGCGGCGGTTGTTTTTACACGTGTCAGGAAAAAGCAAGCTCAGATGTCGAGGGGAGATTTTTCGTTATCACATGATGTCCTTCATTCCTCGTGGCAGCAACATTTTCCCGAATGTACATTTCATAAGCTCACGTCTGTAGTGATGTGGGTGCGAGGGGGGGGGTTAGGGTTAGGGTTAGGGGCCACAGCAAATAATGCATAAACTTGGAGAAGAGATTATCTTCTAAATAGCATAATTCATGCGCTTGACGTTTAAAATGCTGTTTTTTATGGGGAGTTAGCCTCACAGGTGGGGGTTCTAATATGGCATCAATAGCGAAGATGGTGTCTGTTGATTGAAACGTGCTAAAAAGTGTAGTTAGAAACCATCAGCTGAATGAACCCCCTGGAGTTCATTAATATCACAAGTTGGATTTTAGACCAAAAGTCAGGCATATATCTGTGTTTCATTTAAACCAGCTGTGCATTTAAGGAACACACATTTCAAAATGGAGAGACACATTTCGAGGTTTATATGAAGCCGCAGCGCTGAGTGACTGCTCTGCTACTAAAGCTGCCATTCATCTGTGTCTAAAGAGAGAAATGTTGTCTTCTCCAGAACACTCCACTGTTCTGCTGGAGTTAATTTGAACAGGCAGTGGGGTGCACTGACTGAACTGGGCCTTTTTTTTTTTGCCATAAAAGGAAATACAATAAAAAATAAGACATTGGGAAACAGGTTGAGGGAAATGTAGGCGTCAAAAGAAGAAGAATAAATATAACGCAAGCCAAACGGTTAGTGAGGAAGCAGCAGGTGATGTCAGACGCTGGGAAATAATGGCTGTCAGGGGGTTGGTTAGCCGGGTAATAGAAACCAATCAGGGCCACTCTGGGCGTGTGGCAGGAAACAGAACGGCCCTGTTTGACCCAGCGGTTTATAAAGACAGAGAGGGTCTGTGTGATCCACTGATGGAAGAAAGTCCGGTACGCGTCCTTTACAGAACACTATAATGCAACATCAGCACTGTTCACGCAGCATTAAACACGGACAGGACATGGCTGCATTACACTCAGCTCATGCATGCATGCACGTGTGTGTGTGTGTGTGTGTGTGTGTGTAAATGCTGCACTCAGCTTAGTTTTGAAACTCATTACAAACAATATGGGTTAGTGTGTATGTGTGTGTATGTGTGTGTGATAGATGAAACTGAACACTACATATTTCTCCTCTCCTCTAATTGGTTGGTGTTCATGCACACATCAATCTCCCTCTCTCCCTCTCCCGCCCTATACATCCTGCATCCCTCCATCTTTCTCTCTCTCTCTCTCTCTCTCTTTCGCTGTCACCCTCCGTTCCTCTCTTTCTAATTGGCTGCTGTGTTCCTTCTTTCCATCCATCTACGGCTTTTGGCCAATGAGGCGACAGAATTGGATTTCTGCTTGATAAAAGACTTCCTTTAGGTTGTGGCGGGGACAGCGAGGTGGGGGAGGCGCCTCCCTGTCCGGGCCATAATAAGACCCAGGCACGGCTTGCAGATACGGCGGCTGCAGGAATACGTGAAGCACCTGGCTGTGTGACACAGGCGGCGGTGTAGAGAGGCTACAGACATACCGGGGGGGAGGGGGGAGGGGGACAGATCGTCTGTGACAGCATCGCAGCCACTTGCTCGCTCTGCTTGAACATGCTTCTGCTTCGCCTGTGCGGATTATAAGCCGGCGTGAGAGGAGCCATGGCTTCAGCCGGTGAAGACTGATGGCTGGAGTCCGTTGCAACTTAGTGTTTCTCTCCTAACACGTGTCTCAATGAGCTGAATCCACCAGGTGCCCCCCGTTTCAGACAGCGGCTCTGAATGGCAACCTGTGGGAAAGGCTAAACGTGTGACTTTTACTGTTGCTATGCAACTACTGCGCTGAAAAAAATGCATCTGGATCTCATTGGTTTTTTGCACAATGCTTAATATTTTTTAACCTGAGCAGTGGAGAAAGTGCTACGCTGTTCATCCTGTCAGGAAGATGCAGATGCTCGCCATCTCACTGATGGCGAGGGGAGAAATGGCGAGGAAAAAAAGGAGCCAGCGCAGGGAATTTCTTGGTCTTGTGATTTCTGCCTTGTGGCTTCAATGTGATTTAAGTTGGCCTGCAGTTATCACTTAATTCAATGCATGCACATTAGTCCGAAGAAACCCAAAACCATTCTAACTGAATGCTTTTGTGTTGCACTGTCATGGTGGTTTTAAACACAGCAGCACTGCAGGGTTCTCGGCCTTGTGCAAATGTGTATGGCAAGTTTGTGCATTATCAATTTATATAGCGGGACATTTTATATATGCTAATAAGCACTAGACTATAGCCAAACACATAACGTAGAAGTGGAGTTGCCCAGCAGAGAAGAGGAGAGGAGAGTTTAGTAATGGCCACCCTGTCCTGCCAGGCCCAAGGTTAAATGCAAACAGGACAGAATGAATTGGCTCTAAAGGCTCATTCTGCCAAAACCAAATAAGGCAATAACATCACAAAGTAACAGAACCCCATTAACACTTAACCTGAGAGGGAGGGTGCACGAGGTGTGGGCAGAGGGAGGAGAGGAAGGATGGATTGAATGGGGCAGTGACAGAAAGAGACAAAGAGAAGAGGCGGCTGAGGAATAGAGAGCTAGTATCTCTTTACTTTCAGAGGACGAGCGGGAGACAGTGAGAAATGTAGAATATGCAGGGGGGAGGGTGCGGTGGAGGGAGTGTGAAATGGTAAAAAACAGCCTCTTCTCCCCCACCGCCCCTCCTCTTCCTCCTCCTCCTCCTCTTCCCCCTCCTCTCCGTATTCTGTAGTTCTCCATAGTAATCTTATGGTTTTCGGGCTGAACTCTTTAACGAAGAATGTGGGTAATTCTGCGGACAGAGCCTCTGGGATCGATGGAGGGAGGAGGGCCTGGACAGTGTGAAATGAAAAAATGAGAAGAAGAAGAAGAAGAAGACAGGGAGAATGAGGGAAAGGGGCAGAGGATGAAATAGTGAGAGACGTGTACAAGCTGTTCTGCTGGTGGGAGAGGCAGGATCATCTGGGACTATTCTCTTAGCCTGAATGTGATGTTGCACCATCGCTCTCTCGCCCGTCTTCCCCCTCTGACTCTCCCTCTCTCCTCTCACAGGAGCCAGTGTGGGTTTGTCTGTGTTGTTACCGCCTCTACCTCCGCTCACCTGCCGGCTAAACTGCCCCCTCATCCCCTAAACAGCCTCCTAATAGAGGACAGCTTTTTACTGCCGGTGCTCCCGCTCGGTTTGAGCCGCTCTCCCCCCAGTTACCTGTTGTTTACCTGCCAGTCCCTCCACTGTTTACTTCCCTCCTTCCCTCCTGCCCAACATCAGCTTGCTGCTGAACCTAGTAAATTGCCTTTTACTCCTGTCACAGAGTTCCAACTGAATCATAAGAATTTCAAAACTAGCATGTTGCTTCCACCACTGAGACGTCACTCACTGTGTCCACATCCTGGACGGGAGGCTAACTAATAAACATTAAAACAGCATTTTGCTCAGTAACTACCTTCCCACCGAACATGTTATTTTCTCCCCTTTGCAAAATTGAATTACGCAGAAAAGTGGACTGGTGGAAGGATGATGTGTCAGGGTTCGAAGATTTCTTTGCAGACTTGACTTCAATATTTTTTTTAATACAAATTTTAAGGAAAAAAATAATTGGATTTTTGCAAAGTGTGTGACCTGAGTGTTGTTCTAGTCAGACGGCTGGTTTAGTGGTTAGCAGCAAGCTGGCTCCTTGGTCTGGGTGAACACATCACATTCAGGCATGGAAGCAGATTCAGATCCAGGAATATTTTTTTTTTTCACATTTCACACAATCATGCATAGGATTGTTGAGCCTTGGCAGAGATGTGCCCCCTACTGAGCGCCGGCGATGCACTGAAATGTATGATATTCACTTTGATAAAGCTGTTCTCAAAGAAGCATCAGTTACTTTTTCTCCATTAAATCCTACCCCTTGTCAATTATGGATTTGCAGCCTTAAAATACTCAAGGCTATATTCGGATTGATTGATTAATGCCATTGACATCACAGACATAAAAGCATCTTTGTTTAATCCACCAGCAAAAGCAGTGACACTCATCTGATGGCAACCAGACAAGTCCGACTGTAGCAGAGATGCTAATCCATGAGCGAGATGAAGCTTTACATACTGAGGCTGATTTTCCTCAAGGTTTAGCTCTCGCATGTGCCTCTTCACAGGTGTCCACCATGAGCACAACAACTCGCCGAGACAGTGAAGAGGCGATAAACGATGGGAGGAGGTTTAGTCAAATGAAAGGATTTGTCACTTTGCGTTGTGCTCATCCTTTTCTCTGGCTTTATATCTATATCTGGCTCTTTGAATCGGTTTATTATACCAATATGTCGGAAGTCCTCAACAGTTTCTTTAAGTTAAGAGGTTTGAGTTGAGTTTGAGTTCTATGACGCAGATGTCCCTGACAATATTTTGACTGAACAAAGCCAAAAAAAATTCTTTCCAAATAAATTCTTTCCAAAGAATTCAACCCAACTGCCCCCTTAAACTCAAACAGGCTGGGCAGATTTGCACACACTCATGAATGTGAATTCCCCAAATGTGTTTCCTGGGAAACTGTAGAACAGTTAAGAACACCCACTCCAGAAATGAAACAATTAATGGATCCGCTCCCAAATGTTCCAGGTTCCTCCCTGACCCATACTGCATCCCTCCAACAAATCAAATTCAAATCCTTTCTGCTGCTTTTTCGTTATGTCAAACCATAAATTGCACGGGCGTAAAAAACACCTAAACACCTAAACTGAGGTAATCTCCGCTTACTTCACCCTTGAAGAACTCTGATGTAGTGCCATGACTGAGGCATGCAGGGTTTATATAATTCAGTCTGGAGTCTGCTGCTCATATGTATGATGAATTGATAAAGGGCACGGAAGTGATCCTGCATGGTGCTTGACATACAGCGCATGTGATGCAGAGTGATGCATGTACACGACGGAGTACCAGACATTACAATTTATAATAATAAGATGTCTGTTGGGGATGTAAAAATGAGTTAATTTACAACGTGTTGGGCAACATCCATAATTGTACATAACACACACAGACACACACACACCAGAGGGAGCATAAGGGCATTAGCCCTCAACAGCCCCATACACCATGTAGCCTTCGACAGAGGATGTATTGCTCCAGGCCACAAACCTGAGGCCTTGGAGTGACAGAGAGAGTTGTGGTCCCACTATCACTGTGGGGACCTACATCTGTGGACGCAGTAACATTACGGGGACAGAGAACAAATCACCATAGACGTGAAGCAAAATTTAAGTTGAAGAGGCTTTTTTAAGGTGTGTTAGGGTGTGTGTGTGTGTGTGTGTGTGTGTGTGTATGAAGAAGGAGCTGTGCTGTGCACGTCAGCACTTGTGTGTAAAAGTGTTGCTCTGTGCATGCGATCTCGCACATATGTGCTCCTATGGTGCTGACGCAGGTGTTGCCATTGACGACAGAGCGGTCACCACAGTGACCCTGAGAGGAATGAGGATGTGTCTCCTGAATACCAATCAGGTCTCTCCTGGGACGCAAAGCGACCAATCACAGCGGTCTATCTGACGTGCAGCCAATCGTTCTGCTCTTCGGCCAGATCAACCAATAACGTAGAATTAGACGCTGGCGTGCTCTGACCAGCATCGAGAATTACGATGAACAGATTTCAGTTATGGCTTTATTTGCCCTTTCAGGGAAGCGCTGTGGTATATCAATTTAAATAAATCCAATGCATGAAAATCAGAGAGCAAATCCTCAGAGCTCCTTTAAAGAGTTAACATTCACTCTCGACACTTTTTTTAAAGATTTTTATCTTCTTTGTGTTCCGCATGGGAATCTCTGCAGAGCACAACGGGCTGTTTTCAGTTAATAAATAGTTTAAACGTTCATATTCCATTTATTTCCCAGCAGTTTGAATTCGCGTGTGTTTGACAGACGGGGACAAAGAGCCAAAAGGGAGAGAGGATGAGATTTACCTTGTTGGGATTTGAGGCTGTAATTATCCACACACACTGCGCGTTGCTCTCGTATTGGATCGGGAAGTTTGGGGATGTAAATGTTCCTGAAGGACCTTGAAGATTGCTGCCGCACGTCTTCACTGTGGAGGGAAAGAAGAAATAAGGTCATTGTTGAAGCAGCGACTGTGGAATTAGTGGAAACATTAGCGCCGGCAATTGTGCGCAGTCGAGACACAGCGCGACAATTAAAAGTGACACTCAAGTGAGGCTGAGAGCCACAAAACAAAGAGAGAAGAACAGAGGAGGAGAGGAGCAGAGGGTCAGATATATGATATTGATACTGTCAGCAGCGTCTCCCTGGGCAGAAGTACTTAATTGGAAGCTATTGGCTTTGAAATACCACAGGATTAGCCCGAGTTACAACATCGACTGATAAAGACGCTCACCAACAATTTCCACAGAATCTGTTGGAAGTCAACTTCTGTCTTCCAGCTGGGTAATAATTACATCATTAACGGAGGTAAAACACCCACGCTGCCGCTCGGGACAACACACAGCGGACATTAGATATCACAGGAGGAAGGCACAGATCAAGTAACTTTCTCTGACACACTTTCAGAGTTTCACTTTTTTTTTTTCCATGTCCAAAAAAGTTTGGAAATGTTGAAACTTCACCTCACTCTTTACTCTGCCCTCCTAACATGACAATAACGTGTACGACGCCGCGGTTTAAGGAGAGAATGTGAAACCATAGAAGAAGAATACTGCATGTCAACGCGTGTGCTGGGAAGTCTAATACTGAAATTACACTCAGTGGGGTGTTAAGAATGACACATGCTAGTTGTTCGATAAACCAACTAAGCCTTTATTAGCCCGTGTGCTGTGACTGGGTGTGATAGAGAAACCTGCTCGTCTGTCCTTGGGTCGTCCTGTGAAGAGTTGGGAGGTAATTTTCTGGTTGATTTGAGGCAGCGTTTGTTCCTTAATTAGTTTGTTCAGTGGTAGGGCCAAGGAACACGTACAGTTAACAGACACACACACAAACACAAAGGCGCGTGAGCATGAACGCTTACACTGTCCCGTTTCACACAACGTGCACCTTCAGTCACACAGGGATTGACACGCAGCGTGCGATAAAGACACACGCAAACTATTATCGGTGTCGTGTGCAAATACACAAGGGGACACGCACGATGTGCACATTCATACAGCGAATGTGAGGGACATTCCCTGTGTGCATGGAACACACTCTCAGACACCTGAGAGAAACGTTGCATCTCCTCCGTCTCTGTCCCCCTTTGACTGAACATGGTTGATTCCTGCGTCTCTAATTTTTAATACGTCTTCCGACGACCTTCTCTGGTGTTAAACTCGCTGCAATTCACATCCTGATGGATACACAGAGATGAAGTGCGTGTTGCACATGAGCGGTGATTTATCTGCATGTCTCAAAAGGAACGCGTGCAGATCGTCTTCCGCGGGTGTGTGCGTGCGCGCTGACAGCTCAATCAGCGCGCCCTGAACGAATGGCCGGCCCCCGTCGCTGCGCCAACAGGAGCACGGGCACGGTGTTGCTATAGCGATAGTGCGGGGAGAGTTATCACCAGAATTACCGGAGGAGCTAACATCCCATAATTTATATTAAACTCCATCCGTCTCTCAGGCTGCGTCCGTCCGTCTCTCGCTCCATCTTTCTCTCAGCGCTCTCTGCGCCCCTGTCAGCCATTGTCTGTAGTTGTATGATTCACATTGCGCTCGCTCGGCCTTTTGTAATGTTTGTTCTGATATTCATTCATTACAAATTACAACCTTTATAATGTCACTTTATGTCCCCGCATAATTAGAAAACTGTACTTTTAAACCTTTCGCGACATTTAACTGATGGTTGAGTGAAACCAAATTATCGTTCAGTCATTAGTGTTGACAGCTCAACAAGCAAAAATCTCTTTGAATAACAGTATCATCAAAAAACGAGACGTTCACTATGCTTAAGGCAAACCATCAGTTATCTGCACTTTTTTGAGCTCTGTTTTGGTCTCCAGCAGTACATCACAGGATGTTAGTGGCTAAATGCTTGGACAGAGATGTTTTGCACAACAACTAAATAAAGGAATAAATAATTCCACGAGTGAAAGAGCTGTGGAGCTTTGTTATAATTCCCTGAAGGTTTGACACATTGGCATTAAAATTATTTGTCTCAAAATTGTTTTGGCCCACAGCAAACACTGGGATCTGGTACATACTCTGCGAGGACCGGCTGCCAGATCAGGACGGCAAGCAAGTAACTGCAATATCACTCGCCAACCAGAAGATGCCACAGGTTGTCGAATTTGGATTGTCCAGTTCGGGCCGAATTTACCATGATGGTCCACATCCAGGTTACGTCACGCCTGTGTGTTTCACAAACACCGAGCCGACATGTTTTTTCAGTTGGGCCACCTCAGGAGCAGATCACACGATGCCAGAAGTGCTGCCTCTTGTCTGATTCATGTTAAACAGAGGAGTAAAAAGACGGCGTGATCGTGGTCGCCTCCCACTCTCGCCGACAGCCTGTCTTCCTGTCTGTCACTCTCTGTAACTCCGTCTCTCCGTTATTTATACTGGCTCAGTGAAGACGGCTCCGAGCCAAAAACTGGCCACACTAATGATGGAAGTGATAATGAATACGAGATTAAATTAAAACATTTTGAAGAGGCCTATCTAGTGCTGAAAGCATATTGTTGGAATCATGAGTGAGATTAAGTTGAGCGCTTGAGGCCGGGGCCACAGAGAGAGAGATAGCGTGTGTGTGTGTGAGACAACATGCACTTTTTTGAGTTTATATATTGAGATCAAATCGATTCCCTGAGGAGCCACACTTCCTGTCTTTCACTGCTCTCTCTATCGCACTCACTCTTTTCTGCTTACCCACATAAACCATTGGGAGGCGGCCCAAAATTAAATGATGTTCCAGGCAAGGATCACTTTGCCAAATCCTGTCGCTGCAGCTCTAATGCCCTTGCTCGCTGTTCTCCAAAGTTTTGTTTTATGGCTCCGGAGCATAACTGACACGCCCCATAAGTACGGGGAAGGTTTCTTTGAGAAATGTTTTCGCGTATGAATTTTTATCACTGTTCCGGCTCCGCCGTGTTTGGACGTGGTTCCCCGCCCTAGCATAGCGTAAACTCGTAAGTGTCTCCTTCAATCTGATATCGGCCCGCGACGGTAGAGCCCATAACTCCGCCGGTGCTCTCTCAGCAGGTCGGCCTTTGTGGTTAGTGAGCCACCCGCCCTCCGGCGGAAGGCTCGCGGTCGCTCATCCGTGGAGTCATGGCTACTGATGCGTTCCAAGGACAGTTAGCCGCTACCTGCGCTCAACCAGACAGACCCCATGACGTGAACTGTCTGGGGGTGGAAATCATGCAATTAGCACCGAAAGGGACATCTTCGTCACTGGAGTTGTCATGGGAATCTGAATTTTAGAAGAGAAACATATGAGCAAAGTAAAGAATTCAGTTTTTTTTTTTTTGGGGGGGGGGGGGGGGGGTGTTAACTTTGATTAGTTAATATGATCACACTGGGGCTGAGAATATATTTTTTATATGGTTCTGCAGGAAGTCCGAACAGGCTGTTTTAAAGAGGCTGCCTGCAGGAGCACACAGACTGACCAATGGACACGGAGGATGATTGATGACATCATTAAGCTGGCACACAGCGTTCCGATGGCCCTCGCTCTGGTTAGAGCCTTAATGGGTACACACACCCACCCCCTCCCCACATATACACACACACACACACATATGTGGAGAGACAATCATTGAGTGTGGCGGCTGGGACTCTTCATTGTTTCTGCGCTACAACAACATGTGTGTGTTTCTGTTGGTCTGTGGATGTGTGTATCAGGCTCACATATAACCACATATAGCCTTTGTTAGCAGATGAACTGAACGCCACTGGAGTTCATACACACACACACACACACAGAGCCAGAGAGAGAGAGAGAGAGAGAGACAGAGTGTTGGCTCAGTGGCCTTGCCATCTGTCCATTAATCAAGGTGCCACATGGGCTCTTGCTCTCAGTGTGTGTTTGCGAATGTGTGTGTGTGCGTGTGTGTGCGAGTGTGTAGCAGGACACTGTTGTTATATTTTGCTGTTAAATATTTTAAAGTTTTTGTTAATCCTTTTAACGTACACTGCAGTGATTACCACTCTCACTCTGCCTTCCGTTCTTTGTTGAATATCTCTGCTCCGCCGTTGCGATGAAGAGCCAAATCCTCCAGTTCCACCGTGTTATTTTCCCTCTGATGTTCAAAAAGACACATTTAGCTGCGTTTAAGTGTTTTGACAGAAGTGACCCTTTAATAAGTCGCCTGGCTTGATGCTTGCCGACAGATTGCCGCTCTCAATGTTATTCACGAGTTTCCTATTTAGCTATTGGCTGGTCTGGATGTAAAGGTCATATCTGAATTGTGTTCAGCTCAAACAGCTTCCATCTCATTCCACTTTGGTTCAACAGGATGAAACTAAGTGGGCTAAATAAGGACAGTGTACTTGAGAGAGAGCACGGCGTGTTCTCGCTGAAGATCAAATGCAGTAATCACACACAGTCATGGCCGCTCTGCCGTACCTGTTGAACTCCTTCCAAAAATTATATTTATTTTTCACTCGAGGGCAAATTCAGAGCAGGGCCATTTTCATTGGGATCAAGTACACACTGTTTTTTTCTGTTTGGGTGATTCTGGGGTCCTAAACAAGCACACTCGTGCCAGAGTGGACGGAGCGGTGCGGATCGGCTTGTGTTTGTGCAGATGCAGCATTTTATTTATTTATTTTTTTTCTGTTGGCCGACACATTCGGGAATTAAATTACACTCACGTTTCCACCAGCTCACTCCACCTCTTCAAACATTAAAAAGTAGGCACTCAGCCTTTTTCTATTGAAAGGCCTCACAGGTTCTATTTAAAAAAAAAAAAAAATTGATGAGGATAAATAAAGTCAAACCAGAGATCTTTTGTGGTCCTACAACTTAATGGAGTTAAAGCTTCACTGACGGACACGTTCTCTCATAACTCTGCATGGACAGGACGCTCAGTGTCATTGTAAATTCAAATTATGGACTCTAATGAGGTTTTGGAAGCATTTCTTAAATGAGAAACAGCTTCTTCAGAAGATGAGATGAGTGGCCCTGACTGAAGCCCGGCATCACCATCACCTGCTGAGTCCACAGCCCCCCCACTAACAATGAACGGCCGCTCCAGCTCCCCTTTGAGAATGTGCTGTGTTTGCCAAGCACCTCTTCTAACCGGAATTGCAAATTTGCATGGGTCGTACATGAACTCGCACTCACCGTTATAGAACCTGACGTATCAGAAAGTCTCTGCATATCTCGACTGGATCCTTACATGCTGATAATATTACACCCTGGGTGCTGACTGGTAGGAAACTTATAATTAATGATACGATCCACAGACCAAGAGCAAAGTTTATTCTACTCACAGTCTATTAGCATCAGACCAGCCCTCCTCTCTTGCCTTTGGGGTATTTTTATTTTCAGTATTTCAATATTGGCTTTTTTAATCCCTCAGAGGGAACTGAATTTTGTGACTAGGTTTAAAAATAGACTTGTAGTCCCTGTATTCCAGCAGAGCCACTGCCAACATCAGGCTTTAAATGTACATTTACTGATTGGGCTATAGACGAGATTCAGACGAGAGTCTGAAAAGAGGTTATCAGACCTCTCTTCCAAAATAAAGTTGCTGGAAGAGTGGGAGATGGCGAGAAGATTCAGGAGGAGCCGAATGAATGAACGATTTCACCAATTTAAGAAAGGTATCAAGCTGGTCTGAACGGGGTCAACGCTTCATTCTAAGGTTGCTGGGAATAGTCATGGCGCGTCTTCTTAAATTTAAAAGTTTCACAATGTCCATCCATGACTCGGAGGTTGTGGTGGCTCTGAGAGAAAGTCGCCCACACTCGTTTTCCTTCCCACGTCCCTGGTCGCTGGGATATAATGACACTGTTTTGCAGACACAGAGGTCATTCTTTCAACCATTCGCCGCTTCGGGGGACAACATCAGTGGATGTAATGTCATCAGAAATCGCCTATTGGGGACGCCACATGCAGGTGAATGCACGATTTGATTGGCTTAATGTCAATGGCTATATTTAATTGCTCGTTATAAAGTATTTAGCCATGATGAATATCCGAGAGCCAGGAACAATATTAAAGAGCCAATCAAAGGTTATCAGCACTGTAATAGCTCTGATAATGAGCTGGATAATAAGGTTGGTTGGCGGGGACCAATCAGGGCTCGTGTGAAGCAGACATGTCCCAATTGTTTTGGCCAGGCTGTGTCCTTCCCTGCTTACAGGGTTCTGTGCAGTCATGGCAACACCAGTGTCCTCCTAATGTGCGGTCACCACAGGGCCAGAGAGCAGGACCCTCGGCTGACGAGCATTAACCCTGAGCAGGACGAGTGTCCCTGAGGACTCCCTGGGGCCTGAACTTTGACCGCAGCCTGGACGAGGGCTGATAGAGACGCAGAGTGTGAAGTGTCAGATCACCTTTGGCTAAGACTGATGTGGAAATGGTTTAATTAAGAGCTCTGTCTTTGAGTTATGCTCCAAACACTGTTAATTAATTTTCACTAAAACACTACATTAGTCACTTATTCCAGAGTTGAGCTAGTGTTCATATGCTAATGTGCTTTCTTCTGAGAGAAGCTATAATTTATACAGAAAGAGTAGGTGTGATATTTTTCTTCCTTCTTCCTCTGTCTCCTTGACACACACACACACACTCAAACACACACACACGGACGGACAAAGTGAGTAATGCTTTTTATGTTGAAGTATGTGTCTCCAGCCATAGTCTGAAGCCCAGTGAAGGGAGGCATGACAAATGACTTTGGCATTTAACATGACAGACGCCCTCTCTCTCTATCTCAGTTCTTCTGCATGTGCATGTTTGCGTGCGTGTATCTGAGAATAAAGCAGTGGCAGATGTGAAAGTTGAAGCCGGTCTGTAAATCTGAAGAATGTCTGAAACGTGCTAATTATCGCAGCACTTAGACGAGTGGAGGAAATCGTGCAGCACATTACGAAAACAAAATGTCATTTTTAAAACTGTTTTATAAAACGTTGTATAATTCATTGATCAGACCGGGTGCTCGCTCACGGACATTTTAAACTTCCGTTTGCGTTTAAGTGTTAAAAAAAATCACTTTCATTGCCCCCCTGATTAAAGCAGGCGAGGGCTGCGTGTTAGTGAGGCGCCTCGCTACAATCACAGGATTACAGAGTTTTGTTTTTTCATAATCTCAGTGCCAGAGGTTTGAAACTGAATGGGGATTGTTTATTTTTCCACATAAACACAGCCCTGACATCGCTGACGAGAGGCCAAGGCACCGCGGGGCGACACGGACTTCGCTGTCCTCTTGCAGTGACGCCACGCCCCTGAATGTAGCATCTCCCTCCACCTGTCCCCGAAAGTCCTGGCAGGGCTGTGTTTGCGTGGGGGTCAGTAATTTGCAGGGGCGTGTTCAGAGCGGCCTCTTACCTTTGCAGACGGGCCTGTGGTCGCTCCAGGCTGCGAAGACTTCAGCCACTCTCTGGCAGCTGATAGTTTTACTGCCCTGGAGAACGTAGTCCTCTCCGCAGCTGAACTGCACCACGCTGGAAATGCTGCGCGTGGAGTCACACATTCAGAAAAAAGAATCAGAAAAGGAATATTAATATATTTAAAAAGTTCATTGTTCAAAAAGAAAACCTAGACATTAAAAGAACAGCAATCAAAAGAACCAGAAGATTTTGATTCTCATAAAGGACAAGACGGTCACCCTGATACTCCATTTACACAACCCTTTCCACACAATCTAGCCGAGGTTCAGTTGCTCTAGCAAGAAGCAGCCATAATCAAAAAGACCGCCCGTCTAGAAATAAAAAGTCTGCGGCTGAGTTTTCAAACTTTATCCTGTCCGGCAGCATTCCAAACTTCTCCGTTTTGGCAGGTCTGAAAGTTTGGAGCAGTTTGGATGCAGCCCGAATCACAACCCAGAATGTGGGAACAACTGGCAGAGCTCCATTCACAGATTCACTGATATTCAAATTGCACCTGAAGTCGTTGCCGTGGCGTTTCCCGTTCTCCGGTTCTCCTGGGTCAGGGCAGGAGTTGGAGGCCTGTCTCACGCCACCTTCGTTCACTACACAGAGAGACAGACAGGGGGAGAGTGAGGAACAGACAGGTTAGGAGACGGACACAAGCACAGGGGAGGAGACAAAACATTTAGAATTCGTGTGTTCATAAGGAAACACCTTGTTGTTATGAATACATACGTGTTGTAATTAAGGAGATATGGTGAAAGCCCTGCTGCCAAAATAACATCCACTTCCATGCAACCCGCCATGAATCTAAAACCGCCACTGTCAGTCACTCATCGACTTCCCCGGTGAAATATCTCTCTACTTTTAGTTCCACTTTTGGGAGCCTGCCTGCCTCGCCGCGTAATCACTTCCAAGGCGGCAGGAAACAGGTGGAGGGAGACGCAGTTTAGACGGAGCAGGAGATGGAGAGACAGACGGCTTTGGACGCCTCGGCAGACAGACGAGGGACGCCGCGGCGCTGCAGATGCGATCTTAATTCTCGTCAGAGCTAATCTTGACAGTAACACTCCAGACATCACGGACTAGAACAGAGACAAAGCAGAGCGCCGTCATAACAAATACACATCTGACGGGCTCCGCTGTCTCGTTAATCGCTCTTGTTCCCGGCACATAAAGGTTGCTTTTGTTCCTATTTTACGACATTATTTGCTTTTCTTTGTTCTTTTCTGTTTCCCTCCTTCTCCTATTCCAGCTTTTCCTCTAGTGGTTGGCTCAACCCCCGCCTCCTTTTCCATACCAAGAACCCCCACAGCTACATTTTCATTGGCTCCCCTTAGAAAACAGTGCAGTATAGGATTTTTCCATTTTCATAAAATAAATAAATAAATAAAAAAACCCCAACCATTTCTTTCCCAAGTCTTTCTGTCTCTTCTGAGCAACTTATGAAACTTTCGAGAAACACCGCTGCCGGGTTGACTTTGAGCAACGGACAGTGTGTCAGTGCATATGTGGATGAGCACGGAGAGGAAAGCCAAAAAAGCCTCAACTTTTCTCAAAGAGAGAGAGGGAAAAAAGAACACTTAGCTGTCAGGTATGTGGAAGGATGCAAAACACAGGGAACTCTTTCCAATTTAAACGCTCCCAGTCTTAAAAACTTTTTCCATTTCAAAAGACAATATAGATTTAAGCTATTCTTCACACTGTTGTTGTTGTGTTGTCCTTGGAGGCCGATCCATCACGTGCCACGGAGCCGGCTCAGAACTACGTGGCATCGAATCCTAATGAGCCGCGGCACAGCCCGCGACCTACTTCCACTGCTTGACTTTGGAGCCCCGCGTGATAGGATTTTTCTTAATGAGATCAGGGTGAGAGAAAAGTTATTTAAATAATCCTTGAGCTGCTCTCATCTTTCATTCACTCCAATGAAAGTGAAATTAGGCCATTCGGAGGATTTCTGAGTGTGTTTTTTCGAGTTGTTCATCCTCTCCTAATGTCTGGTGTCAGTCGGATAGTACTAGAGGGAGAAACTGTCTTGCTGTGCTAATATACTTCAGCTATACAGCAAACAAAACACCCCATGGTGTATTTTGATTTTTAAATGCATTGACTGATATTCAGATGAGAGAAGAAACCCCACTAATCACGCACTTTGGTGCAGTATTACATTCGGCTTGTTTTGACGGAGGCACCTCGACGCGGCCGCGCAGTCTGTTGATTACTTTTTTGATTAGTACCATTAAATGCGAATACCATTTTCTCGTGACAAGTTTTCTTTGTTGTTGTTTTGAACTTACCAGCTGAATCTCATCATCACGTTGCCGACAGCTTCGCTGTTCATCTCGTCAAATCAACTTTAACTGCATCGCTCCAAAGATGATTTCATGAGAAGTTGAGGATTTTGACCATACGACACTGATTCAATCCTCGCTGCATTAGGTTCCTCTTTGTTTTTGGGTCGAGTTTTCCCACTGACCTTATAAGAGTCAGCTCCTGTGAGAGTGGAGGATTTTGACTTCAGAGCCTGATGGGAGATTTAAGGCCATTGGGCCAGTTGATGTCGATGGACGGCCCCCGGCCCAGGAATGACTAACCAGCCATTTCACAATTATTAATATTCTTATTATTGCTGCTCTGTTGAATACTGTGGTATTTATTTAAATCTTTGGCAGCAGTTGACACAATTATTGGTGCAAAATAAAACTCAAAAACTTCAGTTGTACCTTTTTTTGTTTTTTTCCGAACAGAAATGCTGATGCCAGAGAATTCAATAAGGTGCGTGGATATGCTGGTACCCCCCCCCACCCGGGCTGTCTGAGCTGTCCGACCAACACGCGTGTACATGTTGAGTCGGTACCAGCAGCAGACGCAGCAGGTGCTCGCTGTGTATTTGTCCCTGTGTGTATGTGTTGGAGTCGATAGTTTGTTGCTTTGTTGGAGCGGCTAATTTGACCATCTGGACTATTCACACCACAACAGAGGGACTGGTTACAGTACGAGTCGTGTGAACACACAAACACGGAGCCCACGGCATCGACGCGCTTTCCAAGATGGCGACGCACCCCACTGAAGAGTTAAAGCAGTCGTAGCGGAGGAACCGAGCGGCTAATAAACATACCAACTCTTACATCTGCCGAACCAACGCTCGACCGTGACTGTCCAGCTTGTCGGGGAACCTGATGAGCTGAGCTCAGCTCGTCTCTTCACCAGCAGCTCGTACAGTATTTAACAGACTCACACACGAATGCCCACGCCGACATGAAGCTCAAAATAAATCAAAGATGTGAAATAAATGGAACAAACATGCAAACCGAGAAGCAGCAGGGTGGAGATTTGTGTATGTGTTTGTGTCCGTCCTCATAGGTTTGCATGTTCACACTGTTTAGTGAGTAACTGTCCTTCATGAGTGAGAAACGTGTGTGAGTGAAAAGAGAAAAGGCAAGAAGAAGAGGTATAATAAAGAGACAAAGAAGTGAGAGGGAAATAAAGAGGTAATTAATTAATCAAAATAAATGTAATGTGAGGTTATACCAGGCCACTGACAGCTTCAATAAGTGATCTTCCTTTTACAATGGGGCTGCTCTTGTTCTCGGGGTGGGGGGGGGTTCTGCTTTTTGTGCATGTTCCCCCGATGTCAGCGTGTTGAATAGGTTTTTAAAATGCTCCTTTTTTTTTTTTTTTTTTTTTTCAGAACGTCAAATGAGTTATGAACCATTAGCACCCTTTCACTTCAGGGTGTCTAATTAAGGGGTTTCAAAAGTGTTTCATTTTCACATCTTGGGATTTTTGCAAAAGTTTTCAGGAAACCTTGGAGAACAATAATTTTAATGCGGGAACTTACAGTAGTTATAAAGTGTGGACCAATTTTAAGCATTGCGGATAAAGATTGGAATAATGAATCTGAAATAGTGAGGGACTCTCTTTTCACCATCAGCCTCTGTGGTGTGATAAACTCAAAGATCGCATCGATGCCCTCGGTGACCTGCTCATTATAGTCGAAGGGAAAAGGGAGAGAAGAGAGGAAGAGGAAAGAGGGGGCGGTAAACAATATCACAAAGGCAGATTCACATTCCCCGAACAAGCCCAAAGCAAGCCATAACCAACCATGATTAATCTTATCAGAACAAGCCGTGAATAAATATATCAAAGCCATGAAGGAGCATGCATAAACCGAGACACCGTGACCAAAACACATAAACAAAACATCCAACCACCAAAAAAAAAAAAAAAAAACACATCACAACAAGCCAAGAATAGCAGCGGCGGCGAGTTCTTTTAAAGGCCGCGGCACTCCAACACGTGTATGCGTCATCTGTTTCTCGTTTTAACTCGAAACACCACGCGTCGGGGATTTGTTGTCATTGCTGTCAGTTACCGGTGGATCAAATGTGTCGAATGCCACAGCCTTTTAAAAGAGATCAAATCAAGAAAAGCAAAACATTTCAATGAAATAAAACAAGACGCAAGTGCAGGCCAAGCCAAACCAAGCTATCACACGTTAGTTCATTAGCCAAAGAAACATTAAGATGTAAACTCACATATCGAAAACTTGCTGCCGGAGTCTTTGCCAGGGAATAATTTAACGCCCCGAGACTTAAAATCTACTGATCGCTTCACTGCAGAGAAGAACAGAATACAGGAAAGAGCAATCAGATGAGATCTGGTGAAGGAATACTCATAATAATAGTAGCAATAATAATAATAAAAGGCCGATTCCACCACCGCCCAGCATTGAGAGGGAGAAGAATCGGCCTTTTATTAGCACAGTAGAAAAACAAAGTTCCAAAAGCAAATGAAATTTGTAAGATGGTGGAAAGAAAGAGTGAGAGAGAGAGGCCGAGAGAGCTGAGAGGGAGGAGGGGGGAGGAGAAAGAGGGCAGGGATGTTGGGGAGTGATTGACCATCCGGGAGTTTTTGGCCACAGGAGAAGCTTAATCTCGCTCTCTGTCTGTCACTCAGACACATACGTCAGATGTGGAGGTGCTCCGCTGGAAGCGCCGTCATACTCGGAACAAAAAGCTGGCGAAAGGAAAATTGCAGCTTTAATCAAATCGGCAACGACGCGAGTCGGTAATCAAAGCATTCGCATAATGGTATGTCGGAAAATAAATGGCTCCTTTAATCAGAGTAACTCAAAGGCAGGAGACGACAAACTGGGTGTTAACGTGGCGCAGCGTGTTCGGCAGAGCACAGGTGACAGAGGGAGCGGCTGCGAGCTGCGGTTCAGTCCGTTTTGGAATCAAACACCCTGAGGTTACCTCACACACGCCGCCTCCAGATTTCTTCTTCGGCTGTCAGAATAAATGAACACATTAACGGCGTGGATAATTAAGACGTAGATGCAAATATCGCCACAATGACTAAGTACGGCGAGATCTGATGTGGTGGCTCACAGACGACTGGGCGGGGTAACGCCCTACAGTGAAACACTAATGTTACACAGCACCTGCTCATGGCCACATACATCAGTGGTATTCTAGCCGACATGCTTAAATTACATCACGCGCAGTTTATGCTCACAATTATCCTAATGGTGCACAGAGGCTACACACGACTGGTGCTCTGCTTAGCGTGTTGCCGTTACACCATGCTGATCAACGCGCTCACTATTTATCAAACGTAAAAGTGGCCGAGTGTTAACTGCGTTTTCCAGCTTAATAAGTAAATGTGGTTCCAGCTGGTTACGAGTCAACACAGCGCGCGCGTGTGTGTGTGTGTGTGCACAATTCACATCCCCACTGTAGAATGCTTAATTCTGAATAAAGAATGATCTTAATTAATCTTGCAAACGAGACGGTAATATGTGTAAATGAGTCTGTTGAAACAACAGTTTACGGTAATTAAATTACATTCCGCTACATTTAATATGTCCTTATTTTAAATGTTCAGGCTTAAATAAAACTCGGTTCTCTGAGCGTGAGACAGAATCATGACTTCCCTCGTTTTAAAGAAATACCACATGGGCCTCACCTGCCAAAGTAAAAACACCGTGGCTCACTTATTTTGCTTCTAATTGGGGTTCAGATGTACCTTTGTCTAAACCGAGGATCAGATATGCCTCCATGTTGGAACCACATTTAAATAATCTGATCTAAGGACACTCTATCCTGTGCTTTGCAGTAATGAGCCGACCCATTCAAATCCAAAGCTGGATCGGGTTGTGATGGGTGGAATACACTGTTGAGGTTAGCTATTGACTATAGATTTTTTTATAGTTTTTTAGTTTTTTTTTTAATCAGTAAAGGGACAAGGTCACAGAATGAGAAGTTTGAGCCAAATGCACTGATTGACAGTGATAATGAAAATACACGTTGAACAATTTTAATACTGTTTAGTTGCTATCAAATCGAGGCACACACACACACACACACACACACACACACACACACAGATGACACTGCCATTGCTTTACATTGAGCTCAAGCCTTTGATTCATCCATCAGTCAGTAGGTTGAATGCTCCTCAATGGGACGATACAGTTTAAGCAACAATATATTTGTATTGAAACGTCCCAATTTTACAAATTAAACAGACTTATATTCAACAACCAGCAGGAGCTGTGATTTAGATCAAAGTCTTCAAATCGGGTTTGAAGTGTGTTTCGTCGCCATTAAGCTGCCAACTCCCGGAAACTGGGCCAAATATAGTTAAGAGTCAAATTTGTTTGTTGGCCTGTGCAAATCCATTCCCCCGAATCAAGTCTCTGTTGATATGCATCATAAAACCTGTCCTGTGTGACTGTGCATCAAAGTTAAATATGCCCATGTTAATATTCGAGCCTACGAGCAGAAGCTCCCCTGCAAACAGCAGATGGAAGAGCAGCTGCATTTAGGTAAACCATATTTATATGAGTAAAATACTGCACGCTTAACAAAGTGTTTTCACTCGCAACGGCAAAACAAGAACAGCAACAAATCCCAACAGTGTGAAAACAGACTAACAGAAGCTGTGTAAAATACACACCGTAAGTATCTGCTGGAATCAAATCACTCTTTCAAATCAAAAGTAGAAACCATGTTGTGATTATCACCTTTTCAAACCCAATGCTCAGTGATTCTATTCATACCTGCAATGTAAAGATGAAACGTCAAGCAGAGGACTCAGCTGACGACTATTAATAGATAAATATGCAAACATTCCCTGATGGAGGACTGGCTGAAGTGTGTATTTATGTTCTTCTGTTTTATTTAATCCTTTCATGTGAAGGAAAAATGTTTTGCAAATATAATAACAGTTAATGAGCTGTGATGGGGTGCTCTCTGTGACCCTCAGCTACAGATAGCAGTGTCAAATAGAAACTGCATACGCAACCATACAGAACCACCTTCCAATGGACTCCAATCTAAATGCTAAGCTAGGCTAAAGAAAAAGTAGAATACTGTAAAATGCCAATAAAGAATTATGAATTACTTCTTCTGTGACAGAGACACGGCTGGGCCGTTGCTTTGTCGTGCAACTGTTTAATTATTTGCTTCCAATGTTTCATTAACTCTGATATATGAGGGGTTTGATTATGCACAGTCCTCCCGTCTATATCGAGCTTGCCACCATTTGCATATATGTGCCATTACAATCAGTGAATGGGGGTCGTTGTCGGGCGCCCTTCATATTTGATGAGCTGGTCTCAAACCACAGACCAGCGTCCCCAGAGTGTGTCTATGCAAACAACATTAATTCATGTAAGTATGTTCTATGCTACACATTCCTAATGATCCCAGTGCTAACAGCCGTCTTGATGGAGCGACAGCCGAGCACTGAGTCAACAATGGATGCCAGTGATGGTTCCCCAATACTATGAAAAATGATATCGGGGTAGTTCATAGATTTATGAGCTCATATGAAACCCTGGAGGCCAGCGGTGTGTCTGCAGCTCGGCTTGACGGATTCTTCAAGCCAGGCCCGAAAAAGGGAAAATAATTAATTTACTCAAAACCCTACTGGTATAGTCCATATGTGCTCGCTCTGCTTGGCTATAATTATCTGAGGTAATTAGCTTTTTCAAGATGTGTGCACTTGATCACAAGTAGATTTGAGACATTACGAGTCGTATCAAAGGTACCACGCAGTCAACAATATCCAATATGTCACCACCCCTGAGGGGCTGGCTGTCTCTGTGCTCCAGCTGAATAATGTCTCGGTACCAGTGTTTGACTGGTGATTCTTTTGTTCTGACTGACTTATTTTGTTGCCATAGCACTGGCTGAGTGATATTGCCGTCAGTTGTTCATTAAGAGCCAATCACAGCCCTGCAGACACAGAAACTCATGAATACGTAATGAAGAGAGATGATGGAGGGCCGTGATTGGTAGGTCCTGCCGCGGGAAAAGGCGACCGATTGTTCATACCTGACACCCTCGCGGACAACATGCAAACGCACGCACGCACGCACAAAGCGCACACAACCACACGCAGACGTACTCATTGATGGATTTATCAACTTAAAATAGACACCCATGCAAATGCAAAGGCACAGTGAGCTCACAATCCTGTATCTGCAGGAACACAAGAGGAGGATGACACATGCAAACACACACGCAGGCACACACACAGTGGCATAATCTGCCAACACACACATCCCCAGTCAGGTGTAGGGGGTGTAGTTTAAGGCACTGTACTGTGCAGGATAGTGTGAGCACAGAATATCTGCTCAGCCTAATCCTCAGCATTCACTAAACCCCATTCATGGTTGGGGGCAAATGTTCCTGTTGCATTTGGACGGATTCAGCAGAGGAACTAAACAAACAGACCGGAGAATGAGTAAACATCGGTAAATAACGGATGGAAGGAGGCGAGCGTGCCTCTGATCTAGGAGTGGTAGAGTAGCGTGTCTTTATCTTATCTTTGGACAATAAAATGAATCCAGGGTGCAGACAGTGTCTGCCTGTGATGCTTAATGCAGCACAGTGAGCATGAGCAAAACACAAAAAGGATCCAACATGAACAGTGCCGATGGCTGTGTGTGGGGGGGACTCAATAAACTTGGCTCACTGGTTATATCTCACCTTAGCCACCAGGGGGCAGACAGTCTGACTGTGAGGCCGCTAACAACTGTTAGAGCAGTCAGACATGCTGTATTATATTTCTTACATGTGTGGACAGTGCTGAGTCATCGTATTTCTGATTGGATGATCGCTGCCCAGGGGCGGGGTTTTTTGTTAATGATTAATTATGTAATTACAGATCCTTTTTTATCATTCGATTTTTTGAACGGCGCTGATGTTTGTGTACGACCACACGCGGCTCGCTGGAGGAGCAGACACCAGAACGACAGCAGGGGGGATAGCTGAGCAAATACGTGAGTCACTGACTGAAAAAGCATCCGTGATTCACTGGCTGGCAACTGTCCACGGTTTTTTCTTGCTATAAATAATGACATGGTGAGAGAAATAAAAATAAAATAAAAAAAAAAAAAAAAATGAAATTGTAAACTCACTGTTCAATTCTGTTATCATTCCTGTGCCTGTTGACGAGTCGGAATTTATTGTGCAACGTGATTCACGGGTTTCTAGCTTTGAGGGAGAGCTGTTCATGTTGTGTTGTGTTTTTTTTTGTTTTTTTTGTTTAACAGGGAAAGATGACTGAAAACACATTCACTTTTACAGCTGCAGCCCACGGGTGCATGTGCTGGGGGTGAGAGAATAACTGTAACACAGCCAGCTTCATCTGGAAACTAGAGTCCCAAAATATTGCTATGGAGCATCTGGGTTTCAGTGCTCTTTGCTCAAGGGCACGCTGGGCATCACTCACGCTTTTACCTCAGCTCCCTCAATCTGTCCACACATTTCAAACTGCCGTCCTCACAACCCTCAAGCAAGCGTGCCTCCATCATCACAACTCCGTCGACAGGAAGTTACATTCATTAGAACAAAAGATCAAACCAGGTGATTTGCTGTTTCACTCGATACTTTTTGGGTTTCACAGAGCTTTTAGCAAAATCTCAGCAAAGGCAGATGACTATCTTTTGGAGGTGATCATCACAGGACCCAGCTCTGTTACCGCATTCACCGAGGAGGATACGTTGCCACCCATTTGTTTGTCAGCCAGGATTAGACAAAACAACTGAAAGGATTCCGACGGAAGTGTGTGTAAGGATCCATTATGGGTCAGGAAAGGTATCGATAGATCTTGGAGGGGATCCAGGCCAGGAGTTAGATCCAGGGCTTATTTACTCTGACTTTAACACTATAACGTCTGACTCTAGACAAAAATGTGTTTGCAATCTGTGGCTGCTCTCCTCCAACTACCGATGAGCTAATGTTAAAGATATATTCAGAGGAAGAGAATATGTACTGTACTTGACATCTTATTACTCATCTTAATTAGCTTTTTATTATAATTTACCATAACACAACCCCTCCTGGGACCCATAATACATTGTGTTAACTTACATTCTACAATACTGAACTACAAGCTGGATGTTTTAGTCATTCTGTGTCCCACGATGCAATGCCACACCGCTGAAACGCAGTCCCCTATGATGAGGTTCCAGAACCGTGATGATTAAATTAAGTTCCACTTGTTCCCATGGTAAAGACATACTGATTTAATCATGGCCCGTCAAGTACGACCTTATGGCGTACTGCGCAGCACGCTCAGAAATCACGTACTCGCTTTATAGAATATGTTAAAGAGTGTAATTTAATGCACGTCTGGTCCTGAGGTGAAACGCTGGGAGATGTGAGCATAGCTGAATAATTACTGAGGTTTAAATAAACATCCTAATGGATACTTAATGGTGGGGGTTAGGCTGCAAACATGACGGACGGGAGCAGAGACATAGTGTACGCCACATTCTAATAACAGTCCAAAAGTTATAAAAACAAAACAAAAAGAAAAAAGACAAATGAAAACCTGCCTGTGAATTAGTCTGACTTACCCCACTTTAAAATTCATTCTATTTAACCGAAGATGTTAATACTGGGATTTATGGATATTTGATGATTTCAGGAAATATTAATAGATCTGCCTGAGATTGAAGGAATTGGATGTAAATTATGTAAATGTAGCATCATTTCCACCTTTAAAAAGAACACCATGTTCCCAGGAGAGACACCAGAATTGGAATGGTTAATGGCTCTAATTGAGCTCAATCAACATATGGCCCCACGGTCTGTGTTTTAAAAAACGGAGCCAGACGTCACCCCTGCAGCTAGAGTTTGAAAGTTATCTATGTCTGAGTGCATAACTCCTCGCACCTAATCTACAACTTGTTTTCCACAAGATAATCCTCAAATAAAAGTGTGCCTGACTTATTTATTTTTTTATTCAGGTAAGCAGTGTCCTTGAACTCATCATCTCTCTCTGGAATCTCTTCCTCCTTTGATTGTTTTTTCTTTATTTTACTCTCTCGCTTTGTCACTGTTCTCTCTGGATCCCCTCACCATTGTAGCACCTCATCTTAAATCAAATATGCTTTATTGTCCCATAGGGAAATGTGTCCCGTTCCTCTCTCTGTTGTGTCATTCATCTTCTTTTCCTTATTCTGCTACCCAGCATGCAACCCCTTTCACTACAAACTTGGATAGCAGTCATTAATAGTATTAATAATTCAGAACTTCATAATTGGGTAGCGGAGGAAGGGGTGGGGTGGGGTGGGGGGGAGATGTGAGTGGCTGACATTAAAACACACAAAGACGCACGCAGTGTGTGTCCAGCTCGCTGGCAGCACCTAGAGCCAAGTGTTTCCCTCTTACAAACTGAACTGACTCTGCCAACAAGGATTTGTTCACTTTGCTCCCAGACCCATTTAGATTGTTTTGTTTTTCAGGTTTGCCACACAACCTAACTTACCAAATGACCTTTGTAATTATAGTTAAAAAAAAAAAAGTTGAAAATTAGTATGCCAGAACCACATGTGGATTTTAGGGCGGTATCACACTCTGAGTGAAAAAATAAATTTGGAATAACATTAAGTGGAAGTATTAATTATGAAGTGAGGTTGATGAATAACAACAAAATGTTTATTACAATATAAAACTAACAGTGTAGAACATAATGAAAGTATAATCATAACCTGATCCAGTATTTAATGATTAAAGTGCGGTTCAATGCAAACGCAGCTGTCCGTCGGTTCATTTGCTTCTTCATCAGTGCGTTCACAGTTTCCCCAAGATATGAAATCAATAGGAGATCCATCAGTCATCACACAAGGTCAGCTGCTCTATTCAGGACATCGATCCGTCCTCACTTCATTCTGACACTGCTGACATGTATTTACTGACTTGAAGTGAAGTAATAGATGATAAACGCCTGTTTAATTCTCATTGTCAAACTGCTTTGATGAGGCTAAAAGGATGAGAAATATGAGGAAATACGGCGGATCTTCACAATCGGTGAAGAGTTTCCGCCTCCAAACCCGATGTCTCGGCTAATGTTTGAACTTCCACAAGGTAATGGAGATTGACAGCTGACTGGAAGTTCCCAATCAATCCCAAGTTGGAGAAGAAGTCCTCCACTGATTAATCAACTAACCCATCAGACTGACACCCCTCATTACCACATCGATTCATCTGTTAACTCATTTAGATCAATTACAATCAATTAAAACGATTTTAAGGTGATCTCAAGGGGGAGTGGTTAGGCTGCGGGCCAATCAATCAAGAGTCAGGAGGAGGGAGATGAAGGGAGATTGAAACAGAAAAAGGAGGATCGGGGGAAGGAAAAATGAAAGGAACGGTGATAAGATGGGGAAGAATGGCAGGAAAGAAAAATGCTTTAGGTTTAGTAACTCGAATTTTAATGATTACAAACCTACATAAAGAGCCTCTCATTGACTTTCATACACTGGTTCTGCCATAATGACTTGTTTACATTCAAATTATTATTATTACTTTTTATGCATCTTTTCCTTTGCAGACAGCGGAGACATAAAATAAACCTCACAAATCACAAAATTAATAATACGGGGTCATAACAAACCTAATGGGCCTCCAGACACCGAATACATAGAGTCACCGATGGATTAATGGCAACCTCACTCACTCACTCGGCTTAATTGACCAACGTGAAGGCGACAGTAAAAATGACATGGTCATTAAAAAAAACTACAAATTTAAATATTTAATGTTAGTAATCTCAATGGGAATTTAATGTGCTTTAAAACAATGAGGGAACTGGAATCAATTTGCTCAGCAGTAAACACAATAATGGACTGTTCCATTACGTCCTACAGCAAATATCGTAAAATGCATTCAGTGGCCACGCGGAAACACAGGGATGCAGTTATGGGTTAACCCACAGCGGGGAGGTTATGTGTTCACCTCTGTCATGGGCAAACGCATTGAGGTTAACTGTGAGATTTGTCCAGGATCTTTAAAAGGTTCTTGATGAAAAATGTCCGTTTGAGGAAGCTGCTACGTCTTTGAAGCGCGGTGCCATTCCAGTTCCTTTTATTCTACACGTTCTAAACATATGTAGAACCAGCTCCTCAACAATATTTGGCTCAACATTCAAGCCTGGATGGTTTCATCTCAACAGCCACTTTCTCAGATGTTAAATATCCACGTTGGGGAAACCGCGACTCATCCGTGTTCAGAGCGTCCTCTCTGTGATTGAGTGACAGCTGGAAACTAAAATGAACACATGACCCTAATTACAGCGAGACCGGCGTCGCAGCGAAGGCAAACAGAGCGGAGACGAAACAGATTTGGAGTTTAAAGAAAAGCAACGGCGGGAGGGAGGGAGGAACGGAGGAAAAGCAGCTCTGTGAAACGCATTGCGTCAACCTTCTGACAAACTCCATGAGCGCCGGAATGTTTGGACTGGGCGGGCACCTCGTTCTGCCCTCGCCTCTCTCTCTCTCTCTCTCTTCCGCCTGGTATTTTCCGGCGACTTGCTGTGAACTTGAATGTGCCGAAGTGAGAGGCGTGGCACGGCAGGGAGCGTGTCAGTAATAATCAAGTGGCGCGGCGCAGTTTTGGTATCATGTCCACAGCGTGTGCCGCCCTCCCACGCGGCCAATGACGCATGGAGGAGGGAGCGTCGGGTTCGGTTCTAGTTTAACTTTCAGATGAAAAACACACACACAACATGTTCCCGGTCATTAGATTTAAGTAGATTACAGGACGTGATTGATCGACCCCGATTGATTTTTTTGCATCTGTCAATCCGTTCTGTTTCCAGCTGCGCTGCCGGTGTGGCCCTCGCCTCCGGCCATGAAAGCACCAGACACAGCTCCATGTGCGTCTTGTGACGTTAAAGGGACTTTGTGTTCTGGTGATTTATTTATTTTTTCTCTGGAAAACAATAAAACAAGACTTAAAACAAAACATGGAAGAGCATGAGCCCTATCTGTTCCCTTCCCGTCTGCTGCCCACGTTCATCTCTGATTATTGCTGTTTAGAGACGTGGAAGTTGCCAAATGAATTTCCAAATCTTTTCCACCAGTTAGGTTTGTGTCAAAGAAATCTCACTGTACGCCTCCGTGAGCAGTAACCCGAGAGAAAAGGAGTGAAAGGGAAGAAAGGAACGAGACAGCGGAGCGAGGGAGACGCGGCAAGATGGAGACAGAGAGGAGAAAGTGTAGTGGAGAAGAGACAGGAAGACTGGAGTCAACAGGCGTAATTAAAGGGAGTTAGAGGCAAAATTGTGGGGAAATAACTGTCAGTTGAAAAGGGAAAAAAAAAAAGCAACAGAGGGAAACAGATAAACAAAACAAGTTAAAAAAAAGGAAAAAGCAAAGCAGCAAAACAGAAAACGAACCCAGCATCAACAGTGAGATCAGTAGAAACTTCACCTAGAAGCTCCTGTGTCACAAATATAAAATATATTTTATATTGCTTTTATGAAAAACCTGTTGAGTCACATTACAGGGGGTTAGGCGGTAGTTAAGCCTCCAGTTTGTGCGTTTGTGGTTTTTATGGATGCCGCCGCATCTCACCCATCTTACCTTGATAATGAGCGCTGAAACCACGGTAACGGTGGTTGGCGTCAGTCACAAAATGCAGTCTCAGCCAGTTCTTGTTGCTGACGATAGGCGACGGGACATTACTGCCTGACAACCTGGAAGACACAAAGGAGAATTGCAGAAATAAAACAAACAGAACCCAAATAAATGCTCCCTTAGAGAAACTCTGACACTGGATCATTTAACGGCATGTGGGAGGACGCGAACAAAAGATTGAAGAACCAAGCTACATCTATAAAACGAGGTAAAAAGGTCACAGCTAATAACGGCCTTAAGTTCGGCCCTCTTCGTTTTCTCTCCCGTCCTTTATCTTGGCCGTATCTCAGTGAGAACACTGACTCCGTGTTTGTAGCTGCCGTGTAGAATGAAGGGAGAACAAAGTGCGCGAGCACACGCTGAATTATCCACGGTGTCAGGACTCCACCGCCCAAAACACAACCAGTCGCTTCCAACATCTCCAAACTTGAGGGCTGCTGCTTTTAATGAAGCAGGAAATCTTATCTCTTATTCATTCGTCTTGCAGAGAGCCTGCTTTTTGGAATGTGACCCAGCAACTCTGACCAAAAACCCATTGTGGCCGTTTCCAGAGATGGAGTCGGTGGCTGGCGCTGTATTGTACCATTTCATAATAATTATTAATAACTCTAACCTCCCACTACTACTCTTTAACTACATTGCACCCAATAGACTCCTGTATGCAAATCAGACAGGGGTTCAATTACACAGGAGCATGGGACCACTGGACTGTCACACTGGAATATACCACTTTTAACAACTGGGGACAGCTCATGCACTGACACTTTGATGGCACACGGCACCAGTACATTGGACCCAATTTACAAGTCTTTAATCAAACAGGGATGGGTAGATCCCTTAATTGGCCGGGGAGACGAACGAGGTTGGTAACGTGAAGCGTGGCGGTTCGTTTTGCTGCAGTCTCTTACAACTCCAAACCTCCAACAGCTAAAATACAGCCCCTGCCTGCAATAACCGCCCCATTTTACATCACCACCAGTCCTCTGCTGTCGAGGGCTTTCGTCGTGCCGTGTCAACCAACAGGTATATCACCTTGGCTGTTACATTTCAGACAGGGGTGCACACGGCCATAAACAGTGTGAAGTATGAAGCGGGCTGCCCTCTCATGTTCATGTGTCTCCTTCCATAAACCCCGGCTGTTAACCTTCACAGTCCATTAATATCAACTTACACACACGGACACACAAATGCATGCTTTCTCTCACACGCACGCACACATACGGGACTTGGCAATAGGGTGTATACACGTTCACACCACACATCCTCCACCCAACAGCTGCATAAAGCGGAGCAAAAGAATGCTTTTTTGGTTTTTAAAGTGTATATTTGTGTGTATGTGTGTGTGTGTGTGTGTGTGTGTGTGTGTGTGTCGAGAGAGAGAGAGAGAGAGAGAGAGAGAGAGAGAGTGCGAGGGTCACCTTGTGCCCTAGATCAGAAGGATTCTCTGATGTGAGCTATTAGTCACACTCACACGTAGATACAATACCTACACACACAGTGGTTTCACACAGGCCCAGATACACACAACAGCTCATTTACATACATCACCAACACGGCTGTTTTCTCTCTGTCCTGTGATACTAGCCATGAGTAGCATCGTCATCACTACCATCTGACATCAGACAATGTCCTAATTCAGACTGGCCTGGGAAGGATTTTCAGTGTACACGATGGAAACAGGTATTTTTAGAAAAAAGTATATGTATAATCTATATAATCTATAAACAAAATGTCTAAAATGAAAACATGTATTCAATGGCCTGTATAACAGACTGAAGATGTCCTCAAGTAAAAACTCGTGTTTTAAGTATTGTGAGATGGAGTAAAGCTGATAGGCTTATTTCAAATTGCTCTGAGTCATGTTTGGTCACAGGAATTTGTTCTGGTAAACGATTAAGATGCTTGTCTGCCTCTGCTGTGCACAGAGTGAGGGAGATTACAGTGGCGGCTTAATAATGAGGCACCGGGGCACGATGTGGCCCAGACCTCAAGAGACCAAAGTGCCCAAAAATAGATTAACCTTTTCAGGGAGGGGGAAAAAAAAAACTAAACACTGACCTCAGTTGGGACCGGGGAACAGAGACAGGCTAATGTCAGGCACTTGGATAACAATGAACATCATGTTCAGTCCAGTCATTAAGAAAATGTGCAGCGTGTCCCTCAGGTATCACCCCAAGCACTATGTGTAAATAACTAACAGGGTTATGATCTGGGTATTTATCATAATCTGGTACACGCTGGAACACAGCAGGGACATTTAATTGTCGGGTATTTTTCTTGGATTTGACTTTTTTTCTTTTCTCCTCCTCTCTTTACTCTAACTGCTTCTTCTTTTCCTCCCTTTTTCCTTTCTTCAGACCCCCCCCCCCTTTCACTGCTCTTCAAAAGTGCACATTAACACTTATTATTCATGTTTACAGCCCCTGCTACAGTATCATTACCCAGGGTGCATCATTAAGGGTAGAATGTGTGCATATTCAATCTGTTCCCATATTAAACAGGAATTAAATCATAAATCCATACAGACAGCTGCTCTGTGTGTGTGAGAAGTTAAAGTAACAAACTATGTACTCGTGAAGCACTTAAAAAGCACGACGAAGGTATAATTAGGACGATTTCTCTTCGAGCAGGGCCTGCTGGATTAGGGAAACGAGTTGGCGGCGAGAAACGAGATCTCTCTCCCCTCACGAGCCGGGATCATCGCATCCACGCGATTCTGAGATGCACAGTACAGCTACATAGCTGCATAGCTCCCTCGAACATTTGTACACAGAGGATGAAAATACTCTAATAAATAGACCTTGTGTACTTAGCAACTACTTACATGGTTAATTAAAGCTTAAAACGAAGCTTCCAGCAGAAAAAAAACCTAATGCTTCCCAAAAAAAAAAAACCCTCAGCTTCAGAGCTGCAGAGACGCCAGTTGATTTTCCCCATGTGGACAATTTGTAATGCATTATTAAATTATTCATCTATGCTGAGGGATCCCGTCTGTGACTGGTGTTTCCCAAATATCTGCAATAAAAGCACTTCAGGGGAGCCCGGAGGTATCGTGGTTCATCGTTTTATTTACTGTGGTCTGAGAAGGACTCGCACTTGACTTGACAGTGACACAGGCTACGGGTGGGAAATAGAGTGAAGATGCCATCGATCATCATTTGGATTCAACTTTTGAATAAAAACTACAAGCCAGTTGGTCGACCAGCAGAACAGGAATGAGGTGAAAGGAGGTAAAAGACTGATGGAGGTACAAGACATGGAGTGACAGAGTGAGGGAAACCAAACGAGAAATACACAGACTCTCACTCTGCTTGCTCTCTTTTAATTATTCGCTGTAACATTTAAAGCAGAATCTGATCAGAAAACACTGATACTAGGGAGCAGAAGTTATTTTTAGCACGAGTTGAATGGAAAAGCACGAGAGGCCCCTTCACCGAGGTGGTCTGGATAAACCAACAACGACCCGTGATGATCTGCTCTGCTGCCCAAACCAGATTCAACTCACATGACGCTGAGTTTCATCGAATGACTGGCTCCAAACACACAATCCATGCGAAGGTGCTCACGGGGCCGAGAGAGAGAGCCACACTTCTCTACAGTAACTTTCACGGGCGCTCGTTTGGCTGAGTGTCTTGTGGTGCGCGCACGTCTGTGGCTGGCTATTCATTAGACAGTGGGGGAATGCTACTTAATCAGGCGATCTGTCTTAATAGCCTCTGCTAATTAAGACAGGTGGGAACTGCCACACATAAACCCACAAACACATTCCAACATGCAGAGAGTGGGTGGGAGCCGGAGAGAGAGAGAGAGAGAGAGAGAGAGAGAGAGAGCGAGGTCACACACTTGCATTCGCACAGAGACATAAGAACACACCCACACACACACTGCAGGAGCCGGGTGCAGAATGTAGTCTAGGTGGAGCCATCATCAATCAGTATACAGAGACAGAGAGCTCCTCCGTCTGTGTGTGTGTGTGTGCACGGGGTTGTTTCGAAAACACTGTGTATATGCGCATTACGCAGCGTTGCCGCGTGCTCGTGCTCGTGCTCGTGCGAGCGCGCCTGCTGTGTCGCTCTCCATCAATCTCAAGTGGGCAGAGAGTAATCAGTGTTCACAACAGGACCCTGCTTTGTGCTCCTTCCCTTTATCTCATCTAAATGTCTACCCTCCTCCTTGCTCTCCTCCTTGTGGAGCAGCAAGGTGTTTTTAAAAAACGGCTTAAAGCACGAGTGGGTGGCTGCGGCCCACGATGGGGAGAGGAAAGAAAAAGCATCATGGATAATTTATAAATCAAGCAAGCGCGCATTAACCTTTGAAATCTGAAACGAGGCAGCTTGTTTACAGTTTGTCATTCGTGCTGCAGGACGCAGTGACGGACAGTGTTTGAAACTGTGGCAACAATTCGGGGAACGGCCTTTTCTCAGCTAGAAGCTTGGTGC
The DNA here is from genome assembly GCA_016785235.1 of Pseudorhombus dupliciocellatus. Lineage (NCBI taxonomy): Eukaryota > Metazoa > Chordata > Actinopteri > Pleuronectiformes > Paralichthyidae > Pseudorhombus > Pseudorhombus dupliciocellatus. Next base: position 1,176,631 of record JAFBJW010000287.1, on the reverse strand, counting down.
ATAAAAATCTCGCTGGCTTGCAAGCAGCCCTGAACAAACGGGCAGCGAGCTGCCGCCCCGACCGACTGCCAGCCAGGCCTTATCGCCCAGCACCGTCACCTGACCGCACTCATGCTCTCGGGACTTGGGACAGGGATCAAGTCCCTGCAGCCAAAACCTTGTGGAACTGCCTCTCAGAACAAGCGGGCTGGATATTAGCGCTGAGGTCTTTGGAATGAGAAGATAAATGATCGGAATTTGAAGGAGTACCCGGACGCCCACGTGCACTGTTCAAACTGATAAACCACAAATACGCATCTGTTTAAAATCACGTGGATGGCCCAAAGCCTTCTGAGCGCTGCGGCATTTAGCGATAAGAATAAATGACAGAAGCACTGTGAAGACTTGCTAACAATTTGAATGATAAATCAATAGACTTTAAATTAAAAAACAGTCATCTTCCAGGACATAAACACCAACGTTTCGTTGGTTATAGAAGAAAGAATGCTCTGTAAAGGACTGTTGTGCCATCTGTTGGGTAATTGATGTTTGGGATGGCAGAGCAGGTTGGAAATCCAGCAATCATCTTCCACTGCGAGCTGTGATTGAAAACACAATTATCTCCACTGAGAGACTGTTTTACATGTATGATTAAATGACTGGTTTGGGCTGAATATGATATATATATATTAAAAACTTAAAATGTCTGAACGTATGAAACACATCCTCGGCTTGTTTTTTTTTTATTTGTTCACATGAGATAATTAGAGGATAATGTTTTTGTTTTGTGTTTGTGCGATGTTCGTCCTCGAGTGAGGGGATGTTCCTAGTCCTCTTTAAAGAAGGTTTCTTTTCTTTTGACAGACAAGGTTGAAACAGGGTGATTAAACCAGTCAACACTCCATAACTTGTCTCTGTCACTTCCCCTCCTCCCCCTTCCCCTCCTTTCCTTCCTCCTGCTCTCTCTCCAGGGTTTACTCATCATCACTGTCTGTTCACTCCTTTCTTTTAGCTCAGGCTCTTCCCAGTGGTGACTGCGATTCTGGGCGGCTCCCCCACCTCTTCTCAAACTGTCTTTGTGTGTGTGTGTGTGTGTGTGTGTGTGTGTGTGCATGCATGTGCAGCCTGCGGGACGGCAATAGCAGTAATCAGAGCAGAGACAGGGACTCTGAGGGAAAGTGGGAGGAGAGGAGGGGGACGGAGACAAGGAGATGGAGCCGGTGTTATTATTATTACATTACATAATATTATAATTTCATCACCCCAGCTTCCACTATCCGTGGCTCACTACTTAATGCACTATACTTTCCAAGCACACACACACACACACACAGCCAGAAACACATGCAGCTAAAATAAAGACATATATAGACATTGGCATTTGCAGAGACTCTGTGTGATACAGGAAATGACAATGACAACACATTTATGACGGTGAAATTAATTTCCCATGGCCTGTCCAAACGACACATCTCGCTCCAGTGGTGCTCAAACTGTGGTGTTGTCCCTCGGGTTTGGCCTGGAAATACGTTGGAAACGTTTTTTGCCTCTACTGTGGGAACGGTACATTTCGTATTTCACGTGTGCAGCGGTGACATTAAAACACACAGCGCTGCGTTTAACATATATATTGAGGGTGCCTCAAAGCCTTGGAGTGGAAGTGACCTATTTCAGGTTTTATCCAGAGTGAATGTGTCTAATGTGACTTTGTTTGCATAAACACCATAATCTAATTATCACACACTAATCCAATAATGAACCTTACTTTGATTCGAAGAGTAATTTGATTAAAGTGTTTACATGCATAACAGAATAAGATTTATCTTAATGCACCAATCTTAATGCAATCTAGCGTGGTGTGTGTGTTGATTGAATTAATTGTCGATTGCCTTTTTCCCCTATAGGCAACGGGGAAAGTGCTAAACTGCTGTTGTTAAATGCACAGGCCCCCCCCCCCCCCGACTGCTCCCATGTGACAATAGTGCAGTTTGTCCAGATTTGAGGCGCCAGTGCCAGCCAGGAAGGAGACAGTCGCTCTAAAAATGAACACTCTCATATACGGTGCAAGCTGTGCAGCTCAGGAGAACTCAGATGGACGGGTTTGTTCGGCATATGGTGTTTACATCTCTTCTCATTCTTCCCATGACCTGAGTTTTGCAAAAAAACTGAGGGATTGACTTGTTTAGATTGTTTTAATCCATTTGTGAAGTTTCTCCAGCTCCTGCACCTCTGCTCCCTCACCTTCTTACACCTCTCATCACCCTCTTATTTTCTCCCGGCTCGTCTTGTCACCCCAATTGCTCTTCTGCGCCTCTTTTTTTTTTTTTTTTTGCCCATTTGTGTCTCGTCTCCTGTCTCCTCTGAGCCTCTCCTGTCGTCTTCTGCACGGCCTCTCACGGTTCCCTAAAACACCATGACACTTCTCTTGCTGTCGTGTTATTTGGCCGTCTGTGTCTCCTCCCCTGTCCCTCGCTTCAACTCCCACAAATCAGAGAGCAGGGTTCCCACAAGACCACACATTTCTTTCAAAGGCTATCAAAGGTGTGGGTTAATTTTGTGGTAAATTTGCTTAGACATGCCCAGACAATAGCCTTGTGGATCTGAATTATTCTGTGGGACACCAGAGATTGGATTTAAAAATTGATGTCCCCAGAGAAACGTAGTGAAGGTCACTGGCGTGACCTATGAGCCCTAATGCTACAAATAGATCCAGGAGGAAACAGTCGACACCAGGACCTGGTTCTTTGGCTCTCTATTGAAGTCATTTGGCCTATGAATGGTGCTGGTAATGGATTCTCCAGAGTCCTGCCTGACTCTGTATCTCTACAGGAATACATCTCATACTTCCTCCAACTCAGGGACATTCATCCCTGGTATTCTGCTGGCATGACAGGATTTTTTTAAAACTGGAAATGCTCACTATATGAGAAATATAACGGCAGCCGAACACTGCGACAGTAAATGTGAGTTATCGTGATGTTTAGAAACAAAAAAAACTAAGCTCAAATCAAAATACTTCACATCAGGAGATTGTCAAAATGAGAAACTGAAGAAACTGAAGAACAGAATGGATCGAGATTATCGGTATAAAGTTCAAATTCACTCCTGCATAATTTACGTCCTTGTTTAGGTGCTTTCTCAAATCTTTCTGTTTTTGCTGGGACATTCCTTGTTTATCACCCACACCAGTGGATCGTCGGAATATGACGTGAATGTGTACGGCGCCACCGGCTCGTGCCCGCGCATTAATGTCCTCATTCATAAGACACAACAAAATCCAGAAGCACTAAAATCAGCAGCAGTGACTTTAAACTCCACAGAGTAGCTTTAAATATGCAGCGAAAGGCTGAGGAGGCCGTCATTACTCACAATACAACCTTTATTTGAGGAGCTACACAAAACTGAGACATAAACTTCACCAGACGATCCTGCCCCCTCACTCATAACTTTGTGTTTCCCTGTGTCTTTATATACATATTTGAAACAACCCGATGTGTGAGCTTGTTTGTTGTGTGTGTGTGTGTGTGTGTGTGTGTGTGTGTGTGTGTGTATTCAAGGTCACTGCTCCATTTCCTGTTCGGCATAGTGCTGCTATCCCAGCATCCTCTCTGCAGCAGCATTGATTAGCACTCGGCAAGCATAACATCACGCACTCGAAGACACACATATCCCTTTCTCACACGCACACACACACACACACGTGGAGGAGAAAAAGCTTCACACTGTAGAGAGGTAGAGGATGATTGAAGTAGAACTCGCTCCAACAGGTTAAGCACTTAAAATAATTCTGTTAAACTACGACATTGTAGTTTTGATTCACAATTTTTGTGAGTTATTGGGTTACAAGTTGTAGCAATGCTTCCCTTTCTTGGAAACAAATTGTCTTGCTTGTTATAAATCAACACGTTCTTTACAAAAACTTGTTTTCAGAGACCTGTCTATTTAACTTTCAAAGAAACAGTTTCCTGAATGAATACTATCAATGTGAAATGTGCTGCTGAAGCAGATGGGATGAGCGTGCGTCCTTGCTGATCGCAGGCTTCACTCGAGTGCTAAAGTGGGCCGGGATGAATAAGTGAAGGATGCGATCTCGCCAAGCTGTCGCTGAAACAAATACCATCGTGTGCCCCTGACTCTCAGTATCAGCTTTATGTGCTGATGCGACCGTAGACACCTGTCAGAAGTAAAGACATGATACTTTGCAGCTTGTTTAAGTGTGTCGCGCTCACACGCTGTGTGTGAATTGGGGAATGAAGATAAATGCATACGTGTCACACCGTGGCGTCGGCGTTGGAACGAACCATCCGCTAAATCAACCTGCCGTCGGTGACATGACTCCAGGCGCTCGGAGACCGCGCGTCAGCTCCAGCTCAAACCTGACAAAATGAATTTTCAGTTCCTCCAAACGAAAACCAAATCCTCGCCGAGGAGCAGATTGGTAAATGACAGACTTTAAATAGTCCAGTGTGCCATTACCGCGAATTTGGTGACGAGCTGTCAAGTGGGTGCGCGCACGGTAAGAGCACTAAAAAAGCATTTGAGATTCTGCAGTCAAGTAAAGAGAGAGAGCGAGCGAGAGAGAGAGAGAGAGACAGACTTTTGGAAAGTAAAGAAAATTAAAAGGAGATAGAGAGAGAGAGAGAGGGAGGAGAGATCTTTCTATTTAAGATGCTCTACTTGGTTTCAAGGGCAACTGATTCTGAAACAACAAAATATAAAACTTGTGTGGGTTTGAGTGTGCGTTTATTATTGTGTGCAGTGTTGGGCTAGGATTACAGGCACTTAGCCCACAGCGATATACTACTCTCACAGGCCCCGGCACACCATGGTGCATACTGATTTGGCACAAGATGCCGTGCGAGGAGGGTAGTGTGAATGAATGGGGACTACATTAATGTGTGTGTGTGTGTGTTTGGGGGGGTAACAACACTGCATGTAACAACTCTTCGCACACGCTCAAATATTAGCAAGTTGGTTGTTCGCTCTCAGTGCTAATTGCCAGTGGAAATTAGCACTTTAGCTATTAGCTTCTTCGTAAATTGCTAATGGCAATTAGCGTATTAGCGCTTGGTGCTTGGTGTGGCAATTGCCACGGAATCAGGCACCATGATCTTCCCAATTTTCACAAACAAAGGGTCAACGACGATAGAAATCTGTCTCCCCGTCTTTCAGCTTTCTGAACAGAATGCCTGAGAAACGTTACAGAACATTTTGTTTAAAAGTTAGAATTCACGTGCTGCTGGTGGGTGCTTTGTTGAAAAATTATCTGCCAGGCCATTTTCTGAAAATTTGCATCTGCAGCAATATTTATCATTATCAAGACAGTTAATTGGTACTTCTCTGGGGATAAACAGAGATCTCATCAGCATGCATTTACATAAACTCCAGTGCTCTTTGGAAATGATCTGGTGACTCATGGGTGTATTCGGGGACACTCTCATTAGCAAAGTCATCCTCCATGGCTTCCCCCACTTCTCAGGTAACCATGCAAATATTTAACTGTCCTCCTCTTCTTCCATTCTGGAACAGAAAGCTTCAGCAGCTATAGTCGAAACAGTGATCAATACCAAAAGCTCTAACTCAGTTTGTGTGATTGTGTGAAATGTTTGTCAAGCTTTAACTTTGCTGAAAGTTAGAAATTGAGCGGCAATCTGGTGGTTTTTTATTTTCATTTTCTAGTTTGGTATACAACCCCTGCCAGGATTTTTTGAAATATGCCCATTAACTGAAATAAGCCATGGGAAAACACAGTTTACAAAGGACGGCATGTAGCTCAAGCAGAAACAGCTGGGTCTGGTTTTCTGTCTGTGGAGCGCTAACAGAGCTAATGGAATTCATATTGGTCTCAGTCTGTCACCCAGATGAACACAATGTCACATTGACCCCTGAAGGCTAAAATGTGCCTCACATTCATCTTTGGTCATCATAAATTCGTTTATAAAGGATAACAGAAACTCCAATTACAGCTACGTCCCATGTTGCTGACCTTGCAGCTTTGGTAAAGTTGTGACTTAAAGTAGTTGGTATGCAGGATGCTCGGCTGCTTTAATGTCATTTCAATGTGTCTCCCTCCCATAATGATCATCTGATGAGACAGATAACTGAAGGTTGTTTACAAAGGAGGGGGCGCGGAAACACTGTTGTTTACAGAGGGACTTTTCATCAATATCAGCCTTTGCATTATTAAAATCAGTCGGGACCAAGGGGACAAATATCAAGTGAGCCACTGTCCGTACATAGAACAGACGGCAAGGGCTTGAAGGATTACACATTACCCACTGGTCTGGTAAATGAACACAGTGTTAACTTCCCTTCTCCGATAGGTTTGGGAACACGTTACTGAGTTTAAAGTGATATTTTGTAAAGATTTTTGTGACAGCCAGGAAAAAAAAGTCGAAAGCAGAAAACTGCATTTGAAAGGCAGTTTAACTTAATGAAACCCTCCCTCATGTATATATAGATATATATATAATCCATCCTGTGTGAATGCATGAATACAGAAGCCAAACACGAATTATATCATCACTATCCAGTAACTTACATCATTCTGATCCCAGAACAGACTGAATTATTTACGTCATGGAATTACCCTTGAGCCCCCCGAGATCCTGATGCATGTAATGTCCGTAATGGTTTCCAGCACACATTCACGTACAGCATCAGCTAAGCCTGCACTACATTTATTATGCAGATACACCATTCAATCTATTCCCAGAATTGCCCTGTAAGGCTGAGCTCCGAGGACGGTGGCGGTCACTGGAGGAAAAAGGAAAATAACTGTCGTCTGACTGGAGCCATCTGGACACAGTGCGTTCTTTCAAGTGAAGCAGCTGAGAACACGTTCACCACGCAGCCTGGAGAGGATGCAGCTGGATGGCGACTTTGTGAAGGTGAACTCCGGAATTTAAACAATGCTAAATCAGAACTGTGGAGGCCGGGGCAGCCGGGTTCACGTCAAGAAGACAGTCTCCGGAAGATTACAACATCCGCTGCCACCTGTACCATTTAGCAAAGAGTCAGTGGGCTCGGGCAGCTCCTGCCAAATTCTGACCCTGCCGCTGGGAACATCGATCGACTCAGATGTGTCGCTGGGATAATAGTGTGACCTTTTCTGACTTGATGAAGACGACACTCTTGTCCACAGTTTTCTGCCCAGATGTTGAGTCACTTATCTAAATAAGGTGTCTAGTGCATTCTTAAGGTTCTCAGGGTTCGAATGTGTGTTGCCGTGAAGGGGACAAACTGTGAACTTGGAAGTGCTTCTGCAGATAATGAATTATACACAAAGCATCTCTGCATGTGTACATGTCAGGCACTGCTGTTTCAGTGTGAAAAATGGCAGTGCTTGACAACCACTGTTTTCCATTGAAATGCTAAACCCCCTACAATTTATTTACTTATTCACTTACCACTGCATTGCCCTTCAACTCCTGAATTTGAAATGTTTTTTTCCAATTGGACGATAATGTCAAACAGAGCAGTGACTTTAAAGTCTTCTTGAATGTCCCTGCTCACGTCTCAGTACTTTACACGAGCCGAGACGCCCGTCAGTCTGCATCACACGCTACCAATTACCATCACATTGTCCCCCAAAGGCCACAATCTGAGCCATATATATTTGGTCATAATTACTCCTGAGGAGGTGATTCTTCACACCCATAACTTCTTTTATGAGTCCCAAGTCCAACGTGAAAGCCTGACATGATTTAGCTGAATGACTTTTCCTTTGTTACAAATGGAACAAGTGTACAGAAAAACAAAGAAAGAAAGGTAACTAATCTATTAACCAATTCACTATACTGGATCCATTTATATATACATATATGTTACTACTGTGTTTATAAATATACTGTTATTTGCCAGGGAGTTCAGAAAAAGAGATATCAAACTCAAGAAAGTGTAAAACATTGACTGAAAAAGAATAAATCTAAAGTTTTGCCCATTACTGTCTTCATCCCTCTCGTGAACCTATTTTAGAAGAAACATACTGTCTGCCCTTTGTAAGATTTGAATAATCACTCGGTTCTCTGTGTTACAGATTTGTTTCTTGCAGCCAATATCAGAGGGTGTGAATAAATGCATATGGAAAATGTGTTTTTCAAGTTTTTCAACTTCTTCAGTTATCATTTGCTTCGAAGCAAATAAATGGAATGTGATCGCAAAGAAACACCCAAGTTCAGATGAGTGAGCGGCACGCACACGCATAGAAACGCTAACATTTTCCATTATTGCCTCCAAATTAATTACACACGCACGCACGCTAATATCCCCGGCCATGATTAGATTCAAATGGGTTACAGCAACAACGAATGATGATCGATACCCTAATTTACAGACAATCAATGAGCAGCCAGAGTAAAATATGAAATATTATGAGTGAACCATCTGAAACACACACACACACACACAGTGGTGTCCCAGTGACCCTTCCTCTGCCCATAACAAAACATTAAACTCTATTGATTAATGCAATGAGTACTCTTTTTAAGCCCCCATCAGGAAGAGAAGTACTCACTTAGGTCCCCACGATCTGAGTAATACTTTGAACACTAACTACACTACTTCTAGATTTATTTTATTTTTTCTATTGCAAAAAAAAAAAAAAAACGATGCTATATTTCAAGAGCAAAATAAAAACCATACTTTATGTCCGTGGCAATGTTTTCTTTTTACTACCAGTTCTTACTTGAGTTCTACCTTATTTTTATGACCCGTTTTAACTTTTTATTACTGTACTCCTAGTGTGGTTAAATTGTTCCATAAATTCAGGGGAAACGCGACTGCATTATCTCAGAAATGTCAACGTGATCCTTGGTGGATTTGTTTAAAAGTATCGATCAAGACCAGTCCTCCGTGAGCCACAGGAAGTACAATGGGACCTTTGAATACAACATATTTAACGTTAACTTGCATTTGTGTTGTGAAATAACTCGGTGCTACTTGGTATGAACCTCAGCATCCACCTTGCTGTTGGATGTGTTCATATATTTCGAACTAATTGATGTTTCCACCTGAAAATATTTCCTGAATGCTTCCTCAGACTAAAGCTGAACTGTGACTCATGCCTCCACAGGAAAAAAAAATAAACTTAAACACGGAGCCTGACGGAGGAATGAATTCCCCTAGCACCCCCACGTTACCGCATTTCCTGCCGACATAATGAAACTGGGACAAACACACACGAGTGAATAAGAATAGCAGTGAACGCGGTGACTCACCAGATGGTTGGTGGTTCGGATCCCTCCACCTCCAGGTAGTCATACTTCTCCTCTGTCTGGAAGTCTGTAAAGATGACAGAGATGGTGTCTCCAGGTTCGGCCAATAGGATCCAAGTACAGTCGGCCTGGTTACCATAGTTGCCGGGGTAACCGGGACTGGTCACCACCCCACTGCCGCCCCTCACAGTGCCCCCACATGTGTCCTCAGCTGTCAATCAAATCAGAGTGACAAATAGAAAACCTGGGTTAGGGAGAGGAGGAGGGACCGAGGGGCGGACTTTTTTTTTTCTTTGTTTTTAAGATGGAGGCGGGTCAATTTATAAACGTGTCAATTAAGCTGATGAACCAGATTAGCATTTCAGACCTAATTCTCAAATGGATCTAACACGTCCCCACAAGTGGATCTCAGGTCAGCCAGGCGGCTGCTCCACGAACAGAGTTTTAGTACATTACTGAAACACTCTGTGCTCTCAACCCTCAATGTTATTTGGTGGCTGGGATGTTAGAAATGGATGGAGCTCTTACATCACACTTCAGTTATGAAGCCGATATATGACGAATATACATGGGATCGTAAAGACGGTCGATTTACGATTATTTTACGAAAGTGAATACATTTGTCATTTTGGGGGTCAAGCCAGTACAGTTGGCAGAATCTTCCCTTTAGCCAGTTAGAATCAGGGGTGGGGTTTCAGGGTTAGGCTGCAGTTCCTGTCACACTCAGAGCTGCTGTCCTCTCCTCCAATAAAAAAGGCGCATTTCCCTTTCCTCCAATCACAGGCCCCCCCGCTCTCATCCCCTCCAATCACCACTGGGGGGAGGGGGCACGCTTTGGATTTGGCTATTTGCCAGTTGGCCGGTTTAGTGGCAGCCTATCGTTTGGTTTCGAAACATGTGGACCAGATGTGACGGTAGATTTGCCTAATTTCCTCTAATTGCTGATCACATCTGATTTATGGTCTCATTCATAATTGGTGGTGGTGCTGATTACTGTATAACAGATAAAGACACATGGATTGCGCTGTGCACACGGCATAAATTATACACATATAATTTATACGGTTACACTCACAGAGAAAGAAACGTACAGCGTCGGACCTCGTCACTGGGACATCGGTTGGGCAGCAAGTTATTGGTGACGGTCCAATGCCCCAGTGATAAAAGACACAATGCTGAACCTTTTTTTCTGAGAGCGTACAAGTCCAACTGTAAACACGGTATAAATTATACCTGTATAATTTATAGAGATACATAAAAGAGGCAATACTGTATGTAGCACACTCTTACAGCAGACATGCATTTTCCTACACACCAGTGAGTGCAATTTGGGAGGGCACGTGAGTTATACGACTGGGCAGCAAATCATGTTGATATCATCGGTATTTAGAGAAGACTGAGGAACACGAGATGCACGCTCTCCTAAACTGCACTCACTGATAAGCCGGAAAAGACACATCGTTTATAGGAGTGTAGACAGGGGCTGTCAGGTGCACATGCACTTCCCTCCGGCTCACCCACACAGGGGTGGGGTGGGGTGGGGGGGTTGGGGGGGGTGGGGCTTGGGAGGGGGCTGCATGTACAGATGACAGAGATTAGGTTGGGACCAAGCCAGACTCCACCCACAGGAGGGGTGCGGAGAATAACTGTGGCCCCAGACTCACACGGAGCAACAGACGATAACCAATAGAAATAAATAGAAACATCAGCAAAGTATATTAGAAGTTGGACGGAACAGGTTGCACTGAGTAGAGACAGGAAATACACAGAGGCTTTTGAGGGCAACATAAATAGAAAACAGAGACGGAGTAGACTGAAATAAATAGGGGAGACTCGGACTGAAACAAAGGACAAAGGGTTGGTGCAAAGGGAAGCAGGTCAGGGGAGAGAAAAGGCAAAGTAACTGGTTTGAAGTAAATTCTTCGAAAGTGGTGTCAATCAGTCAGAATGTCACAAGCTGCTGCTCCAAACCAGTTGAACAAGTGAGGCAGTAACATGCAAATTGCTCCAAACTGCAGCTGCTGATGTATTGGAAATGAGGCAGATTCACATTTCGAGTTCATTCAACAGGACAAGTTCATTCAGACAGACAGAGAGACAGGCAGAGACAGACACACCAGTCCCTGATCCAGACAGACATCCATTCCACCGCGAGACAGTTAGGAAGATTTGTGTAAATGACCTAACACCCGGAGCCGGGACCCACTGAGACCCCATCACATTTGCAGCAGAGCAATGATGCAGCATCCTGTGCGTGCGTGTGTGTGTGTATGTGAGAGTGTGTCCGCACTGTGGGAGACGGTGCTACTCGCAGGATGACAGCTGTCACCTCCTGACAACAGGACATCCACGAGCACTGGTAGACAAGCACCTGCATGCACGGCACACACACACACACACACACACACATGCACACACTCGTCTTCTGGCTCTCCACCTTATTGATGTGCCCCTGACAGGTGACAGACAGGTGGAGAGGCCTCAAGGTGCTCCGCTGTATTGCTCTTATTAAAAGAGGGTAAAATACAATAACATAGGTGGACTGCATTAGCGCTGCTCTCCAACACAGCAGACCGTTGGTGGATCCGGCGTAACGATGGCGTAGCATGAAGCTAAATCGCTCATTCAATGCTCCGCCTCTCAAATGTTGTGACGCAAAGGAATCCCAAACAATTCATTTAACATAAGCAGATTTTTAACAGGGCTATAGATGTGGAGGAAAGCGACGGCATGAAAATGATCATTTCAGCTGACGCGTGACGCAGTTAGGATCCTCGCTAATTCCGCTGTGTGCCGCCGAGGCACACGGAGCTGTGCAGCGAGCGCCTCAGGACCAGCTGCGCTAATAAAAAGTGACACTCGTCACGTGCGTGCAGTGCTGGATCTAACCCTGGATCCCGCGCTGATTACCTTCTGTTAAATGTGCATGCACCAGAAATGACACGGAGCTCGTCAGCTTTCCATGTTGCACGTGCTAATTTTGGCTACGGCTCGGTCCAGCTCCATTAATCATGAGGGGACATCTGTGTGACAGCGCTAAGTATTAGCGTCTCCCTCACATCCGTCCCATCGCTTCCCTCTCCAGCTCGGCTGCTGTATAAAATGATTATGTCACAATAACAACAACAATATTCCATGTCTCCATTAAGAGCAGGTCACAGATTACAGCTTATTAAATAAATGATCCTCTCATTTTGGAATCCTACGTCGCCTGAAGTAAGTGGAAGAATGAAATTTCATTACATTTGAGACTGATCAGGTTAAAGCAGTGAGTTAAATCCAATAAGCTCTTAATTTAATCTGTGCCTTACAACTAAAGAGCACCGAGGTCAATTCAGCGACTGTCAGCGCATGAACTGAGCTTTGTCAGAAAATGAGGAGCAGAATTGATAAAAGTGATAATGGAGCGGTTTGAAAAAGAGCAACGGTGAAATAATTGGTGTCTGGTTATGAAAAGGAGCCTGGGTTAGGGTTGAACCTGAATCTGCATTCATTGGTTTGATTAAAGTCGGCCGGTCAGAGCTTAATCGCTGTGTTAAAGGAACAGTTAAAGTTTATACATGTATTTCAATCCACTTAAATATGTAGGGCTGGGGTGAAGGTTGTATTTTTTCCATATGTTGGTTATTTTTTTTGTAAAGTTTGTCTTTAATTCATCTCCGCATGTCTCCCATGATTCTAAAATTGGATGGCACGTCTCCGCTTCCTTCCCCTTTCCAAGAAATAAAGCCCAAATGTGAGAAACTTGCTTGGCCTCAGCTTGACCTCGTTGACGACTTCTGTAGATCGTAATCCTCGCCACTTTCCGAGGTATTACACACGGTCCAGAAGATGGATGAGCACGAAGGTAGTTTATTCTCCCAGATCAGTGTTTCTAATCCGATTCCATCACGGGGGCCAACTTGAGTAAATCTATAGGTGAGTGAGGGCCTCACAATCAGGGCCGCGCTGTTCTGCTCTACGCTCTGCTTTTATTTCGCAGGCTTGAACTTGTGCTTGTGACCCAGCGCACTGACCCGTGAGTGTGACTCTGTGTGTGTAGGTGGGGTGGAGAGAGACGGGAAGAGAAAGGTAGTGTTGACCATGTTGCCTTCATTTCTTATCACATCACTGAGCGGGCGATGCCCTTTTCTTCGTCCCTCGCTCTGTCTCTCTGTCTCTCTCTCTCTCTAGTCGTCGCCGCTGGTTCCCTGCTCTCTACACCTCTTCCCTGTTCCTACATTCAGATTATTTCTCATAGTTAACCAAAACATTTCCCTCTCTCACCCCCATTCATCCTCCCCTTCTAAGGCTCACCCCCCTCTACTTCCTCATCCTGCCTCTGCCTCTAACTCTCCCCATCCTCCCTCGCTCCGTCTCTCTCTCTCATGGCCCGGGGCGCTTTGATCACTCGTTCTTAGCCTCCTCATCCCGCCTCTCTCGCTCTCATCCATTCATCCCTTCTTCCCCACTGTGCTGTCATCAATATCGCAGCCATCTGAGGATTCCTTCTTTATCCCGTTTCGCTGTGTCTTCCTTTAAGATCTTACTTACTCTCCCTGCACTTCACTCTCCGTCTGTCTTTCTCTCCCTCACCCATCCCCTCCCCTTTCTCTCCCTCCCCCATCCCCTCCCCTCCCTCTCTCTCTCTCTCTCTCTCTTTCGGCTGATTGATTTTATGTTTAATGGCTTTCCTGGCCTCATCCCCCCCCCCCCACTTGCTGTATCTTCCTCCTCTTCCTTTCCTTCTGTCCCATAACTCCATCCCTTTCCTGCGTCACTTTGATTGTCAGATCACTATCACCATCAGATTCACGCATGCACGCACATGCGCACACGCGCACACACGCTCACACACTTCAATCACGAAAGACCCAGTGTGCTGTCAGCCTCTAAGGATTATGGGCCATCTACATCATCCTCTCCTCTCCTCTGTCTTCGGGCTGTATCCATCCATCCCTCCTGCGCTCTTATCTACATCCACCCCACCATCCATCAAGCCCTTGCCCCCTATATGCTGTAAAGTTGAATATATATAGCCACCCCCCCCCACCATCCATCAAGCCCTTGCCCCCTATATGCTGTAAAGTTGAATATATATAGCCCCCCCCCCCCCCACCCCCCTTTCTCCCTCATCACTCCATCTGTACCTTTCATACCGTTTACCTGCTGTGAACGGACGAACAGCAAAACAGGGAAAACTGCCCCGTGAATGATTAACCTTTTATTTTTCCAATTCAATTTCCTTCTGGGTCCTAAGTTGCCGGACATTCGTCAACTCGTCTCCAGCAGCTGCTCTACGTGCCACATCGCCGCAATGCCCAGCAAACGCAACATCACTCGTGGTCTCAATGTCACTGTCACCACGCGGCGCTGCCAGGATGCATTAGGCGACAGTTCTAGATGCATACGAATCGGCTCCCACAGACGGTGCCAGCACATCTGCAGAGCCCAGTAATGGAATTGGTGGCATTGTGAACTGAATCCAACTTAGCTCCTGGACGCGGCCCAGCAGCCACGGGCTCACAAGCAACGCTTTGAAAAAAAGGAGTTGTCATAATCGCAAATTTATCCCTCACCCCTTCAGAGCAGCTCACAAAAACATTTCCTTTAACTCATCTGACCGTGTTTTCTTATGTTTTGAAGGTCATAGAGCATTATCGTGACCACAGCTATACATACGGTCACAGATCTCAACCTCCCCGTGTAACATTCCTCTGTGTGTGTGTGTGCGTGTGTGTGTGTGTAATGTATTACCAACTAGATTAGAAATAACTACCTTCTCGAGCACGGCCCTGCCTCAAGCACAGGCCTGGTACCTCCGGCAGTGAAGGGAAAAAAAAGCCTGAGTCACTATTTGAGGAAAGAAGGTCATCAAGTAGTCGGCCGGAGTTCTCTGTGACTAAACACCTAATTCCCTTCCTGACTTTTCCTTTGTGCCATGAGCTGTAAATTTTCACTACTACTGTTCCTGCTAATACTATACATTTCTACTACCTTTGTGGACTAACCAACTCACCACACTCAGGCAGCTGACTCATGGCCACAGTGAGCTGTCTCCAGATGTCCAACCAAAATTTCAGCAAGCAGAGAAACTCTTTTTCCATCATCATGGTGACAGCTGTGGAAAAGTTCCCTCTTTGCTGAGATGAGTAGAACGAGATATTTGGACGGTTCTTCGGGGGCTGGCTGCCGTTTAGTGAAGCACAAGCGAAAGAGTAATCTAGCTTAAAAACTTCCAGGGAGGATGTCTGACTTTGTTGTTCAAGAAATTAGTTTGGAGTTGATTTAGTTGAGTATATGGAAAGTGATGCATCCAGAGAACAGTTTTTGCACCATCTGCTCCCATAAAACAGCCTCACATTCCTTGGCTGCTATTCGACCATGCAGCAGACATGTGGGCTAAAGGCATCCTTCATTTTGCCAAATGTAAACCCATCTGGATTTGATGTACGACATTATTTTCTCACACGAACAGGCTGTGTGTTCTTCACGCCCAAACCGAGCCATTGTGTCCCGTGTAGTAGCTGGGACGGACTCTGCGGCGACTTCTCTACGGCTGCGGGTTTTGTGTGGTTTCCATCCTTCTGCCGGCTTGCATCCACCTATGATCACTGTTTGCTGATGCAATGACTTGTCATGACCACAGACTGCTCCCCCCTCAGTCCTTCAGGTATCAAACTCTGAGCTTTGGAGCCCCGCTGCCATATTTTGCTTTGAAAACTCATACAAGTGATGACTGTCGTATACCGTGCTTAAAGCAGACAAACACCCACATTAAACGTTGTATGACTCACCTGCTTAGCTGCCTTAGTGGCTGTGATTGAGTATATTCAAATTCAGTCCTATGACTCTGACGCTCCCATAATTACTTTTCCCCCCTCTCGCATATTGCTGTCATATTTTTCTATCACTCTTTTACACCTCGTTAAAAACATTGGTTGCTGTCATCTGCTTGGCAGCAATACATTTTAAATGAACAGTCATAGCATTTAGGGCACACACACACACGCGCGCACACACACAGCTAGTAACCATGCTGACCTTCAGATCCTCCCACCAGCTGTCCAGGAATCAAAAAACAGATGCTGTCTGCCAGTCAACTAACAGCCCGACATTTAGACCAATTAGGGCAGAAGAGTGATTTAACGGCAGCTCACCAGAAGGAGACATAAAGAGAGAAGGCATTGATTGATAGATATATTTTGCAATCATGATTATTATTCTTACGGTGGCCTTTCAACCCCGATTAACCCCGAGAGTCAGATTTGCTGGCACCAGATAAAGTGATATGGATCAACATATTTGAATTAATCTCTGTAAAGTGGAGTCATCCTCTGCATCACCCTTTTGCCCCGATAAAAAAAAAGTGCAACCGCTTTTCATCCAAAATCAGTTTAAGAACAGGTCAAATTAATTAAAATATGAATTTGAAACTTGAAAAAAAAAAAATCAATTAATTTGAAAAAACTGCAACACGCTTCCCTCCTGTGGTTGTCCCCAGGTTTGTGTTTTGAATGTGCCGTTAAAACCTCTGTGTGGGAGAGAGGGAGAGAGAGGGAGAGAGAGAGAGAGACCCTGGGTGTCAGTGTTTGTTAAATGTCATCTCTGACATCTTCAACAAATAGCTGCATACTGAGAGTTTAACGCATCACAGCCCTGATGAAACACAGTGTTGTCTCTCTCCCCTTCAGCCAGATTCATGTCTTTTCTGCTCTTCTTTTGTGTGCCACCCCCAACCCCCCTCTGCTTTTGGAGCCTGTGAGGGCATGTGTCAAACACGCACACATACAAATGTGTTTGTGGAAAAGTAAACTAAACCTGCCGCACTCTCAAAAGGCACAACAAGACAGCTGGACCTACGGGCAAAGGAGTCAAGCAGCCACTGTCGAGTATTTTAAAAACATATAAAAAGGTTATAATGAATCCTAAAGTGCATCTTTATCTAGAAAGCTCAATCCCATCCAAAATCTCATCCATAACATGCCGCAGGCTGTTCCCCTGATCACTGGTGGATCAGCAGTGCATCTTGCCACCAGGGGGGACATCGATCTGCAAAAATGTTCCTCGATTTACCAAATTCACTCGGTACGCGTGCTGAAATTAACTGGAATACACATAAGAAATAGAATCTTTCCTTGTGTGTGGATACCAAAGGTGCTGAATGTAACTGCTGTGCCAGAGAGGACGCACAAAGGAAGAGAAACCTAAAACGATCAAATGAAGTGACACAAAGTGAAAAGTGATGTCTTTGTAAAAAGAGCATTATTATATTACTGTCGCCAAACTTAGTCCCAGTAATAATCCGCTGTCAAAAAGAGTTTTGATAGCAAAATGCCACGTCTCCAGTGATGACAGTCCCTCCAAATGTTCAAACTTGCAATTGTCAAGTTCAAATAGTTTCCGACAGGCTGTCTATAGTCTGAGAAGTCCTGACAATGCAAACGGCAATCGGCTCTGACAGATATCAGCCACAGACCGTAAAGGCAGATCTGCACGCTAGTCCATATCTAGTTGACATTTGGCCCTATACAATCCATGTATAGACACAAAGACGCCGGTCGATATTAGTGAGAAAAAGTCAGCAAGCTGATCACATGTAGCACCGTGTAACCGCATCCCTCTGTCACGGGCTGTATGGATGACCTCTGCTACTTTCCATAATCAATAGCTGGGCATGAAAAATGCAAATCAACACTAGATGTAACAAGTTACGCCACAGGAGGTGTTTACATTCGCATCTGGTCACGACTTCAATGATTTTAGGTTAAGAATCGATATAAAAATGGAGATAGTAATCCTGAGGACACTGAGAGATCGTAAGAGGAACTGATGGGTTGGCGCTGACTTATAGAAAACGTGTTATACATGTCCAGTAGGCTAAATCCTTGTCTTTCCTTCGCTCTATATGCGCAAACTCATTGCTGTTACTCCTCTGGATCCATCTTAACGGAAAATCTTGAGGGTCAAATTCTGGCAACGTGTCATCTCTGAGGCCCTGGTTAAAGTCAGTGGAAGTCAATACGCAAGTCCTACTAATGGAATGCTGTGCATGTGTGTGTGTGTGTGTCCAGGGATGAGAAATTGCTGCCGTAAATAAAAAAACAGGACGAGGAGAAACAGGAGAACAAGGGACAAAAGTGATTGGTGGAGATAAAGAGCGCCTGAGATAGAAAGGAAAGGGGCCTGGGGGGGGGTTCAGCGTCTATGATGACTTCTAGACTCTCATTCAATTAGTCTTTCATTGTTGAAAATAGAAAGTAACAGAATAAGAGCATCAACAAAACAAAGAGGTGCTCGTGTTGATTGCAATCTCTACTTTTATCTGGATTTATGGCTTCGTGTTGCTTTTTAAAGCATTCTGATAAAACTTATTTTTAAAGGCCGAATGAATAAATCTTATTGAACCCGATCCCCGCGACAAAGGCAGCGAAACAGCAGACACGAAATACCAGACAGGCGCTCGGATGAAATGACGCGCCTGTGTTTTCTCTGATGTCCACTTTGTTATTCCATTTTTTTGAAAATGATTTACGTGTTTCCAGGACTCGGAGAGCCACTCCTGCAATCCTGTCCATAACTTTTGAAATTGAAAAATACTCATGAAAACAAATCAGATTTTTACAATTCCGGCATCAAATGAACAGCCGCAGAGACGGAGTGGGATTGTTGGCGTTAATCCCCATCCATCAGCAGCATTTACAATAGCGGAGCTGTTCCCGCACAGACCCATCCATACCCATGCATTAAGTTACAACTTAAGAAGTGGTATCTATCATCCAGCTGTCATGAAACGCTCTGAGAGGTAGAGACACATGTTAGCGGAGGAAAAGACAGATGACAGAGCAAACCAAGATGATGACAGATGATTTAATGAAGAACTGACTGGCTGGAAGAAGGGAAAAGCAATTAGAAGACAAAACAGACGGGGAACGAGAGGAAAGATGGATGAATATTGGATAGAGATGGATCAAGACGGCGACTGAGAGGATTAGCGGGAACAATGGCCGAGATAAGGGGCGAGATAGAGAAATATGAATATAGATAAAGAGCAACAGCAGGAACGGAGGCAGAGGCATGCAGATCGACGGCATTGTGATGCAGATGGAGACGGGGAGCGAGCGAGAACGATCAACGGATAGAACGCTTCAGAAATACGAATTCCAGATAATATCTCACGGAGAAATAGAGAGATTTGAGCATCACATCGCGTATGTGTGTGTGAGAGAGGGAGGGGCTGTGTAAAAACTGGAAAATGATGAAAACGTCTTTCCAGGATAGACGCTCAAAGAAACTGAGAACGTTTAGGCAGAACCAGGAGATAGCTTTCTGTTCTGCTCTGTGCTCTCTGTCAACGCTTCAGCGGCGTCCGACCATGAGGACGTTCAGTTCCAAGCGTTCAACACCAGGTGGTGGAGTCCAGACACAAAACAAAAAGAGGAGTTTTAGTTTGCAAACTTAAAACGTTTAAGGATTTATAACAGTGAGCTGAGCCACAGACACTTGGATCTGCGAAATTGTGGGTCCGTCAGCTGCTGCCTGTACCTGCTGTATGTGTGTTTCCATCTGATAACCGAACAGGGTTATTTCAACTCTTTGTTGCTGGCGGTTTTGTTTCAGTCCGTCTCTCTTCATCGTTTAGTCCAAGGAGGAAGAACAAAGAGCGAGACATTTTCTGTCCGCCTAAAGCGTTTTGTTTCTCCTATTTTCCAAGGTTTTGTTTTGTCTCTCCTCCCACTCTTTACCTTCGTGCTTCCTGACCTTGAGTTCAGCTCTAATTCAAAGTGCTATCTCACATGAGTGTTGCATGCGCAGCGTTGCCAGAGGCCAAAGTGCATGCAGACAAAAAAAAAAAAAAAAGACATTTACTCCCTCTACTGGTTGTTCTTTTCTCTTTCTTCTGTCTTCTTTTCCCTCTCCCGACAATCACTCCTCTCTCTTCAAGGAAAGGTCAGTTTGAATGCTCAGAGATCACTGCCGGAGCTCCCCGGTCATATCTGTGTGTTCCCGCTCCGTGTGGGAGCCGTGCGTATGTCTGCGTGTGGGTAGCATGAGCGTCTGTGGGTTAGTGTGTCTGGATTATTCATGAGGCTCAAGCGCTCCGCTGGGAGAAATGCAACGCATCGCATTTCAAATACGGTATTCGCAACATGTCTTTCTTTGTTTTAAAAATGCATCGCCTGAGGAGATGTGCGTTTTCAAGTTGTCAAACTGGACTCGGCGAAAAACCATCTCAATAAAATAAACTTAGCATGCACGCAACAATCTTTACAGTGCGTAATCTTCGCAGGCTGCTTCCCGGCGTACTAATCATCGCTCTCAAACCTTTGTGCAGCTCAGTCAAAGCACCGTCGCGTGTTTCAAGGCGACATTGTTTCACAGCTCCCAGCAGCGTTTGCATAAGATCCCAGGTGGCGATGACAGAAGCTCTCCCAGAGGGGCGTGGATTAAAGGTAGCCGGCGTGGTCACCCACAACTTAAAGCTACACATGTGTGTAAAAGCGTGAACACACTGGTTTCATGATTTTTTTTAATTTATTTATTTATTTATTTATTTTGGATCAATAAACTGCTGTTCTCATTCATGTTGGCAACGTCCCTGTTAGACAGTCGGAGTGGGCGGTGGACATAATCAGGGCTGTCCACTGTCACAGTGCATCCTGAACCATCGCCCATGGAAACGCTCCCTCATGGTTTGAATCCTCACACTCAGGCGGTAATACTGTGTGTGGCTGCCTTTGAATATCGCTTTTGATGCCATGTGCTTTTCATTAACTGGAACCATCGAGTGAATCTGCCGGCTTGTGGCGCGGCGCTAAACGGCGGCGCTGCCGTGACCGCGAGCGTAATTGTGATGATGTGTGATAGTGTCTTGTTCCACAAACACAGATTGTTGCATTTGTATGTCAAGTAACGTGCGTGTGATGAAGGCCGTGGATCTCTGAGTCATGCATAGGTGAATAACCTGATTGCCTGTTACGCCGCGAATGAGCCAGTCATGCACGTTGACTACTGATACACACACCAGCACCCAGAGGAGGACGTGTGTGTGTGTGTGTGTGTGTAGCGCCTGATATTCTATATATGTCTGTTTTAAAATAGCTTGTTGAATGTGAACAAGCTCAGTTTAACCGAGTGCTTGTCCTGAAGCGAGTCTAAACAAGCAAATCATGCACGTGCAGGCTTCTCCTCGGGGACTGCGTGTTTCTGTAAATGTAAGCGTAGCATGTTAGTTATGATATATGTGCTCTGCAGGTGCCTGCAAATGAATATGAATGACTAAATTCATGTCGGTACAGTGCAGCGAGGCACGGCCCCTGTTTTCTGTCAGCGGTAAGATTACCATGTCCTCTCGTTCACACAAGTCAACATGTCAGAGTAGTTGAAGCTCTAGTATCAAGCAGGAGCACCTCCTCCTCCTCCACCTCAGCAGTGCTGGGCTACAGCGACAGGGTCACTGTCACGTGCCACAGGAAGTAAAGTGCACTTTTGTATCCGAAGGAAATATTTAGAGCATTCAAGGTTCCCTCTTCACAAAAGATCCTGCTCCTGCAGAGCACTCCACAGTTCAGCCTCCGTTAGCCTTCCTCAACTAAACATTACCAAACCACCGATGTTCTGAGTTGACCGCTGGCTGAGCTCAGAGCGAATCAGACGACTCAGACGACCTGCTATAAAAAGCTGCTGGACCGGTGACATCCTGAGAGTCAGCAGGCTGAGCAGAGGGTTCTGGCAACTGGAGCTTCTTTATTATAAGATGGGCTGATGTATGGATGTGAGGCGGAGCCTGTCTGCAGCAGCGGGAGGCCAAGTTCAGACACAACTGCGACCCTCACCTCAAATCAGCAACTGCAATTTCCTTGATATCACATTAGTAATTTACACGCATGAAATTTATATTTTTGATCCGTGACCTTCAGTACTTGGATGCAGATGCTCTATCTAAATAAGTATTTTGATTTTTTTTTTGATCAATCAAATAAATTCTTTTGTTCTTTTAAATGTCACCTTGTCTTCCACTGTAAAGGATTAAAATATATATATATATATATTTTTTTTTCATTGTGCCGTCAAAGCTTATTTTATGTGCGCGGCTGTGAAACACATCTGCTCCCTGGGAAACAGCGTCAAGTCGTGACATGGGATACTGTAAACGTCAGCGCTACATCCACAGTGGAGGCGGCGAGCGCTGAACCTAAAATCCCTCCTTTTAGATAAGTTAAAGCGGAAGGAAGAGAGGCTGCTCTGTTTGTTAGGGCGTCATAGCCTCGGGAATAGCTTGTAACTTTTTTTATTTGGGGAAACCACATTTCAACACACCTCATGTCTCCGAACCCACCGGGGTTTGGCTCTTCCGCTTTCAGAGTGAAAAGTGAAACTTCTGGATAAGTCTGCAGATGAAGGTGTTTGAAATTCAGCACTACAGGTGGAGGATAGTTAAAATTCTATAATTCCACAGAACCGACTCTTTCATCTTTATCGGAGGACGTGTGCTGTTTTTAACACTGGCCCGTCCGTCCCATTTATCATCCCTCCATTTGCGGCTACACGTCGTCCTCGCCACCTGGGACACGCTGCCAACACGTATGGAACTTCCCCTCACGAGACAGAAATCCTCCAGTTACGTTTTCTCTGCATGTCTCCGTTCCTCTATCTCTTTGTCAGCCACGTCTCCTCCTGCTATAACTACATTATGCATGCAGAGCTAAACAGCGGTCTCCGTGGTAACCCAAAACACATCCATCATCATCCCCATGACAACCATGGATAGAGATGTCAATCAGCGCTATCCCGGGGGGGGGGCAGGAATAAGCCCAAACACCCACATGTGCACAGGCGGATCAACGTGCACACAACTGCACCTGAAATGACGCACACAACTACACACTTACATAAACAGACAGAGCAGCTGGACACGCGCACGTGAGGCAACTACGTCGTCAGGGGTATTAGATGTCACTCTACATCATCGGTTGGATTACGCGCGACTTTCTGCACACGCGTTTATTTAAGTTGGGCCGGGCCGGATCCGTCACAGCCTGACACGCAGCAGGACGGTGCATAAGGGCTCTTTACCACCAGGGGGCCTTCAGCAGAGGATTTAAAAACGGCTCTTAAAGGTTATCGGCGGAGCGACACTCACTGCCTTGACAGCAGCGAAATGTTTTTAAATCTGAAGTGTCATTCCCCCGAGGTCGTTTTGCTCAAAAGTAGCAGCAAAGTGCTTTGTGTGCATTCTGTTTATTATATACACACGTCTCCAGGGGAAGAAATGACACTCGTGCGCCTGATGAACTATGAATTACACGCTGAGCCCATACAAATAAACTGTCTACACAAAAGCAAATGTTGTGCCACCAAACCAAACAAGTCACCTGTTCCCTCTCGGCCGGAGGAGGAATGAAGTTTTTTTTTATCCTCCTTGTGTTTCTCACCGACGTGTCCTGACCACAACCTTTCCCCCCCTCTGTCTGTCTGTGCCTCCCTCTGCCTCGTGCTTTCTCACCATCCCTCCTTTTCTCTCAGATTAAACTGTCTATCCTGCTGTCCCCGTTGAAATCCCCTGTTACACAGCACCTCAGGCTGCGTGTGCGTGTGTGTGTGTGTAGGCAGACACGGTAGCTGAGCATTAACCTGTCAACAACCTTTCCCCCCCTCTGTCTGTCTGTGCCTCCCTCTGCCTCGTGCTTTCTCACCATCCCTCCTTTTCTCTCAGATTAAACTGTCTATCCTGCTGTCCCCGTTGAAATCCCCTGTTACACAGCACCTCAGGCTGCGTGTGCGTGTGTGTGTGTGTGTGTGTGTAGGCAGACACGGTAGCTGAGCATTAACCTGTCAAAGAATCGAGAGACAGGGGAAAAAGAGAGCAAAGAAGAGGAACAGAGAGAGTGAGCGAGGAGGAGAGAGAGGGAGAGAGAGAGAAAGGAAAAGAAAGAGAAAGGGAGAGATCATCAGACCCAGAACTGCTTGTGGTGTCATGGAGGTGGTACTGTTCCCATAGTAACATCCTCCCTATTGGATTTAACACACACACACACTGTGAGTGTTTGTTACAGTTAACAACATAATCTCATGATTTTTTTTTTTCCCAAACAGGTAACATCTGTAAGTGGTGATGTCACAGCTGACGTCTGCACATCTTACACAGTGAGGAGCACCGGGCTAACATTAACATTAACATTAACATACAGTACATACACATACTACTGTTGACTTCAATAATATTGTATGATACAATAACAACTGCTGCCAACACTGTTCTCTTGTGGAACATGTGATCACAGCGTGTGTTTGTGTCTTCACTAACTTCTCTAATGTTGCTATGGCAGCCGTGGGGTATTATCATACGTCTCTGTCAGTGAAGCGTTTACGTTTTAATTGGGTCCAATTAATAATCGGTATTTGTGCACAGGTTTTAAATAAACTCAGACACACGGAACACTGCCACTGCGACCCAATAAAATAGTTTCATCAGTGAATCAGCGCTCCGTTTTTAGTTTTGCAAAAAAGAGCAGCGCAGAGGCCGCACGGCACCGAGGCCGACCTGGAGGCAGATGCCGTACGTATGAGACATCCGGACTACAGCGGCCATGTGCCGCCATTACTGCAAACAGTGCAGGTGCAGCAGGAGAGCAAATTAAGGACGTGACCGACACTGCGGCGGTCAAGTGCGATATGAGGAGCTCGTTGAGTAAAATGAGATGTGCTGTGTGAAATGAAATGGTGGCGAGTGAAAAGACTGGGAGCGCAAAATCACGGACGCGGTGACAAAGCGAACCTCGGCGCCATAACAGAGCGAACCGCACAGACGTTAGATAACACGCTGAGGGGAGAGAGAGAGAGAGAGAGAGCGCGCGTGTGGTGAGTTGCCTGCCTAAATGGTGAAACATAATTAATAATTAAGGTAGTCTGTGAAACAAGTAGCCGCCCTTCCCTCTTTTAATCTTTCCTCCTGCTGAGATGGAACTGTTTGATGGGGCATAAGTGACAGTTATCGATCCTGTCTAATCAGATTCATCAGCACAACCACGGAGGAAGCAGTTTTCAGGGAGATGTGCTGGAGAGATGATGCTCGGCAGACATCAGAATTAACCAGAAATCATGATCAACATGATGTGTAGTTTAAATCCGGACATTTATCACAGAGACTTCGAGGAGGAGAAGTGAGTTGATGCCCATGAGAGGAGGGACAGGATGGCAAAGATGAAGAGAAGCACAGAGTCCTGAAAATCCATTGTGCTGTTAGCCACAAGCCACACACACACACACACGCACACACACGCGCACACGCACACGCACACGCACACACACACACACACACACACACACACACAAACACATGCACAGTGGCTAAATGAGCCCCTGCTGACTATAGCACTGCCACGATGCTACGTGTGTTTGTGCGAGCATGAATGAAAGGTTTGGGAGGATATGAATGTGTGTGTGTATGCTCAGGTTCTGTGCGTGTGCGTGTCGCAGCGTCAGCAGACTAACGGGATAATCAGCCATCATGGCAAACACGTTTTTGAAACAATGACACCGCAGCGAGCTGAACCTCACCTGACGCAAACCTTCTGCCGGCTGACGCAACGCTCGTCCTGCTCTGCCAAAAGCTGCTCGGTGAACAAATCAGGGATCGCCAAAACAAGCGGCCATAATTAAACAGAATAAAACTTTTTCTAGAACTTTTTTTTAATAGATGTTGAACTCAGTAAACGTAGTCCTAATATTTTAGACATTGAGGGAATGAGTTTATTCTAACACAGTAACGAAAACACACAAAAAAACATTTTAAAACTGTAAAATTGAGACACAGTCAAAGAGTAATTCAAGTAGCACAGTAATTTATGACGAGGCGGCTCCGGAGGCGTGCTTTGTAAATCCTGGTGTTATCCAGCAGCAGCCAGTGCACGTGCATACAGGTGTATGACAATATACGGCTTTATATTTAAAGATTTATTGAAGAGACAAAATGGGATCCTGTGGTTAAATAAATGAGCATGAATCCGACCTGCTGATGATGCGGCCGCAGACACTGAAGCGTCGTCAGTGTCTCACTGTGGCGAAAGTGCCCGACTGGAATCCCCCAGTTAAAACAAGTCTGACTCATTCAGCGCAGATTGATTTTAGTTTTCTGTTTTGGCTGTAAATAAAACTGAGCAGGAGAACCAAGAAAAGCTGATCAATAAGAAAACCATTCCAAAATACGTCCCCCTCTCTGAAGCGCTGTGCTCTGTCTCCACTCCCTGGACCATGTTGGAGCCAGACTCGGCTGTAATGCTTTGTTTGAACACGCAGAGGATAACACAGACTTTAAACTGCCATTTAAATGGCAATGACACCATAAGCCGTGATGCCGCGGTATTATGTTACCCTGCTGAGAGGCATTTTAGACCATTACCGCCACTGCCTCAGGGTTATGGAAGCTACTCTGCAAATGAGGAATTATGCAGTTTAACTACAAACATAAACATGAAAAGCACTAAAGGTTACAAAGCGCGGGTTTCCACACAGCCAGTGTCACCGAGCAGGAAGAGGAGAAACATACGAAACAGGCGGAGGGGGCCGCTGCATGGGTCATATTTGGGAAGTGGACTTGTAGATGGGCAACAACGACAATCTAGGGGCGGTGTTAACAAAACTTTGGACGGAGGAGGAGAGGAGTGGAGGAGAGAGAGGGAGGAGAGGTTGTGAGAATTGAGCAGGTCTGCAGGGAGGAGATAAGAGCACTTCAAGTGTCAGTACAAGACTGGTACATTGATCTGAGGGAGCAGCGAGACAGAGCGGTGTGAAGAGGGAGTTTCATTACCGTGAAAACTCGGTTTTTAATATCGTTTCAAATCCTGCACTGTTATTAAATTTCAAATGAAACAAACAGAGAAACTAACTCCCACAAAAAGACCTGGCAAGCGCTGTCGTAAATCTACGCGTTCCCTCACCGCGAGGGCTTCTGGGAGTCGGGAGCTCCGATCACACGCTCCGTGTCGGCTGTCGTGCGGATCGGCAGCGCCGCGTGAAGCGCCGTCAGATTTCAGACAGCGCTAAAATATGTCACGTCCGTCCAATTAGTTTCTCCAAAGTGCTGATGATATAACTGTTAATTAATTGCACTTCAACACAAGGGCCTTGAAGAAGAATTCAATTAAGGTCATTAAATCCTCTTCATCAAAATAAACACTCATTTGACGTCCTCAGCCAGGAAGTCCAAACATTGGACCTCATGTTGGACCCTGATTATTAACAGACCTCAGAGGTCTGAGTGGACCATATTACCTGTGTGGGTGTACCTGTACCGTGGACTGGACTGTGTATGCAGTGAGTGGTACTTTCTGTTTGTTGGCCTGTGTGTGTGTGTGTCTCCAGCTGCTTGAATCAGCAGAGCTTTATGTCCACAGGGAACCATTAGCAAGATAATAATGAGACCATGGAGAAACTGGAGTGTGTGTGTGTGTGAGGGCCAATTTGGTTCAGTACGACAGAAGCGCGTGTCACTAAAAGTATTTTCATGTTGTGTTGTTACTTTTGCTATTTGATTTCCTCCAGTTAGTCCGTGTGAGCACTGCATTTTGCTTTCAAATCATGAACTTATTAAAGAGCCAAGTAATATAAAAGCTTATATAAATGGCACATGGCATAAAAGTGTCTCATATGTTTTTCAGAAACTTACCTAACTTTGGGCCCGGTTTGAAGTTATTTTTATAAATACATTCGAAATTGCATTCTTCTGAAATGTAATAAATAGATTTGACTTGAAATAATCATCTGACGGAACAGAAATGAGGAGAGGTGGGTCACAGACTGTGTGAAGAACTTTGATTCCTAATTTGCGTGATTCAAGAGCCAAAACGAATGAATATCAGCCAGGTGACGAAACACTGATCTTCTTTACGGAGCCAACACACACACACACACACTTTGATTCCCGGGACTAATTGGATGAGGTCACTTCTTCAACTCTCATACTGACAGTTCCGCTCATGGGGAAGATGAGATATCTGCTGCTGCCGATTTACAGACGAGAGTTTGATCCTTTCAGGAGTTTCAGAACTCTTTGATTCTCCTCAGCAGATGTGGCGTAAACAAACACAACCAGAAATCAATAGTGAATGCACAATTATACACAACACGCGCAGCAACGTAAACACAGCCTCTCTGATGATGGATCTGCTGCACACATGTGCTGGAGGTATAATCTGTGAAAGGTCAGCCGAAGTAGGTCATGCTTCTGGCCACATGTATGCAAAGACACTTACTCATATGGAATATATCATTCCTATGAGTTGCCACTGTGGTCTGAACTCGCATGTGGATCTGATGCAAATATCTTCACCTCGACCAGCTTCCAAATAAAGCATCCACACATTGTTCGACGTCTCTCCACACAGCCCCATCCTGCCTCACTTCTACACGCTGTGACCATTTCTTTCACTCGTTACTGTGAAAGCACAGATCCGACTTCGCATCAGCCCCCAGGCCGTCTCCAGCTGGACGGAGGGGACGAGCAGGAGGAAGCAAAGAGGGGAAAGGAGCAGGCGAAGATGCTACCTATGAAGCTAGCTGTCATCGCGATCATAATACTGCCGTGACAATCTTCCCATTTCACCTAGCAACAATTCCACTCAGCCCTGGGCAACACACACACACACACACACACACACACACAGAAGGTCATGTGTGCTGTCAGGAGCAGTCATTCACACTCTCTGTCACACACGCCCAAACGCAGAGTGAACTGTGAAATTCATGACACGTTAAAGGGAGAGTTCACCCAGGAATTCCAATTCACACAGAGAGAGAGAATACGAGAAAAAGAATGAAAGTCAGTGTTTAAGGTTTCCTTTGTCTCAGGTGTTCACTCTTTCTACATCCTCTTTATGTGAAAATCCATTTCCCTCCTTCTACATCTGCTGTACTCTCCCCTGATTTGGCTTCTGTCTAAGTGTCAGTAATAACACTTAACGTCATTATGATGCGGATACAGGGAGATCAATCTCCCTTCTGGAGCCAAATCACCCACTGAGGGATTATTGGTTGATACTTTAGAGGTTGAGAACAAATCTGTAGCTAATCTGAGTCCACAGCCATCATCGAAAAGGTTTCCCGAGCAACTCCCATCACGGCATTCTCAAAAACTTCCATCTGTTTTTCTTAAGCTAGAATGACCAGATACAATTAAACAGGCATTGTCATTTCTTTACTCACTGTCCTCCTCCTTTCAGAATGTGTCAGATTATGCTCGGCTTAAATTCACTAAAATACTGAGGATGAAAAATAATGAATGTTGGTCCGGGCACTGATAGTCTTGTTGTTGGTGGTGGGTGCTGTAGCGCACGGGGGAGCTTTCATAACGAATTAACTTCCTCGCTTGACGGTGACATTTGAGATGCTGCTGAGTAACACTAATTGCAAATTTAGGACAGGGAGGAAAACTATTTTAAGTTTTCCGAGTTCCCCAGCACCCTATCGGTTACAACTTGCCTAACTGGCTGAGCAGAACGTGAAAGTGTTATGACACTGAATACGAAATGAATTTGAGCTTTCACTTCATTCATGCAAATAGAGCCAGTGGAGTCTGATTTATTTAGCACAAACACGCGAAGCTGCAGGAGAGCACATCCTGTATTAGCCTGGAACGAGCTGACAATGCACATTCGTGTGTGTGTGTGTGTGTGGGGGGGGGGGAATTAGTGACTCCAGTGTTCTGCCTCATTTATCTCCAGTTTGCCACATCTTCCTGTGTTTATGGAATGGTGGTGCAGGAAGACTCTTGGTCTTGATTTGAGTCGGTGTAAACAGGGGCTAATTGTGAATTGCCGTTGATACAGATTTAGTTTCAGTGATGGCTTTCAGATCAGAAAGTTTCAGAAAGTCCACTATCTATTGAAAATAAAGAAGCATCTGACCTGCCGATGTGTCGTCATCCGAGCTGGGATGAGTTTGCGTCCTCTTTGGCTGTGTCCCGTACACGCCGTACATCCGCACTCGAGAATTATCTTCACATTGGATCTGATTACACCGGGGGTTACAGGAGGACACGGCGTGCCTTTTGTTTGGGCCACATGCTGCAGTGTCGGTGCTCGCGACGGAGATATCACATGTTCTCTGCTCGCACTGCAGCAGAATTAGCACTATGAGCTCTATCAATAATATGCACAGCCCTGTGCACTCACACACACACACACACACACACAGAAACATGCACCTTAGCATCAGCAGCCTAAATCTCATTATGCTGACTGCACACATACATCCACACACACACTTAGAAACAACTACACACACTGATTTCATTTCCGTCCCTCAGCCAGTCTAATTTCGAGTTTTGTCAGAGCACATTATTACTTTTTCAATCCCAACAATAACCCCCTACCTACTCTCCATCTAGGTCTTCCAGCTCTCTCTCTCTCCACCCCCCCACACACACTTTTGTTCCCTTTTGTGTAACCTATTTCTCTCTCTCTCTCTCTCCAAATGGTCTTATTATGACTCAGAGATATTGCACAGGATAGACATTGTGTGTATGTAGATATGAATGTGTGTGTGTGTGCATAGGATCAGTTGCGGCTTCTCCTCATTTCCCACAGCCTGACTCTATGGCAGCACAGAAACATGTAAACATCATTCAGCGAAGCTCTGCGTCAGTTTGTCTTGCTCTCTTTCACTCAGACCAACGCCACCCCACGCACAGACACACACACTCAGCCCATGAATATTCAAGCGTACTCTGTATCTCTGGGATCATGATGAAATTTTCTCAGGGCCAACGATGCTCGTGTGCGTTTGTGTGAATATGGATGTCTCAACTGCTGAGGGATATTTCTGTCCTATAAATAATTCTGCACCAACTGACGCCATATTACAAACACACAAACACATGCAGTAGGCATTAGCGTGACACGCTGTAGCCGTGCACTGTGTGTGTTTTTTCCTCTCCGTTATGTTAGCCCATGGTCGTATATAATGCTGTTTGGGAGTAATAAAAGTGTGCTGAAACAGCAACCTTCCAATACTGAGTCAAATGGTGTTTGTGAGATTGGTTCAGTAGCTGTGGCAGTTGCACATGACAAGTTAAGTAAAGTTTATTTATGTACGTCACACAGCGTTACTCAGTGGACGTGTAAAGGCCATTCTATACTTGTCACCTTATTTATTGCGCCAGTAAACTTTTTCATCAAGGTTATGGCCTCAGTCATTAGTTTCAAGACTTCTTCAATATAGCTTGATGCTAATTTTGTAAATTATAGACAGCAACTTCTGCATTAAGACATGAATGCTGAGTGATTGACGGTAAGTACCATCTAATGGGTCACAGGTGTAGGACGCCATCAATCAGGCACTGAGCCCCTGCTCCTCCAAACATGGTTCATTCTCGAAATCCAAGATGGAGTCAAGAATGCAAAACTTAACAAACAAAGAAATTGCACACACACACACACACACACCACAACAAGGAGAGCAGCCATGAACAAAGCCCACAATCAGGCCTGCTTCTGACCTGCTGAACAATTATCGACCATTATCGTCTATCAAAGCCAACCACAACATGTAAGGTACAATCGAGCTTTTATCAGAGCCTGTTTAAAGCTTCCATGCAGCGTGCATTTGGTTTCCTTTGTATTAATTTCCCCTCAAATGAGAGTTAATTACAGGAAGCTAGGGGAACCTGCTTGGCATGGAATTGATGGTAGCTTAATCATGGTAGTCAAACTTAATGATGTTTCGCCACTTAACACCCAGGCAGCACAGGCCTATGATAAATATGCTGTGTACAAGAGGATGTTTCAATTTGAGCGTTGGCAATAAAGTTGACGTTGAGCTGACACACCGTTGCTAAATTTAATAAGTCGATTTGAGGCTACTGCAATTAAGCAATCCACTGCCCTTATGAGCAAGGTAAGCTTTATAATTTCAGTCCATCAGCCACATCCCAGAGAACTATTCACCATTCCCTATTAAAGTGAGATCAACGTCACAAGCTGGGACTTCCTAAGTGTGTTCAGGTGGAGCTGCTAATATACATGAGAGGTTATCTGCATGACTTGGAGAGCAGAATGGAGGAATGTCCCACACAAAGAGACAAACTGAGTTCTGGCAGGCTGGAATATTAGCAGTGGGACTTATATCAGATCCCTCATTATAAAATGATATCTCTTTCAGCAATTGGAATCATCGTTAGGGGACTTGCATGGCATTCTATGTTCTTAGCGATGGCAGTCTTTTTTTTGTATGCCTGTTATAAAAAAAATCCAATTGGCAATGTGATGTGGCAGAGATACTCCAGCATGATGGAAAATAACAGTTAACATTAAACCAAATATACTGTACAAAGTCACTAAGAGCACCTCTCCAATGTAATGGATGTTAGAGCAGGTTCTGCTAAATTGCAAGGTGAATTTTAATTTGCAGTCTGTTCCTGCTCTCAGGGTTATCATGGCTGCAAATGGAAGGCAGTGAATTATGACACCATGGCATTCATATTTACACCTAAAGGGCAGTTTTAAATTACTGGCCCCACTGGACTAAGCCCAAAAAAATATTTGTTGGTTTAAATAACTATTAACCACATTGTCCATGTGTTTTTTAATCTGTTGCTGAAAGTCATTAAAAAGACTATTTCACCTGCAAAGTGTTTGGTTCTAAAGGTACGAGGTGAATTCTAATAGATCTGAAAGGAGCAACATGACCACTCACTTTGTTTACTGAGCAGGTTCTCCATTATTTTACTTCCCTTTCATGCTGAATAACAGATAATTAATGTGTTTAAGCACAGAGCAGACGGCTCTGCTGCTTACATTCATATAATTGTAAGAATAAAGGGCCGAACCCCACCGAGAGTGGAGGGAGAGGAGAGGGCTCGTTCAGTATTGCTAAAAGCACTGAATTTCAAGTCATTTGATTGCATGGCTGAATAATTGATAGAAAGCTATTACTGCTGGTATGAATGCCTCGAGGTGCCACCACCACCCCCTCCTCCTCCCAACTATTCCAGGGGTGCGAGAACTTGTTTATGTGGGTTTCTGAGTCGCTGCCAACGCACTAGTAGCTTAGCTCCTCTTAGCCACGCCGACCGAGTGACAGAGACATTGCTAATCCAGCACTGACAAGGTGCCATTTGCCCCCATTTCTCTTTATTCCTCCATCTTTCCTCCTTGGACCCACATTTACAGTGAACTGCAGAGTTGCATAGATGACACCGGTTGTTGGTTGAAGGTTTGACAAACACGCCATCGCTCTTTGAAGAGACCAGATTAAAGCAGCACTGGACCAGATTTAATACACAAGATACGCCTTTTCCTATAGATTAATCTTTAAATAGGTATTTATATTTGGCTTCGATAATCTGTTACTTTTAAACACCTTGTTCTTCAAATATTTGTATTTCCATAAGCGTATACTTGCTCGTGCTTGCATCGCAAAGGGGCGTACATACCATGAACTGATCGTCCCCACCGGTTCCAAACTGTGAGTCCTCCCCCTCACTCCGGGGAAGGTGTTTCTGCATTGGGCCCCTTCTGAGAAGCGTAAGTGGCTTCCCTCTCGAGTGTTAAGGGATGTTGCTCTTCTGGATGACTGACTCTGTGATACTGATCAGATCTACAACTGGGATGCATTCAGGTGGAGCAGCAAAGTTCAGTCCCTTAACGAAATCACAGTCTCTGCCCGGGCGAGTTTAGGTCGCTGATGTCACTTGCAGTCACATGAGTCATTGGAGGAACATAAAGCCGGGTGTAAAGAGTCATTGATTGAGCAGCTCTGACAACAAGTGGGTCAGCCTCAACTCAGTGGGGTCTTCTAAATGTTCTATCGGAGAACGTATCGATGTGTTGTTTCCCAGCACACACTGGGATGTTAACTGCAGACCGTGAGGAAGAACAGGGAAGAGAGCTCGCATCTACAAGTCTGATGGACAACTGGACCGTGAGAGTAAACAAGCTCAACCTTGAGCCAGCATTAAATCAAGAAAGCCACAAAGGGAATCCGCAACAATGACTGGAAGACCCGGGTTCGATTCCAGCTCTGCCCACCCTTGTCTTCGTGAGCTTGAATGTTGACAATACAGACTGTGAAGCTGAGAGATAGAGTCTATCATTTTGTGCTGCAATTGGGTCCTTCATCCACCCGTTACAGGTGGGGGCCGCAAACTACGGTCCGGCGGGCTGCGAGTCTGAGACCCCTGCACATGCATGCACAGGCCGTCTGTCTCTCTGTCTCTGTCACAGACACACAAACATGAATTCTATGAAGGGTTTTCTTTATACATATTATCCTGGGACTCTGTCATTTCAGAGTATCAAAGAGAGCGAAGTGTTAAATTCTTTCTTCCCCTTAGAGATGTGGTTCAAATCAGTGGACAGAAGAAAACCCTTCATTAGCAGTTGTACACATACGGG
Source organism: Pseudorhombus dupliciocellatus (assembly GCA_016785235.1). Taxonomy (NCBI): domain Eukaryota; kingdom Metazoa; phylum Chordata; class Actinopteri; order Pleuronectiformes; family Paralichthyidae; genus Pseudorhombus; species Pseudorhombus dupliciocellatus. The sequence goes on along the minus strand of JAFBJW010000287.1, from coordinate 1,142,067 downwards.
TCTAGTTGCCTTTACCTCGACATATAGGAGCAGGGAAGTCCCACACGGCCGTGTTTCCGGCATTGGTGATGCAGGTTAGTGTGGCGTGGCCGTCTAAGACGTAACCAGGGACACAGCTGTACCTCACGCGGTCCCCCACGGCGAAACGTCCACCACCACTTAGCACTGCCTTGGGTGGGACACCTGGGTTTCCACAGGATGAACTGTGAAGTTCTGCAGAAAGGGAGAGAGAGAAACGGACATGGGTTTATTTACTTATTTTCAGCTTCATTTTTGGAATTGATCGGACTATGTAATTCCTCCAGCTCAGCCATCACTTCACCATATAATAACCCCAGAGATTGCTCTGGAGCCCCATCCCACACACTGCAAATCCCAGTTTCATGGTCCGAAACCTCTTGACATTTACTCAACCAGACTGGTTGTTTTAAATTTTCATGCCTGCAAACGATACGGCCAGATCCTTCAGCCGGGGCATATCTTTTTTTTTTTTTTTCTGTTTATTAAACATTATGCCCAGAATGATGGATCCATTTTGACTGCAAACCCAATGGAAAACCCTAAAGTCAGAGAGAGAGCGAGAGAGAGGAAATGTAAAAGTGTTTTATGGTTAATCACATTATTCTCTCCAGATACCGTACATTTACAGTCCTGTGCCTAAGACAGAGGGTATGTGCATAAACTGTAAACATCCGCATACACACAGTGAGAGAAGCAGAGAGACAGAGAGAGAGAGAGAGAGAGAGAGAGGGGGGGGGGGGGGGAGAGAAGCAGAGAGAGAGAGAGAGAGAGAGAGAGAGAGAGGGGGGGGAGGTATTACAAGCCATAAACCAGGAAGTAGATAGGAGAACAGGGACCAACTCTGGTCTTATTGTTTGAACTTGATTGATACAACTATGAAACTGTTCAGACATATAGGGGTATGGGGAGAGGGGGAATAGAGGGGGAGGAGCACACAAGACGAAGGGGAGGGCGAAGAAAAACCAAGAGGCAGAGCAGTGGACGAGACGAATGGAACTATGAAACTAGTCAGACAGAGGGAAGAAGGGCGGGAGAGAGACAGTTGAAGTGGGAGAGGAAGGAAGAGTCAAAAGAAGCAGGACTGTAAACTGCTCGCAAACAGGAGGCGGAGGCAGTGAAGCACTTTTCTTAAATTAAAAAAAAATCAGAGGCTACAACCACATCGATATGTTTCTGCCTGGTGCCTCTGCCTGGATACACCTGGTGTCAACACAACTCCCGAGTTCTGGAGACATTCAAGTGACTTACGTTTCCAAGCACATTACCCATGCCAGTGATTCTGCCATTGATTCCAGTTACACAATTACATTATTTCCATACCTCCTCATTTCACTCTCTGCACCTGAACCCACCCACTGTTGACTCTGGACACATTTTGCATTTCTCAGTGAACACAGACAAACACAGTCTTCCAGTTTGCTTTGGCTAACTCCTTATTATTAGCATCTCTCTTGAATATGACAGGGTCCGCAACACCAAAGATCATTTAAAAATAGATACAAACCAGACCAGAGAGAAGTCTAAATCAGAAATAACTTTCTCACTAAAGGCCTCCTGCAGAAAAACACATGGGGCATTGATTGTGCTTTAATTGGTTGAGACAAAATTTAAAGGTGTTCTTAAGAAGCTCCATCTAATCCCACAGCTCACAGAGCACACACCAGAGAGGACAATCGTTTAATACCCCCCCGCCCATCCTCCTTATCACACAGACACACATGTACACTTGCACACACATGCACACACACACACAAACATGCACATATAACCAGGGTCATCCATCACAGAGCAGGACCCCCCTGTGCTCGGTGTGGATGTCAGGTTGGTCTAATGTGGTGACCTGTTAGCCTATCGATTTCACCAGGCACTGTGGCCCGGCTCAGTCTCAGGACGTTTGGTTGTTCAGTGTTCTGTCAGACACACATTTACTTTCACTCACACACACACACACGTGGTTGGTGAGGTTTTTAAAATGGGGGCAGAATCTTAGGAAGAAAAAACAAATAAATTGATTCTGGGTTTTGAGCATCTCTCAGAAAAAGAAATGTAATTTGAACCCTTTTCCGACATTAAAAAATGAATAAATAAATAAATATTTAGATAATGTGTGCCTTGGAAACCAAGAATCCATCAACCCTTACGAATAATAATAGTGAGAAGAATGCCTATTTCATATTAAATCTATTTATAAAGGAAGAAACTTAGTGGGAAATGGCAGCAGGTAACTTTGTCACCTTGAAGGTTAAAGAAGGATAAGCAATTTATACAAATTAAATGACCTTACAGTGAATCACAATATGATCTGGATAATTAAACCTAGTTACACAAAGTTAAATGTGAGGGATGGTGTTATTCCCACAAGGTGTCTTCAAAGTGCAACAACCGCAACAGAGTACAAACAGTTTCCAGGAATAAAATAACCTCACAAGAACGACGCCAGTCCAGAGCTACCTGTTTTTTTTTTTTTTTTTTTTTAACAAGGATTTCACTGTTCTCATAAAGCCACATGCTGGTGCAATCATTACACGAGAACCATTAAGCCAAACCTCAAAAGCAGAACATTTTAAGCGACATGATTTCAAATCAAGGAGCATTTTTACAACACAGCCCAAAAGGTGACTTTAGTGCCGACTTAAAAGAGGGCTACTTTATCTGAGGACTAGACCTTAATGTGGGGTCGTCCCTCGGAGAACACTTGTGCCTCTCATTTACCCCGTATGAGAAAATGAGAGATTAATCATAATAATGAAAGCGCAGCGCGGAGCAGCTGGATGAAAGGAGAGATCATTACACGGAGAGACACGTCCCGCTACGGAAAATGAAACTAAAAGAAAGTGGTCTGTAGGTTTGAATGTCCCCTTTTGACAATTTAACATGATTGATTCATATATCTGTGTCACGGGGGGGAGGGGTGTCTTGGAACATTAAACTCTGACGTAGCACATGGAAACAAGGCTGACAACAAACTGACAAGGAACAAAGGAAACACAGAGACTAAATACTAAACAGACTAACAGGCAACAAGACACAGGTGGACAGCCAGGAACAGGAAGTCAAAGAAAAAACAAACAAACAAGGGAGCAGGCACTACAAAACAAAATGTGTCATAACTTAACAGGAAGGAAGTTGAGGAACAGGAGGAAGCAGTCTACAAAATAAAACATGAGGCAGGTCTAAGACTAAATAAAAACAAGGAACGTGACATGACCTTAAAACTAATGCTGCAAACATAAAATAACATAATTTGATTGTGTGGATAAAAAGTGGGTTAACAAACTGCTGATTGAATGATGGGGAATCATCTGCTCCACTTCCTCAGGACCAGTCAGTCTGTGGTTCAAGGTGACACATGCCAGGACTAAACCTCTTACAGGGGATTATGTCTGGATTATTTTTCTACTGCACAACTTGGATGTATCTGTATTTATTTTTTCGCTGTACTGAATGAAGCCAAGAACCAACCGAAGAGAAAAGACTGTTGGCTAATGACACCACACAAAATCAAACTGGGGCTCCATGCGTCGTCACGTTTTCAACACACTGGTCTGTATTTGCAGCTTTTCTACTCAAAGTGCTTTATGGTACATTTGTGGAAGAGCCAGGGCTCAAACCGACAACCTTCTGTGCGGGGCCGACCCACTCCAGCCCTGGTCATGAGCCACAGGATCATTAAAAAAAAACAGCTGCCGACGCATTTGAGCCTTTAACTTCTGCCGAGTTTCCCTCCATCACATTTTCATTTTCTCTGTTCTGTCAACTTAATCTTTTTCACAACGTTCATAAAGCCTCATTTTGCCTTTATCATCTATCTCCTCTTTTATTCCTGTTTCTTCTTTTTTTTTTCTGATTTACAACTCTAATTCCCACATCCCCTTTTTTCACAACCCCCCCTCCCACCCTCACCCCTCAAAGTCTCCGTCTGTCACACTCCACCCATCCCCTCCCTCCCGTTCCCTCGCTCCCACCTCCTCAACTAAAAACTTTGATGGCGTGCCAGCTCCTTGCCTCCCCTGTTCCATCCGTACCACTATATCAGCCCTTCTGTGCATCCCTCCATCCCTCCGTTCGTTCTCTGCCTAGTTTATTGTGAACATTGCATAGTTTCATTACACTAGTTTATTCAGTAGCCAGCGGCAACACCACACTCGTTTTCATGGTTTATTGCTGCCTGCCCTTTCTTATTTATTCTCTCTTACCCTCACTTCTTTCTCCTCTCCGCTCCCTCTTTATCTATCCATCTCTGCTCTTCTCTCCCATCTCTGTCTCTCCCTGGTTTACCATAACCATGATTTCAGTCTCAGTTGCTTCATTACAAGCTGCTGCTTTTATGGGCCATCTGTAGAACTATCTGCATTTGTCACAAACACACAAAGACAAAAACACACATAAGGGCGCACAAAGGCCTGAATGCAGAGCAGGCGCAGGCAAACGGCAATGCTCGCGCTCTCCTGCACACCCACACGCAGCCAGAGACGTGGCACAGGCTTTTATTTCTCCCTAGATAAGCAATTACAGGCCAGTCCAGGTACGGGGGGAGCGTGAGACAGCGAGCGGGAGAAGTGAGGAAGGAGAAAAGGACTGAGTCGTGGGTAAAAAGCGAGAGCAAAGCGTTAGAAGACGGAGAGAATGCTGCCATGCTTTAAGAGTTTTAAGTGAGACGGATGACGCTGCAGACGGGAGGATCGGAAGAAGGGGAGCGAAGGACGAGGGAAAACAGAGAGAAGACAAAAATGAGAAAGGGAGGCGAAGACAGAGAAGGATGATTCGACGGGTTTTGGGGGAATTTTACACCTCTGTCAGCAGGAACTTTTTATAAAAGATGAAGCAAGTTTTGTACCAGAACAGATGCTGAACACTCCAAACAGTGCGGGATGTGTTAAAGGAATCCACTATTTACATCTGAAAAATGATTTTCACTTTCTTTCCGCGACGCTTCCCCCAAAAGATGTTTGAGGTTTATGAGAACTGTAACAAACTGATGTGTGTTCCAGGGCACTCAGATCTATAAAAGGTTTCACTGGCTGTCAACTTCAGAGTCAGTTGCTTGTCACTTTGATTTATTCAACACTTTGACCAACTCTTTTTATAGACTTGTGAAGAACTTGTGTCATAAAGCATTTTTTAGCCCGTTAAGCTAATGAAACTTTACGGGGTAAAAGTTGTGTATCATATTTGTGGCCGTGTGGCCTCCCTCTGACAAAACAACGAGCAAAAACACAGATTTAGTTTCACAATGACCTCAGTGTGTTTATAACGCCATCAGACCCCCCCCGTGTCCTTTCGGTTTATATAACAATATTTCAAGTGAATGGCATTTTTTTTCTCATTAACACTTGTTAGCGTGGAGTGTAATCCGTGTTTAAGGTCAGACAGCTTCATAAATCCACTGATATATTATCTATATTTCATTGCTGCTTTTGTGGCTTGATAAAAAATAAAGTTTAGTCAAATACTTGCTCCAGAACAGAACAATTGTTCATCCCCATGATGGATTATTTGCTTTTGCGTCTAAGGGATTATTTTCGAGACGCTATTTTCAAACAAGCAGATATCTGATGTGAGATATGTCCCCGTTTCATTTCAGCTCACAGTGCTCCCGGAGTGTATGGAAATAAAAAAAACAATCTCTGACACTGCACCATTTGTTTGTTAGCCCAGCCAAACCACATGTGAGGTTTCTTACAAGTTGATTCAACAAAAATATGTCATGTGACTACAACATCAATAATGCACCTATATCTAAATACTCTCTCAAGCTGAATGTTCTTGTGTGAAAGTTTGCAAAATGTTTCTACTTTTCCCAAATAATATTTGACAGTGAATTATGATAAACACCAATCCTAAACATCACATTGCTCCCCCATTAACTCCACCTTCTCCATGTTTCAATTCACTGATGTAAGAATATAAGGAAGCTGGCACTAACATTAAAAAAATATAGGTTTATTTATGATTATGGTTAATATCGTCTTTTATTAGAACAGGAAAGAACTTCACTCATTTATTTAATAAACTTGCAACTCCCCTTTAGAAACAGTTTCTGATTGGCGGCTGCTGACTGATGGAGTAATTACAGGTAATTTTGATTAATTATGAAGGGAAAATGCACTGAGTGCCACCAGAAGGTGTGAGTCTCAGAGCGAGAGAGAGAGAAATGAAGCTCTACCAATATATATGTTTACACAGTCTCAAGTCATTCTCAGTTAATCATGTATCATGTTTATGATGGGTTTATTTTTGTTTTGTTTTTTACAGCATCCAATGATGAGTTCATGTCTTAGTTTAGTCAACGTCCCATCCAATAACATGGAGAAGACAGGATAAATGACAAGACTGCAGCCAGCCACCAGGGGGCGATGAGTATAAATGTTGCACTTCTTGACTTCAGTCTATGAGACACACATGACGCGGAGAGCTTTTTGGCAACATTTTGGCTAATTCATCAGGGATGGTGTTAAATCACTGAGGCCTAGAAACAGACACTAAAATACCCAGAATGCACTGTTGTTTTTAAATGTACAGCGTTCAAGTAAATGTGTTTGGATTCTTGTTTTACTGCTGGGTGGGCTAAAACTGATCTGACTTATTCCCTGTCAACTTTTTATGATACTTGTCAAGTATAAATCTTCTCGTGCACCACTCTGCATGCACAATCATTTGATCAATAATACTAATAAGCACAAACTTTAATGCAGCAGAGTGCACGGTGCAGCTCAGGAGGTAGAAACTTCAATATGGCGGAAACACTCGACGAGACGCAGCCCGGGCGTCAGGATTCTGTTTAATGACACGAGGCTATAACCCCATCCAACACAATTACCCCAGTTTTGTGGCGAGAATATCCATCTATGTGCCTTATTTGAAAAGATGTTGCTATTTTCCTGGATGTAATTGAATGAGCAGATAATGCCATTAGCCCGACTGCTCACAGCGAAACGCGAGGATGTCAATTATAAGCCCTTTACCTCCACTTCACCAGTGTGTGCACACATGTGTGCCTGTGTGTTGTAAGCGTGTATAAATGGCGAGTTTTTGTGAGTTTGTGTGTGTGTGTGTGTGCGTGTAGCTCCTTGATGCAGTGATCGATGTTTCTCCGAGGGCTGGTTCAATAAACCATTAGATTCTGCCCTAAATACATCCTGCAGACAGAACTTCATTAGACCCAAACACATACATACAAAGAAAAAAAAAAACACAGAAATACCTCAAACACAAGCGCACCCCACTAATTGTTCTGTCTCAGCTGCCGTCAGCCTCCTGCCATTCACCACCCGCCCACCAGATGTCTCCAGACGTTTTACCGTTCCCTCTGTCCCTAACCCTTTAATGAAATGATACCTCGTGTGATCTTTGCCTTTTGGTCATGCTCGCTCTCTCGTCTGCTCAGCTCCACACACACACACACACACACGCACAAACAGCAGGTCCTAATGGATTAATATACTAAATTAACTTCATTGCACCAGCCCACTGTGTGTGTGTGTGTGTGTGTATGAATGTGTGTTTCTCCTTTGCTGTTAAATCAGAAACAGTGATGTTCAGTGAGCACAGAGGGGAATTCTTTCAATTACTCATCCCGACGAGACAGTTGGTTACTTGAAGTGGGAGGAAATATTAATAAAGCAATATATTGTCTTCCTGATTAATGAGAAGTAATTAAAGATATGCAGCCACCATACAGACATTTCGTTTTTACTTAAATACAGTTTTAAAACTTGCCAGTATGTTGTTATTTTTAACTTGAGAAACAGTCGACTAAGCCGATGTACACTGCTTAGTCACACTTAACCATTAACAAACAGAGTGGAGCAGCTGATGCAGGTGTTTTTGTTTATATCATTAAAAGACAGTAAACACTGGGCTCTGATAAATCATGAAGGTTGCAGTGGGTTAAGTCTGAGTGCTGATCTTCTCTCTCTCTCTCTCTCTCTCTCTCTGTCTAACTGACCCTTCTCTTCTCACCCTCACACATCCATCTTGCCCTCCCAGCCACTCTCCCTCTCTTATCTCTCTTCACAGCCACCCCTCTCCTCACTATTAATTAAAAGTGTGTGTGTGTGTGAGCGGGTGTGTTTGCGTGCTACCTCTTCTTTTCACGTGTGTGTGTGTGTGCACATCAGGCCTCAGTATTAATTAAAGGTGTGAATGCTAATTGGTCAGATCGATAACGGGACGCTGGTCCTCAGGGGCCATCAGCCAATCGGAAATCATTACATGTCTGACATCGCTGTCACTCTGTCCCTGCACTGTGACACAAGCGCGTGCACGCACGCGCACACACACACACACACTGATTTGCACTAACCACTACTGCCATCTGGAGAGACAGGTTCACCCTGGAAGGTTGTGAGAGGGAGAGAGTTTGAAAAACCCAGCTGGCGCAATAGATAGAAACTTACTGTATGTCCCCAAAACTAAATCAATAACCATTAAGGAGAGAACAAGAAAGGCCGAAAGAGGGAGTGAAAGAGAGGGCCCTCAGAAAAGAATCAGATGCCACAGTTAGAGGACTGAGTGGATGAGGGCCTTCCTATGCTGACCAATACCAGAGGATTCTTCCTGCACCCACCACATGCTCTTAAAGCTCCTCGCGTGTTCCTCAATCGTTCTTTGTCCAACCAGTTGCTCTATTCAGGGATATGCAGCGTAGGAAACTTAAGCCGTGACCTCAGAGAAGAGAACATATAAGTGGTCAGTGATGGAGGACTAAGTGCAGTTGATGCTGTAGACTGATGTGAGGAACATTAATAGGGGACGGGGTCGGGGGGGCTTAGAGGACGGAACAAAAGAGCCCAGAGACGAGTTCTGATAATGTGTGTGTGTCCAATGACTGACAGTTTCAGGGATAGTTTTCTGTGTGTGTGTGTGCACTTGTTCGCTCAGGTAAGCTAGCTGTGTGTGTGTGTGTGACTGCCTGCATGTGTGTGATATCTATTAGCTGTGGCTACTGAAGTGTGACTTATTAAATTTAACATCAAGAGACCCCCTGTAAAGCTGACTGACAGATCAACACACACACACACACAGCTGCACAGCTCACCTTGAATGAAAATCTATCCGACCAACACAGACACCACAGAGCGACCGTCCTCCATTCAAAGGCCGGGACTAAAAAGCTCGGAGAGTAGATGATGACGTAGACACTGTGGTTTATTTTGTAACATGTGGCTTATAAACAGATCATCGCCACATCAACAGCCTTGTTCTCTCAGCCAGTCAGCACTCATGACCTTGCTCTTTGTTTGCTAAGAGACAATAAAGACCAACAGTGCGTGAGCAGAGCTGTTAGAAAGACAGAGAAGTGGTAAAAAAAAAAAAAAAAAAAAAAAAGTTCTATGAGGAAGATGCAGCAACCCTGTTTTGTTGAGGATAAGGTCGGCAGCCTGGTTATTGTAGCTTACGTTAACATATTCACTGTGAAGAAACTTTTCTAAGCCTCCGAGTCCCAGCTGCATCAAACGTGCACACAGTTTAAAAGAGAAAGACTCCAAATCCAATGAATCAGTTGTTCTCGGAACAAAGCACGTAGAGCTTTGTTTCCATACTTTCCGCTGTTTCACTGCAGTTTGCCCTCCACGGAGACGGCGGTTAAGATATTAAAAGCAACAGGGAAGTGAGGAAACTAAATCAGCACAGGGGCTGGAGAATCCAGCACTGATAGTCATTTTAACAATTAATTCGAAAATTAAATATAGAGAGAAACACCCCGTGGAATGCCCTAAAATAATAAAACCTGCTGATGAGACGCAGCCTATTCTGTCGATGTTTCTTATCGCGTTTTATAGCACGGAGACACGTTTGGTGAAAATCCCCCCGGAGTTGCTGACAGTGTTGAGGGATACATTCGTCTAAATGCTGCCTCCGAGTGCTGTTTGATGCACGGCGTGAGAAACTGCCGCGTCAGCATGACCCTGCTCATTTTCTGGTTATGCTAATCAAGTGACATTCCTTCCGGCTTGGCAGGAGGAGCTGATTGGATGGGCTGAGGTGGTGACCCTGAAGGGAGGCCATTTGATTGGTTGGCTGATATAAAGCTGAATAATGGACTGACATTGGCCAGAAGGCTGTATTATTACTACCACAGACCCAACTCTCTCACACACACACACACACACACACACACACACACACACACACAGACACTTCTGCAGCTGACAAACAAACTCCTAAAAACTGTGGAACGAGATTTGATTTGAGTGTCCATGTCCGTCTGACAGACCTGAACATCGAATCAAAACATCACTTGATGTGGTTTCTCTCCTGTCTTGGCACAGATGGGTTTGGAAACTAGATTTACAACATAAATGTATTTATACCATTAAATGATGAGGTCAGTAAACTTTACACTTCACTGTAATTACATTATCCAGACATTAAAAGACTGATGGCTACTTTTTGGACAATCTTCAGCGTTAGACACCTTTTCTCTCCCAGGCTGTAAAACATTTAGCAGCTTCCAAATATAAATCTGTCACTGGATTACTGCATTTTATCCATGAATTGGTCATTTTGCTGAATTTTTTTTTTTATATATGTGAGGCGCCTACACTATCAAAGATACTCAGACATTTGGCAGCCCTCCCTCCATACATCAGACTGATGCCTTCAGGAGATGTTGACGTCACTGCAGGCCTGAAACTGAGGGATATGCAGCACATGCAGCAAATTTGAGAAATTAGGGTTGTGATGGTTGCGAACATCGTGGAGTCAATTTCTGCAAAGTTATCCAGAAAAAACGATTCGGCCACGATCACATTTGCTCAGATTCCTTATTTTCTTATCTCGGAAAACAGGTGAAAAATAAAACTCCAGCACCCGACATGCTCTCGTGAACACTCTGCATAACAGGTAGACGCAGAGTCCTCCCTGCCTGCCAACAACAGTAAACACCAGTTTTCCCAGATGATAATAAATACATATAAAAAGATGATCTCAGTTGCTTTCCATGGCGTCGTCACAAAGCCCAACCATTAAACAAGAAAATCAATAAGGAAAATTCAAACATTCAAAACGGTGCCCTTCCACCGCTCCCGTGATGAGATACATTTCTGATGGCCCCGTCACAATCGTGCTTTTAGATCATCTGCATCTTATTTCAGTCTCCAGTGACTTACAGATGCTTCAATGGCACAGATAAGGAAGGAAAAAAAAAAAAAACTTGTGTGACATTTAGCTTTTCTCAGGAGACTCAAAAACACATATTTCCATTTGAAAATTAAAATCTGCTCTTCTCATCTGCTGTCACGGTGTGTGTGTGATTATGTACTTGGACGCTCTTTCGCTGACATTTTAGCGGAGCAGCCTTCACTACAGCATCGACCAGCCGTGGATTTTATATATATATATATGTGAAGTTCTATCACCACCCAGAGCAGGTGTGCGTAACTGTATGTTTGATTTATCAAAAAGAAAAGATTGAGCAACATTTCTGAAACAACCCGAGCTTCTTCTTCTTCTTCTCCTTCTTCTGTGTTGTGTTCTATAAAAGGTTTTTTGTATCGGTGTGAATTGGACGTCACATGTGCTAACGCTGCTCCCAGGGCAGATGTGCTCCTCTTTTCATTTCTCATTATGCTGTATGTGCCTCTTCCATCGTTCTCCTTTTCTCGCAACTCAAATCTCAGACACTTCTCACTTGCCTGTTCTATACACTGGGGAACAAGTAGGACACATGCATATACATTATACACAGCCTCGTACACGCACACACGCACACACACACACACACACACACACACACACCACTCTCCAGGACTGAGCAACCCTTTGTCTCCAGGGACGGCACTGACATACTCCTTCTCATTCTGAATGTACGAACCGAGCCACAGCTGTGTGTGTGTGTGTGTGTGAGTGTGTAGGCACACACACATGAATCTGTGTACTAGGTGCATCGTGGGTGCAAAATATGTGAACAGAGCTCTGTGCCAAAAGAGGCACAGAGAAATACATCAGAGAATAAAGCAGCGAGTTGGGTTCCCATTTTGTGTAGAGTACTGTATGTTTGGCTGTACCTACACTGTACAGCAGCACTGCTGTTGAGTTCTCAGAAATTGAAGCACAAAAGCATCATTCTTGCTTTCTGCTTTCTTTACGTAGCAAAAAAAAAAAAAAAAAAAAAAAAAAGGAAACGTAAATTCATTTTCTCTGATAAAAACTGACCATGAACACATTAAATACCTGAAAGCGAGGTAGAACGAGACTAAAAAGAAACGAGATAGAGGAGTGGATGTTGTCAGTCACCTCAGGACTATTTGATAAAGATCAGATCAAAGCTGCAGCCAGCACGCACACACACACACACGTAGACACCCACAGAGCGAGAGAGAGAGAGAGAGAGAGAGAGAGGGAGAGATCTCCATGACTTCAGAGGACATTGCATTGACTTGCATTCATTTCCTGAAAATTTACTTTGACCTTATCTTTCACCTCAAAACGCTTCACATGTAGTACTATATATTATCATACTTTGTGTCCATGATAAATTTAAGTTCTATAAAAACATCAGGAATACAGAGATGAATACAGGCACACAGAATCTAAGCAAACGATCTGAAGCTCTCTCTCTCTCTCTCATACACATATACGTAACAAAATGTTTAGTTTGCATGGGACTTTGCTCAAAGTTCATTTTCACACAGTGTTTACTCAACAAAGCCATTTGCGGTGTCTCTGCGGCCTCTGCATGCAGCAGCCTGATCACACCCAGTGCCTGTGTGCTCTCAGCCGTGACTTCAAAAGAGTCAGCCTAAAATATCACTGGTGCAAGAGATGAAAAATTTAGGAAACCTTTCTTCATGAAAGATGCTGATGTTCACTGAATTCTAATGTGGAAAACAATCGCGCCTCCATTGTATCGGAAACCTCACACCTCCTCGACGCGTTCGCACCACACTGTGTCAGCAGAGTCGTCGTGGCCACATTCTCAGAGGCAGGGCAGCAAAAAAAAAAAAAACAGTGACAGGAAAAAGCAAAACTGTGGTTATTAATAACTATAAAATAAGAAAATATAACAAGTTTACGGCTCATTTACGTTTGTAAGTATCATTATCACATTCGATGACAAAATAAAAACAATAGTGTCTGTGTTTACTGAGGTTTCTCAGCTGAGTGAGGTCTGTTTGTGTTTGTGTTTTCTCTCGACTGCCTTTTCCAAAACATAGAACAAACAGCTTCTCTCTGTTTAGCAACTTTAAGGGAAAAGTTTGTCCAAAGTGAGCACTGGCCCTTTTATAAAACTCTGGATTTCAGACTGAATTTATTTTTGATCAAATGCAACACAATATTTGGAATATAGCGGTCCATTTAAGCAGCAGGTTTGGAAAAACACAGCAGTCTGTCAGAGTGTGCAGATCTGCTTTAAGGACTGAAGGGAAATGCTGAAAAGCTAAAGCCAACGAACAACATGATCGTGTAATTAACGGCAACTCCTACAGATAAACAACATGCAACCTCTGGGAGAGGATTTCCACCAGCTCCTTCCTGGAAATTAAAATTCCATTATATCAAGATGATGGAGCGACACGTTTCATGAAACCAGTACTTGACCAGAAGGTCACTGGTTGGGCTGTGGACCAGTGAGTATCGTCTGCTGCCAGATTCTCTTCATTCTCTTCATTTCAGACACACACATCTGATGCATCCCCCCCCCCCCTTTTTTTTTTTTTTTTTTTACGGCTTGCTTCTACGTTTTATAGCTTTGTTTACACCTCCTCTTGAGGCACTATGTAAACTCTCTCTGGTTGGAGTAAACCAAGGTTAGAGGAGTGTGTTACTATCACATCCCGAGAGAAGAGTAAGTGAAGTGGTGAAGGGGGGGGGGTGAGAGGAGGGTGGTGAAATCTCTGCTGACTTGTTGGTCACATGGCAGAATGTTCCAGGTCTGCGTTCCGATGAAAATCTCTTCATAAGGGAGCCATGTGTGCGGGCACAGGCACAGAGGACACAGTTACACACATGCATATGGTGACTGTGGACACATGGACGTGTCCGAATATATATTGCATGAATGTGGGTTGTGTGCGTGTACGTTTGAGCTTAACTCAATTCGATGCTGTTCCATATTATGTGTGTATGAGGTTTGTGTTTTTATTCCCACATACTCAGAAGAAGGCGCCGCTCTCACACTGCATTTGGATCAAGTTAGACATTTATAACACGGTTTATCTAGACCACTGTACAACCTACAGGGTTCAAACTAATCTTCTCTCTGGGCCAAGGAAATACTGGCCTAAAGAAAAATACATCTACTACACAGTGTACTGGACTCAACCCAACCCAATTTATCACACAGTTCTGTCCCATGTCTGTCAAACCATGAAAATGTACATTGATGTCTTCATAAAGTGGAATAACCAGTGGCACAGCAGGCAGTAGAATCCCGAGGAGCTAGAGAAGATGTGGAAAGTGAAGGCCACAGAGGAGCCAGGGCTAATTACAGCCCCAACTGTAAGAGCAGATCCAAGAACATCCAGGATCTATGTCCTCAGGGCATTTGGGGATCTATAATATACAGAATCAGACTTTTAATTATAGAGAAAAGCTGAACTGAGAGCCGACGGATGAGGTCGTGGGGTTTGAAAAAGGACGAGATAGGGCGGCCATGCTGAGGAAGAGCAGCGTCTGTGCACGTGTGTTTAGGCTCCGTGATAATCTTTGATTCCGTCTCATCAGCACAATATCAAACTGCCTCCAACATCATGCTAAATAATACATCACTCCCTCACACACACACACACACACACACACTGTATGGCATGTGCTGACTTATGAATTAGTTATGCCCTGACAGTCTTCAGAGGGAGAGGAAGAAATTGTCAAGGAGTCCAACAATCACATGAAAGTGCATCCCACCACCAGACAGACAGGTTGAAAGGGATAAAGCACAGCGCTGCACCTTCGCCCTGACAACTTCCCTGCTAAACCCCCTCCTACAGCCTGATCAATGCATCGACCTGCCCACGGAGCTTCTGCTTGGTACCAGGTATAATGCATTCTGCACCTCTACACCACTCCTTTTTTGTCTTGGGTCCCACAGCATGTTAATCCATCTATTCATTCATAGCCATTCATCCATTTTTCATACTGTGCAGCAGCAGCAGCAGCAGCAGAATAAGCGAGGCAGTGCAGATCTTCCTCCAGCCCTCCACATGTCTTAGCTCCTGGCTCCTGAGGCAACAGTTCCCAGGTATTCCCAGGAAGGGTGGGATCTAAAAAGCACCCGGGCAATCTTCTGGAAATGCCCCGGGGTCTCCTCATGGTTTGACATGGAAAAAGCTCCTGGAGAAGCTCCACAGCAACATGTTTTGGAGGCTGACTCACCTCATGTCGAAACCATCTCAGCTCACTACTCTGTGATGGACTCCCAGTCTCACCCAGAGGACCCACCACACCTCACAGAGTGAACCCAGTCAACTCCACTGCACTGAAGCCTCATTCCTTCAAACGTTGGAATTTATTAATAACAAATAAATGAGCATCATTTAATTCTAAATATTGTGACAATCCTTTTTTTTAATCCAACAAACCTGATCCAGTTAAATCGAATATAAACACACACACACACACGTCTTTATTTGGTATTTTTAGGTGCCAAATTGCTTGGCTTAGCAATTATTCCAAAAAACAAGAGTCATTTCACACAACACACATCACTTCCCACAACAATGATGATGAAAGGTATTTTTCACTCATTCCTGCTTAAAAACGCGTCTTGTTTACAATGCTAACACTAATACCTGCGTAAATCTGAAACCTGAAATCGCTCCAACAGCAGATTAGACATAAGGATTACATGGAATGAGGACGACTTGCCAAAAAATGTCCAAGCCCGGATGGATCATCACTTCTGAGAGAATCTCCTCCCTGCTGTATGCATTTACATGCCAGCTCCGTGTCGCAGGGCCCCGGCAGTTTAAAATGCATTTTGGGGCGATGACAATTACACGGTCACTGCACTGACAAAAAAAAAAAAATGTGGGCCGAAAAGGTCAAGTGATCCACTCATCGGGAAATGATTCACAGAAAAAAAACAGTTTAATTGAAATTGTCCTTGCACCCCACAGTTCTTTAGTTAATTCATACCCTGAGGAGCACAGTTGTGTTGTTCATTGTGTTGTGTCGGAGCAGAGATGCTACATGCAGATACACAAACACTTCATCTGCATAGTGCTGCAGTTCTTTGGTGATCAGTGTGGTTGGGCTCCTCCCTGACTCCCTCCCTCAACACACAGAGGAAGTCAAACAGTCGAATCCATCAGCAGCAGGGGCTCTTCAGATGAGCTCTATCTCCCTCTCTAACACACACAGGCACAAACACAGAATGAACATGGGCCAAGCAGAGACTAGTGCCAGTGAATAAATCTGGGACAACTGCTTGGACATACAAGTAGCGCAAGCAGGCACAAGCACACCCTGACACAGCATTTGTGCAGAGTTCAGCCGAGGTACTCTGCAATCAATGATACTGTCATTTTTCGGCGTGCCCCACGCACACACACACACCAACACAACGAAAACCTGCCAGCCGGCCAACTTACATACAAATGAGGACAAATACCCCGTGAAAGGAAGCAGAGGAGAAGGAGTTTAGTTGTGTATCACTTCCAGCAGCAATCAGAGGTGATAGACCCCATGTCCGTGTGTGTGTGTGTGTGTGTGTGTGTTTGCCAGAGGAAACATTTGAGGACACGCTCCAGATGTATAAATTTAAGCCTCGTCTCATCTCTCCGCTCCTGCCTGTTCGTTCACTCCTGTGGTACAACACCATGTTTTTCTCTAAAACTATATCAAACTATGAATCTGGTTCTTCCCTGTCCACCAGGTCACCACTCCCGTCTCGCTTGCCTCTCCCTCCTCGCCATCTCCTGAACCCGCCCAGACGATAAACCTCAGCTCTCCGAGCCTGTGTCCTACTTTTCTCCGGCCCGAATTTGAACAAAACTTAACAACTTGAGGAATAAAAGCCCGAATACAGATATGATCTCTTTAAAGAGAATGCTCCCCACTGTGGGCCTGAATGACTGAGTTTAATTCAGAGTACTGCTTTAAATATGCATGCCTTATTAAAATTTCCCTGGCTTGCTTTCTATTATAGTTTCTTGAAAGACCCCTCACATTTAGCGCATTGGTTACAGTGCATTCAGAATTAAGCCACAGTCCACATTCATTATTTCTCAGCATGTATGTAGCACAGTACTACAGCTCATGCACCATGTGTGGAATTCTACCACAACCAATAAGTGCACAAGAGCTTAGGTTTAAGTCAGTGAATGATGCTGATGAATGACAAAGAGGATCATGTTTGTACTTCAGACTGCACGGTCAACATGTCGGCTGTTGACGTCTAAAAGATCCGTTAGGTGAGAAGTAAGACACTAGATAAATATTTGTTTATTTGTAGGGTTTGCTCAGTGTCGTGTGTGTGTGTGTGTGTGTGCGCGCTCAGGTAGACGCTCTGCCGCTGCTCTGTTTCTATGCTCCAGAACTAACAGCCTCTCTGCGGACATCAAAGTTATCCTAATCCAAATCTAATCTGAAATCTTCATGCGCACAGGACATGGTGCCGGTACGTAGTGAGTTCTAATTTTAACCGTCACTTCAGCCATCCCATATCTGCTCTTTTCATCTGTGCAGAGCGGTGTCGTGCTGTTTACTCGGGCCCTAAAGGGAGACGGTGAATGGGGATGCTCCGGCTCCCACTGGAATGGGCCACGTTCCCTCTGGAACAAATCTCCACAGTTAAAAAAAAAAAAAAAGCTTAAATACCTAATACAACCAGGTTTTTGTATTTTATTCCAAACATTTACCAATGAGTGTGTGTTCATCATGTTTGTGTGTTTGTCTGGAAGTCCGATTTCTAGTTTTTAAACTTTTAATTGGTTTTATAGGAACAAAAAACACAAAAAAACACTGCCGAATTAGTTCCTGATTCACAAACAAGTGGTCGACGAAAGCTGCGGTTTAGTCGTCTGAATGCCCTTTGTCAAGCCCGTCTCGTGGCCGCAGCCCCGTGTGACCTTTGGCATTTTACCTGACATTTAGTAAGCAGTCACAGAGGCTTTCGCACACATTGTTCGCTTTCCCCCTGAGCAGCAGAGGTCGGCACTGAGGCGCGGCCCCTTCCCACAAACGCACAGGGACACTTTCTGACCTTCGTAGTTGAGTTTGAAGCCATGTGCGGAGACAGCGAAGTCACTGGTCAACCTCAACGAGAAGACGTTGCCCGTGCTCGTGACCGGGGGAGGAACCTGGAAGCCGGTGAGCCTGCGGAAAACACAAAGAGGAGCGAGTTGACATTATCAGCAAATTACCGGTCGCATTTCAACGTTCAGGAAAACACAGCCCCTGACCCCACCCCCTATTGTGCACCGCACAAAAGCTCAGGAAGACACAGAAACACATTAGAATGTTGATGCGCTGACACATTCATCAACAGGGTAGAAACGTGTGTGTTCTCTTACCATCACACACTGGCAATTTCTTAACAATACTTTCCTCATGCTTGCTCTTTCACCAGTATCACTACCTGGGGAAGTACGTGAAGCAGCACGCGCACAATAAGGACAACCCATTATTTGGAAATCTAAAACCCCTGTATCTGTATCTGAAGGGGGCTTTTAAATAAATCAAGCGACGACATCAAAGTGAACGTATGAAAACAGCCGAGCGGTTACGCTGAAATGGATCTGTGTGCCAGTAAACAACAGACCAGGAGGCTTGTTCTGCTTACGCGCCGCAGCTCAGGTGTGGCGTCAGCGCTGAGATTCCCTGAATGAAAGGAGGAAGAGGAGTGAGGGAGCGGTGGAGAGGCAGTTCTTTCTTAGGAAAAAGAGCCAAACCTTCGACACGTCTTATCTTCTCCTGCAGCTACCACTCCTCTTTTTTTTTTATTTATTTCACCTGCCTCCTTCCTTCCCTTGCTGCCTCTTTCATCTTTCCACCATTTCTTCCTCCTCCTCTGTCAACCCTTGCACACGGTGTCATCCTTTCCTGCATCACACTCTTCCTTGACGTCAGTGGGATTTATCCGGTCAGATCTCCTCTCTTCCTCTTCATCTCTCCATCACCCTCTGCACCCGGCATACATGCCACCTGTTTTCACTTTCCCTATGACCCTTTCTTTTGTCTTGCTTCCTTTCTTCTTCACCTTTCACCTTAATTTCTCTTAATCGTCTCCATCTTTGATCATTGTCCTTTCTTTATTCGACTGCTCCCTCCTACCCTGACTTTCATCATTTGCCTTACCCTCCGCCCACCTCCTTCATCTGGCATCTGTCTACCTCTCTATCCTTCCCTTTGCTCTCAGTCACATGCTTCAACTTGTGTAAAAACTCTATTATAAATTTTATTGTTGTCTTGTTTTGCATTTCTAAGTAGGAGTTGCCCCTGATCTGCCCTTCACCGCCCATCTGAACCGTGTCCAACCCTCTGCTAAGTGGTTTTTATTTTTTATTTTATTCTTTCACCGTGCATCCCGTCTCACCCTTCATGAGACAAAAGGGCAATTGAGGGATGCTGCTCAAATGCAGCGTGCTCCTCGCAACACTTGTACTTGTGAGTTGTTGGAGGTATTTTCTTCCGGCCTCGTGTTATTTTAATGTTTAATGAATGTTTTCTGTCTTCAGCCTTGACCTTTTCATGAGCCCTTAGATTTGAGATTTTAGCACACGTCCGCAGTTAGGATAAGGTGCATTGAGAAGACCTGAGAACATCCACGCGGTGCAGTTAGTCCTCGGTCTTTGCTCTCGCCTCATTCCTGTCCGTCCACACACTGTCTCTCTGCAGCTACTGGAATGAGCAGCACTCTCTCAGCTTTGCATTGCTTCTCCAAACCCTTTTCCTATTCCTTACCTTGCTTTCATCTCGCTGCACGGACCTGCTGTATCACCTCTACTCTCATCTTTTCATCTCTCCATCCTCCAATCAATTGCTTTCACCGCAGCACCTCCTCTTATTGCATCAATCCTCTGCAGTTTACCACCACCTGTCCCTCTTATTTTTCTCCTGTTGTCAACTTGAGTGTGTTCCTGCTCTTTACTTGCACCTTTTCTCTACCTGTTCCATCTATTCACCTCCCTATTAGTCCTCACCGTGATTTACTCCGTCCACCGGCGCTTTAATCTTCACTGTACATTTTCCTCCCATCAGTCTAACTTTCCTCTGTCTCCTTTAGTTGGCTCGTCTTCATATCTCCAGTCGTGTTTCCCATCTGATCTACTCCTTTTTCTTTGTTCTGTCTCATCTTGTCCAATACTCCTCAAAGCTTAAATGGTGGCCACTTTCCTAAAAGCCCCAAACCATCTCTTTAATCTCTCACTCTGTCCCTAATCTATATCTTATCTGTATTTCTGCCAGTGCTGCCTTCCTATATTTGGTCATTGGCTCCTCTCATCTCCACTGCTTTAATCTTTGTCTCTCCTCCTACTTTCTCTCTCCGTATCCGTTGGACTGTTGGAGTTTCTTTGAATTATTTCACTGACCTTCCTGACATAGATTTTTCCTCCCTTTTCTCATCTTTTCACACAATAGTTTCTTTGTTGAGGCCAATAACGTGAAGCATGCCAGCATCTTCTGTGTGGAATGGGGTAAAGCGTGTGACCATGCTTAGCCTCGATGAGAGCAGGGCTTTCAGTTGTGAAAAGCCAAACAAATCAGAGGAAATGGATTCGGGCAGCCAGAGTTTGTGATGTCATAAAACGAATAAACCAATCCTGTCAACTTATGGGCGTGGCTCAGAACCTGGAAAAGGCTCCTCCCCCGCAGGTGAGCCGTGAAGTCATAGAGCAAGGGCGGCTTATTCATAAATCTGAGCTTAGGACACGAGGACCAGAGGCATAGAACCACATTTTGTTGAGGTGAGACAAACCATGTGATTATGAAAGTTAAGAGTGTAATAGGGTAATACACGACAGGAGGAGGGGCTTAGTGAACACCGATTGTGTACGCTTAAAAAAATCGGCAGCAGTAAAACGTGGCATACATTCCCAAGCAGCTACACCAGCGGGACAGTCACACTCCATGATTTGAGGTACTGTACGCGAGCATAAGTGTCTCCATTGGACACGAATCAAATTGTATGTAATTTACCTTTCCTACATGGAAGCAAATCAGGGCTCACCCTGCTCTCACACTTCAATCTGCTTGCTGTTGGTGGTTTAATTACAAACGTAGCTAACAGCTACCCATCAACCGACACACGCACACAATCGCGTTGCCGATGCGAATGGATGGATCACCAGAATTCTACGGTGACTTCCTCGTCCCCACGGGGCACCGACTCTTGCCGCTCCCTCGCCCACTCGGGTCGCTGCTCTCTCTCTCGCACACATCATTCGGCGGTGACTGTATAACAGCGTGCGGCGGCTTCTGCGCGATTGTATGTCTTTTGCAGAAATTGCTTCTTGTACTTTATTGTGACAGGGAGGAGAAATGGCTAATTACAGTGTAATTTCTGTGTCACTTTTGCAGCCATTACGAAAAATGAGTGACTAAATTCAGTTCCATTGCCAGCTAATAACCAGTTCCACTTTTTCTTTCACAGTATTCATCTCATGTCTTTTTAGATGTTTTATCCCCATGCCTGTACTTCTGCCTCTGCAAATTATGTGCTTGCCCTGTTTCTTGGCTGTATGCTCTGCCAATGCGTGTGAGTGTGTGTGTGTGTATGTGCACGCACACTGTAACACTGCAGCCCAACAAGTAGAGTTGTTCCAACACGTATTCACCAGCGCAACCAATGGAAATGAAAGATCCCATTGAGGCAGCGTTTGCATTCAGGGCTCTGTAAGGAGCTTTCCGATCAAAACACCAGCTAGCATAACAAAAAGCAAATATCACGTTATGTAAATAAGCCTTGAATCATTCACGTTCTCTCCCATTTCCTTTCCACAATCTTATTTGTGATGCCTCACTCTTGCCGAAACAAACTTTCAACACATATGCACACACTCACATACACACAAACACACACACGTACACAAAGCAATCTCGATTTCCTGTGCGACGATTTATCTTGGGATTTATGTGTTTTGAGATTTATGAGGTAAAACCAAAAATATTTTCCCAAAAGTGAAAGACAGATGGAAGAGAGGCTGTCTAACGTTCGAGTTTACTCCTGTGGGAGTGTGTGTGTGTTTGGAAGTGTACTGTATCTGTATGTATGTATGTGAGAGTGCAAAATCACATTAGCAAGTGAATGACAAAGTGGCCAATATCAGCAGAATACTTTTTCTGTTGCCTTAAACACACACACACACACGCACAGATAAAGCCACAGCATTCTCTTTATTTTATCCCAAAAAACAGCCGTGCAGTCTGGCTAATGCGATTGTCAGACCCTCTCTCTCTCTCTCTCATTCGCTTTCTCCTTCTCGTTTCCTCCTTTACTTGTATCTGATCGTCTCTTTATTGCCAACAGAGGAAAAACAAATGATTTTTCAGTATTATTTCTGCCATTACAGAGGGAGAGACAGGGTTTATGATCTAAACTGTAAAAATAAAATATTATAAATCGGAAGGCACTGGGTGAGACGGTGCGGTGGTGCCGCATTCGGAAATAATTCTTCAGCCCAAATAATATATGATGTGAAAGGTCTCATTTAATCACATCAGATATGGATCTAAAGATCCCATGCATGTGTGAAGGCATCACACATGCATGGGATTCACTGCAGACCCAAAACTAATCAGCTGCATCAGAGGAAATGACCTCATCGCAGGTGAAAATGACTTGGTATCATCCCCCGGAGTCTTTCCTGAAGAAATCAAGCCAGGACACGACCCGTCAACGAGCCAAGAAGGGCCTCTGCCACAGATGATGAGCTCAGGAAGACTGAAGTGTGACAAATGTTAACTGTCGGAGGAAATAATTATACAAGACGGAACCGAGTGAGAGAGGAGGAATCGACTCGTTGCTGCAGAAGAGCGGCCACAATGTGATGTCTGCAGATGTCCAACCCAACACTGATCCTGGGACGCAGCCAGGCGCTGTTGCATTGTCAGATGGTTGTGGGAGGATGAGAACATTATGGTTCAAATCCACTTACTATAAGTCTTGTTTTACCAATGTTGTTGGGATGGCACGCAGTGTAATCACTCACAAAAGTGTGATGGATTTAAGGACATAGCTGTCCAAGATGTAACAAGGGAGTCCTAAAGGGACTTTGGCTGACTTCATCATTGGACAATTTGTTTTTCCCTTCTCTTCTTGCCAAAGACGGAGTAAAAAAAAAAAAAAAAAAAAAAAATTACAATCCACTTTGTTAGAATAGTCTGAGAAGCAGGCTGGGGAAGCGGGGAGTGGGACATAAGAGGGAGAGGAGCTGTGGATGCTGCTCCATCGTTCTCATGCGTTAAAAAAAAAGTTTGAGTTAAATCAATTTAATTAAACAGAACAAACGCTTAAATCTGGCTGTCCCCAGTTCAAAAGCTCAATTATAGGTATTTCATATTTGACATTGCATTAATTCAAGATCAGATTTAATATTATTAATCATTCCTGCTGTATAAGGCTCTGCCTCTCACCCCACCGCCACCCCTGGAACAATGTTACGGACCTCTGCTCGAGAAAATTGCAGCTAACTGGACCTCTTTAAATTTCAATTAAACACTACAGCCCTATTCCAAACTAGGCTGTTGGATTTCACCTTTAATTACCACTTGTGTATTAGATCGAATCAGTTTCTCTTTATTAACAAGCTCTACACCCCAGGATTTCAATGTTGATGTAATTAAACCTCTGCATGAAGAAAAAAAACAGTATTCACCCAGTGACCTCCTCATATCAGAACTCCTCACTGTTTCTAAACTCCTGAATAAGCCGTTTGCTATCGACGATTTCAATTGTTGCAAAGACGAGGAATCATTATTTAAATGCATCATCGCGCTTTTAAAGGTCACCGACACTCATCTCGCGCCTCAGACAATGGACTTGTCTCTATCCTCAATCTTAACGCTGCATTTAATACCATCAATAACAAGATTCAATTACAGGGGCCGGAACATGTAATCGGGATTTAAGGGACTCATCCACACGTCGACTTCGAATCACTGGGACTTATCGCAAAGATTCCAGAGTCTTCATGTCAACAGTGTGTCATTGTTGTGAGTCAAAAACTTCAACCCATTTTCATCGCTATGCAGATGCCACCCAGCGGTTTGTCTCTGTGGGCCCAGACGAATAACTCACAGACATGAAGGCCTTGAATACCTGATATGTTTTGCTTTTAAATTCAGACCAAACTGAATTGTGCTTGACCCCGAACACATTCTTAGACCGTGTGGGTACTTTGAATGGCAGCAGCTTGACCTCCACCGAATCTCGGCGCTCTTTGTCCTCACACATGAAGCAAGGACAGCTTTTGTTTATTGGCGCGATGTGACGCACATACAAATCAGCGCATCGCAACTTTTCTCACCCTCAGCAGCTTCTCTCTCCTTAGTTCGGACTCTCCTCTGTCCTTGTTTTGTAAACCCTCATTATGACAATTATTATTGCTATTATTACTTGGTGCTATTTATATCCGCAGCCATGCTGTGTGTGATGCTAGGAGTAATTCTTTCACTGCTGTCATTACACTAACCAGCTTGGCAGTGTTTGACTTCAGCGGTCCCACCGCTCCCCCCGGTCTCTCTGCTCTTTTTCCCCAGGTTCTCCTCTCTCCCCCTCATCTGCCTCCTCTCATACCAAACAGCAGAGGCGGTTGGCCACTGATTCTGCGTCTGCTGGAGGTTTCATCGCATTAAAAGGGACGATTTGTTTCCCTCTCGACTGTCGCCAAGTGCCTGCCCGCCGGGGGAACTGCTGGGTTTCTCCGTGACGGCGTGGGGTCTCGACCTTTCTCTGCAAAGTGCCCGGAGATAATGCACGTCGGGATTCGGCGCCGCGGCGGATGAATGGAATGAAAATGAATTCAAGTGAGTCAAACCAGACAGTCATGAAAAGACCGACACGTTTATAATTGTAATCAAATCCATGCAGACGAGGCCACTGCTTTTGCTTCTAGGAAAATATTACGTGAGGCATAAGGACGCTCAGTTACGTGTAATCTGAATGTTCATTGTCCAGCGACTTGTTGAAAGTTGATGTCAGACTTCAGGACTGGATAAATACAACATGAAATTGGACGTCACTCTGCGTACAAAGGGTAATAGCAGCTAGTTAAAAGCTGTTTCCCCTCAGCCAGTGTCATTACGTGTCCCTGCCCACTGCAGCGTGTGCATGTGTGTGTGTGTGTGTCTGGAACTCTATGTCGCCTTGTTTGCGTGCATTTTATTGAACTGATACTGACCCGGCTGTCTGACCCCACACAAAACAAAATGCTCTGAACCTCCTCTTCCTCCAGTCGCATCACGTGCCTCCATCTATCTTTCTTTCCCTTCCGTCCGCTTCCCTCGCTCTCTCCTCCTGTGGCTGCTGGACTTTTTCCACTGGGACAATGGGAGCTGTGTCATTTTCATGGCCATTAACTCTTTTTCTTCCCCTCTCTTTTTCCCATGAGGCAGTTAGCCTTCCATGTGTACACCAATAAAACCCCTCTAATGAGTGCATGTCCCCACATCTCTCTCTCAGCTCATCTCCCCTCTCTGTACACACATGGCTCAGACTGAATATCACTTAAAACTGATATTGGGTTTGATTCCCTTCTCTCCTGACAGTGGTTCATATTTGTTTTTTTTTTATTATCCTAAATGAAGAGTCTCTAAATGCCTCCTCGTAATATCTTTTGAAAAAATCCATTCCTCCTCTTCGCTGTCTTGGACGCGGGACAGTGGTGGGGAACCACTGCACACCTCACACTTTTAAAACAACTGGCATATATTACAGGATGAACGCTGCCACATTTCATCCGTCTACCAACAAAGCAAAGAGTGTTCAATCAAAGCCCCCAGACAATCCAATATTGTTATTAGTCGTCTGAACTCGCTGTATTTACTGCAATTCTGAAACATGACTTTCTCTTATTTCAGTGTTGTTTCATCATGTAGTGTCTCGTTAATATTCATGTGATCATGTGAAGTCTTTCTCTTTCTCTCTCTCACACACACACACACACGCAGAATCCATCAAGAAGATTTTGTCAGACTTGGTGGGGGTGGCATGGGGGTGTTAGCGAGTTGGGGGACTACATGTTGTGCGTGTATCTGTCTTACGTTTCATCTGAACAACAACTCTTGACTTGAATGCCGATGGTTGTCTGACAGCGTATCCATCTCGATTTCATGTTTGCCTGCGCTGCTCTGGAGGCACAATATTTATTTTTTTTATTTTAAGGCACAGCATGTGTAATAGATGAAACAGTGGGAAGGTTAAGCCAATAACTGCAAGATCAATTATTCATTTTTCTAATTGTTTTAATAAGAATAGGCAGCTTCAAAATATGGAAGTAAAAACCATTATGTCATCTCTCTGCTCCTTCATTTCTCCCCCTTCCCTCTTTTACACTTCAGGTCCAGTAGATTTATTTCCTATACTTGTGTCCAAAGTTCAGGGTCTGTAGTGAGTGATTGATTAACAGCACTCGACTGAGTGACACACACACACACACACACACACACACACACACACACACACACACACACACACACATGCTTCATTTTTCAGGTTACTGTACATGTGGTCAATAGTCACTGGTGTGTCTTATAAATCACTCATTCTCAGGCCAACCTGTCTGTTTCAGTGTGCTGGTGTAATTGAATGTGTGTGTGTGTGTGTGTGTGTCTGCAGTGTGGGGTCCTTGACCATGGTGGCATGCTATCCATTACATTAGTCACACACACGTAAATTCAGAGGCACAGACGACCGAAAACACACATCGCCCCCCCCCTTTTGCCAGGTCACCCTCACACACCCCACTCGTTGACTGGATCCATTCATCACAGGCCGGTGGGGAGAGAGGAGAGAGAGAGTGACGGGAAGTCGAAAAGAGAACTTTGGGCTTGAAGTCTCTAAAATGTACAATAAGATGAATAAAACCCTCAGTGCGACCAAAAGAGGGACTCTGGGTGTAACTGAATACTTGTTCACTGTCGCTTCTGTAAGACCCTGACAATTGAAAATGAATAAAACATCTGTCGGCGGGGAAAGGTGAGTATTTAACCACGACGCTGAATAAAAGAACACAGATTTGGATTCAATGACCTCTGAAAAAGAACAAAAGACAAACCGGCAACAGATTGATTTGCCAAAAAAAGGCGAACGTAAACCCTGTCAAACCCCGCCCCCCCCCCCCCATGCACGTACACGTGCTGCTTGAATGCCCGTGGACACGCTCGCAGCGACACCAGACTGAAAGTCAGAATGGGAGAAAACCAATTTCCGTCCAGCAGATAGCATCCAGCGCTGCTAGGGAGGTTTGTCTGCGGGTCTGCGTGCGCGCTCGCCAACACGTCCCAGTGTTTAGAAAATATCGAAACAGTGCAGCCGTCCCTACTTATATCCAGCCATATGTACGCAGTGTGCGTCTGAAGTGCTCACATGTGCCAGACCACACAGAATGTGTGCGCGCGTGTGCGTGTTTGTCTTTGTCACACTCATTGGCACCCAGCAGTGCAAACATCCATTCCTTCCAATCCGTCTGAGCATTGCTGTGATGTTCAGGGACGATAAGCCCTTTTTGTGGCACATCATGCACAGAGGACCGAGGCGGGGGGGGGGGCTCGCATCCCAGAGCTTTGGAGGTGAGGGAGACTGCTGCTACTCTCCATGTGCCCCCCTGAGGACAGACACTGAGGTTGAATAGTGGATTAACCTCCCTGTCAGCCCCAGAGGTCCCAGAACAAACACGCAGAGACTCCGAGGGACATTAGCAGACGCACAGTAAGGAGCCGATACATAGCTGTGCAGTGGAATACAATGTTCCATTTTTTTTTTTTTTTTTTTTTGTCATTCCGTCTATTTATTCAAACCAGAGAGTGTATATAAAGATAGACGACGCATCTCCGTTTCCTCCCACTCGCCGTAATCTAACCTCAAGTATCCAGATCTTTTGTCAAGCTGTGGAATTTCCTGATGTAAAGTTGGATATAGAATAACACTCCTACGCTGCTCTGTTTGAAATAATTCAGCACTAACATCACAAACGCTAACCTGTCAGCTGGTCAGTGGTGGAAACACAGGCCAGTGACACAGTAATAGCCCGCGCCACCGTTGAGGGCAGGTTCTTTAATCATTTAATGATAAATGCTGTGACCCTCTTTACCCCTCCTGTCCGTCCTCCGTCTCTCGCCATGTGTCTCCCTCTCAGGCAGTCAGACAGAGAGGAAGTGCTGCCCCCCCCTCAGCAGAAACTTTGTTTAGGCTGCTGGCGACGCCATCACTTCCTGTTAAACCCGACATGCATAAAACAGAAAGGGCCGACTACACGGAGGGGAAAAGGACACGCGCTCGAACGTGGGACATGCGCAGCGTTCGCACACCTGCGTTTTGTAGATGGGCCGAGACAGATTGCGCGCGTCGCTCATGGCATTTAAAGGGGAGGTGTCAAAGCTGACAGCGCCTTAAAGGGGCAGCTGTTAGAGAGATATATGGACGGAGGGGGACGAGAGGGAAAAAGGATGCGATGGGGCGATGAGAGGCGGAGGGAGGGAGAAGGTGGGAGAAGAAAGATGACGTATCCGCACACACACACACACACACACACACACAGGATACATGATAAAAAACACTGCATAATGGTCGTCTCTGTTTTAATACTGAGTGACTATCGCGTGTCACTGGCTCTAAGGGAAATGAATAAAGGCAGCATGGGATACACCTGCTCTGCACCCCCACTGTGTTTTTGTGTACACCACTTGTTTACCCCTCCAACAACAATGTATTAAAGTGCAGCGTGATTAATTTAATTGTGCTACAGTGAACAGGAAACATAGCTTGCAGGGGAACTTTGGTAAAAAACGCTTCGTTTCCGGTGAAACGCGCCTGAGCTACAGATCTCACAGACAACATTAAGATGTTTTTAAGTGTTGGATTGTAGAGGTCAACTATCATATTGTACTGCAGCCAACCACCTTGTGCTCCTTTGTGTGTAGCCTTGCCTGCGGCGATAACTACGACTTTGACTTGTTATAGGCAACGAACGACTACACAACCTAAAGAGCCAAACGCACACGGAGTATTACACCTACGCACACACTCAGTGCACCGATGTTGGCAAACACTCAGAGGTACATGCCTGCATGCTAACACGGCTCCTTGCCTGGAGGCTTTTGGCCCATTTGTTCCCTGTTTATGCAAAATTGTTTTTGTTTTTTTTTTTTTTTGGAAATCCAAAGAGAAACAAATAAAACAAAGATAACAAAACCACAGGCAAACACTCCACACCATTGTGTTCCTTGTGTGAAGTCTCTGGATGAAACAAAATGAGCCAAATAAAAGGATGCAATTATCATAATGCAAAACATAAATACACAAACAGTTTCAGTAACCTGCAACGTCGTTTATTAAAAATAAATAAATAAATAAATAAATAATTAAAAAAACCACCCAAAACATAATTGGAAAACAAAATTTTGCCTCAGGCAGAAGTGAGGGTCAGGAGATATGGGTTTATTAGTCTCTCCCATAGATACAGTTGCTTCATATATAATAAATCAGTTCTTTCAATCAATTTGCAAGAATCCAGACATTTCTAGAAGCGTTATTTACGAATGAGCTCGGCATAAGCTTGATCAATAAAACACAGGGTCCAGTTCGCCAATTGAACAATGGCGTGTTTGCAGTTTGTCCTGTCGTGTCCAAAACGGCCTTGTTATAAGTGAACACCACCTGAAACGCTACATCTTGTGCGTTATCCTCCTGCAGTGATGCTACAGGTGCAACACTTCGCACCACAGACGTCAAACATTCAGCCGGAGGCGCGGCGCAGTGAGACACTTGCTTTACAGCCGTGTGGGGGCTGCAACGTTCAGCTCAGCAGAACATGCTCCATTTGATTCAAAGGAGCAGACCATCTCTGCCGCAGTGTTGGAGGACATTGTGTGAATACATTGGAATGCGCAGAACATCCACAGATATTGTCTTCTCAGCGATACGGTATGGAGATATGTTCCTAAAGGGAACAGAAGGAGGCGGACAATAGCTTGCACCACATCGCTGTTTTAAAATAAAAGCTGTTGTGGGTTCAATGGAAGCGTCATGGCAGGGCTCCACTTTGAAGTGCGCTGCAGTCTTTGCAGTACTCCTATGCTCTGGTAGTAGATAATACTACATGTGCAGAGTTTTCTTGATTTGCTCTTTAGAACAAAATATAGTAACTTCCTGTAATTTAAGTGTAAAAAAAAAAAAAAAAAAAAAAATAGATGGATTTTGAAATGAAGTGATAATGGATCAGTTTGGTGAAACCACTAAGCCAGCGAATCTCGTTAGTCCCTGTTCAGATCGTGACATCAAAAGCAAGGAGCCGGCCCTAGCCGGTGACTTTAATTTACTTTAGTGTGAGAATAAATGACACCCTTCGTCCTGCTCTGATATTAAAATAGAAAATAGCTCCGGCGTTCAATGGACGCTGAAAGTTTTGCGTGTGGGTGTCTTGAAGTTGCCACTTTGAATGTGTGTGTTTCTCTGAGTGTGTCCAAGAATGTTAGTCTTAGCTGCAGGGCTGGGGCCAAATTCTGTCATCTAGTTTTAATGTTTAATAACACAAGGCTCACACACGCTTCTGCATACTAATGACTCACACACACACACACACACACGCGAGGTAACACTTTTTAAATCTTGGGAATACAATGGTCATTATAGAGAAGAATGACATTTTACACACGGTATATTATTCCCATGGTCCAGTGAGAAAACATCGGCTGTAATGGTCAGATGACAGACAGTGATTAATTGATACATCAGCACTGTGTGTGTTCACGCATGTGCATGTGTGTTAAGGTCAGTACATGGTCTAATAATTGAATTCTTGTATTTCTGTCTTGGAGGATAATGGAGGGAGCAGCCGAGCAGAGAGGAACACGCTGTTGCTGCTCTCTCTGTTTGCCGGGGCTTTGTGTCCGTGCTCTTTTCGCTCGGTCCGCCTCCGGCCCGGAGATTCGGAGAGCTGCTCGTTTTGAACACGACCATCCATCAAGTTTGAATGTGAGCAATTTAGCAATTTGAATATGGATGGTTTTTACTGAGTTAATGCGGTACGGCTACACGAGGTTCATCCGGGGAAATGTAGCGTGTCGGGGCCCAAGTGTTGCAGGGCAGATATTTAGACTCACAAATCACGTCATGATCAGCAAGACTGAGGGAAAATAGACTCAGCACGTGTAGGAGAAAGAAATATCCCTCCCTCTCTTGCTTAACAAGATATGTGTAACTCGGCAGGTTTAGCCACAGCTATGGAAAAGGGACAATAAGCATGTGTGTGTTACTCGAGCCTGTCGGCCCACGTCGATGTGGAGTACTGACAGTGGCAGGGTTCAGACTAGATAACTCTCAATAGTAGTGCTTCCTGTTTGGTTATCTTCACGTAATGAGGGAAGCGCGTCTCCTCCCGCCCACACGGTTCACTACTAAAACTCCAGGGGGATTGTGGGTGGCGATGAGACTCCAGCAAGGTGATGTTGTCTAAACAAATGCCACATTCTCTTCCTGTTAAGTGTTCGGCAGGAAAATAAGAGTGCTTTGTTTAAACCCGCAGGAGGACCACAGTGCTTTGGTATTTATTTATTTATTTTGTATTTTTTTGAAAGATTCAAGGACCATGGGAGTGCAAACACTGAGGGAGGAGGAGGAGGAGAAGCATTCCAGGAGCAAAGACATCATATCCACAAAGGCACCGTGATTTTGAGAAAGTCCAATCGAAGCTAAGATAAATTCTTGTTTGGACGATGCTAACTCACAGTTAAAAAAAAAACTAAAACATGGTGATCACCTGATGCCATTTCACAGACAGAGAAAGGGTTTGTCACAACTCACAGAAGAGATCTGGCCTCCACGTCCAAATCAGGGAGAGGGAAGCGTCCCAAAGCTTTCAGCTCTCTGAGTAAGCTCCACCAATGCAGAGGTCACTTTAATGAGCCAAAAATGTACACTTACTTTCCCTCGTCCCCCTTAATCCGTGTTCTTTATTCTACGTTCCAACAGACCCTTTCCAATTGTCCTCTTTCCCCGTCTCCCCTCCAGTCATCATAATTGGCCGCTACCTTCCTCTCACCTTCCCTTCCTCAGTTCTCCGTCCTCGTCTCTTTTGCCTCCCTCCCGTTAATCTGTATGTATTGCCAGCCAGTGTCTCCATTACCTCCTCCAGGGGCAGTGGGCCAGCTCTGTGGCTGATCACAGTGATCCCTCCCTGAGGACCAGTATGTCTGTCACCTGGGTGACTGCCCCGGAGGAACTGTGCGTCCCTGACAGTGTGTGTGTGTGTGTGTGTGTGTGTGTGTCTGCGTGCATGTGCGTCAAGGGGCTAATGGGCAGCTTGAAGGGATTACCAGCTTAGCTACTGGGATTACTGGAACTTCTCTCTGTCTCTTGCTCTATAACACACACACACACGGAACTGTCAATATCATGAGACAGGAGCGGTGTACTGGCTGATGGGTTACGCTGCCCTGAGTTCTCATTAGCCTCCGTTCAAGAACTCGCAAGGTTAAGTAGATTGAGCCAGGAGCAAGGCTACGTGGGTGTCACCAGCACACACGCAGGATCAAAGGACATTTCTTTGGAGTCCTTTTCTAATTTGGTAAGAACAGAAGGATTAACTGTCGGGATAACCTCGACTAATCTTTAAAACCTTGATAACCAGCCATTTTGTTGAACTGTGGCCCGATGCTTCTGCGTTGCTGCTTTGAGGAAAGAAAGTACAGAAAACCACAGAATACATAACGACCATGAACTCCACCCCCCCACCCCCCCCACCACACACACACACACACATACCCACACACTCGCACACAATTACCGTCTTTACTGCCATATTATGACTTGCGATGAAGAGCTAAAGGTTTCACGACAAGTGCCAAACGCAGGCGTGTGAGTCTCGCGTCTATTATGTAAAGTCACCTTTGAATATTTATGAACTCTAAGTTCTTTGTCCTCATAAAAGTGCCGAGCTGCCAACAATTAGAATGGAGTTGGCAGTCATACAAATTATTTGTATAAGTTATTCATTAAAATGTTTTTCCCTTTTTTTTTTCCAGGAAGGATTTAGATCCTCATTATAAAGAACGCAGTTGAAAAAAGTTGAAAAGATCTTAAATTTAATCAGGTCATATAATTCAATTCATACCAACTTGGCAGATGAGATGTACGGATTATAAAAACTGTGTTCTAACCCTTGTGGGCGTTAACTTGACATAAGACTGAAACGACTTCTTTACTGTCTATGTTAGAAACCAACAGAATTCCTCATCTTTCAAAGAAAGTAGTTGAAACGTTTGGGGACAGAGGGGGTTTACCAGACCCTCTGATGATCAAACAGTGTGAGTCAGACGCAGTTCTCCCTCTAGAAACACATCTGACGGCTTCAGATATTAAATTGGTTCGGCGCAGATGGCCTGGTCAAGTGATATATGCATCATAAAACAATCATGCCTGTGGTGCGCTTATTTTGCAGAGAACAATACTGGTTCAAAACTCTGAAAACTATCCAAGACCCAGCTGGAAAACACCCCAGCGCACATGAAGCCATGTCAGTGTGTACGGCCCGAGTGAGGCTCTCTTCCCTAGTCCAATTTACAAGGCTTTGGTTTCAACGGAGGAGACTTTAATTGGACTTTTAGCCCGGCAATGGATCGCCACAGGCTGCGATACCTGCGAGGCAGGAGCTGGGAAATCATGAAAATGTTGGGTTGTGTATAAAATACAGAGAGAAACAAGGATGCAGGCGTACTCTCATCATTCCAGCTTGTTGGCACTGTGTTATTAAATCCACACGTCCTAATGGAGAGGTTATTGCATATGGTGTGAAACAGGGTTTACACTCCAAAGACTGGACGGACCACTTGAGGAGAAAATGGGGGGGGGGGGGAATCAATTAATGCCAGTCACAGGTGTATTAGACGTAATCTCTACAGGCTATTGTGAGCACAATACACCACAAAGAACAGGAGCTCCAAAAGACTCAAGAGAGATATATCACCGAGGGATTTGACTCCTGAATATTGTACGGCACAATGTAATGATTATAATTATAATCTGCACCAGGCTGAGCTGAAAAGAACGGAGCTGGTTATCAGCGCTGAATTAATGACATTTATAGGAAGAATTGAGAGAGAGAAACAGATGGGGGGGGGGGGGGGGGGGGGGGTAAAAAAAAAGAAAAGAGGGGGGGGGGGGGGGGGGGGGGGGGGGGGGGTCGAATTAATATAGAGAAAAGAGAGTGGCATGGAGAGATGAGAGAGTGAAGTACAGCCGCTCAGAGAAAGGACGAAAAGCTGAGACAGATTGTGTGAAAGAGAAATGATACCGGCGACTGTGTTCCACCGCAGGAGCGATAATGAACTGAGCGCTTGAATCCAGCTCAACGGAACGTTACTGAGAGAAAGTGAAAATGAGAAATTATGTTGTTTGAAGCAAACGACTAATGACGGATGAGTCGACTCCATCAGGAGATCCCGTTCAAATGGATTTAAAACACTCCCTCAGTCTGTGTGTGTGAGATCCATGATGGGGAATGAGAGACTTTCTGGCCTTAGACACACACACACACACACACAGAGGCTCCCCCTGTGCTCCGTGCAAGGCTTAGCCATTCTGCACAAATGCAGGCAGGTCCACACAGTATCTTTTCTCCAGGTTTTTTCTTGTTACGGCCATTTGGACCAAATTGGGCACCTGATGGACGCCTGCTGTGCCACAGTGTTGTTTGCTCTAATAAAAAGTTGGTGCGGTGAGAAAGTCAAGCGCTTGTGCGACAGCGTGGATGTGGTTTGTGTTCACCCTCTTGGTTTGTTTTGGAGGGCTATCTAACAAGGGATTTACATTATTTATTGTGTACACGCCGTACGCGCGTGCAGCCGCCTTAACCTCGTTACTGCAAACCAAGGGCTCCGGCTCCCATCGTGCTCCAGGTCATGTGATCGCAACCATTCATTCACGCGGGAGCAACAGACGGCGATTTAATGCAGAGTCAAATATAGAGTGGTTCTGATTTAGCGGAAGAAGGAATCTGCAGGTGTGAGCGTCGCGCACACGTCGCACGTCGGGAGGAACGCTTTGAAATAAAGACGCAAAAAAAGAAAAAAAAGCTATTTTCCTCTTCCTTCCTGTCTTTTTAACCTGAGCACAGCTATTTGGATCTTCCAACACACACACACATGCACACACACAGACACACACACACACACACACACACAGAGACATACCTCTTACCCCCTACAGGGCAGAACTGATGCAGGAAGAGATGAAATACCACTACCTCAGGGGTAAACACACCTCGGTTCACACTCGCACGAACTGCTCACTTTCCCTCTCACACGCGCGCACACACACTCACACACACTCTACATATACACCTCTCGCCTGCTTCCCGAAAGAGTGCGTCAAACATCAAAGCCCATATTTACTTATTTTCACACCAATCACACACTGTTGGCCTTTGTGCTTCTGCACGCTTCCCCTCTGTGCTGGTGCGTAGCGCCTTGTGTGTGTGTGTGTGTGTGTGTGTGTGTGTGCAGCAGGGTTTAAATTAACCAGGTGTAAAATTGGAGGGTTGCAGATACAAACTAGGGCAAATCCAGAACAAGCCCCAAGGAGTGAACTGGCCGATGTATGGCGACGCAAGAGAAAGTGGAATTTAACAGATCCTGCTTTTTTTTTCTGCACATGTTCCCTGGCTGCGAAGGGGTTGAATTCAAGTCACCACAGATCTGTATAGAAACAACGGGAAGAAAACTAAAGGTTGGAAATGGATTGCACTGATATGAACCCTGGCTCCATGCAAACGGACCTGATATATTTGCAGTGAGCAGCACATCACTGTCTGTAAACGCAGCTCCTGCTTCTCTAAACGACCGTGATTTTTTTTTAACCACAAACAGCACTTCTCCTCTGGGCATTACAATACCTACATTCTATGAATAATTTGCGTTACGTTGCACATTTTACCAACACTGCTTTGCAAGAAACGCTTGTTTTATTGCTGCTATATTGGTTACCTGAGCATATTTCCTTTCTTCCGGGGCTTCCTCTGTTTGCTCATCCATTTTTACCCCTCTCATCCTTTTCCTCTGCTAACCTCTCCACTTCCATCCTCATCTGCTAGTCCCCCCCGTCTCCTCCGCTCAGGCTTGGCGAACTCATCTGAAGTCAGAGCGACAGAGGCTACAATCACAAAACAACTTAGTGCGATTATGTTCACCAATGTCCTCAAAGGTCAGGGCGCTCACAGCCGAGTTTGTGAAAACAGCAAGAGTGGAAAAAAAATAAAAATAAAAAACTCGTTCTGTCTTGTGTCTTTCTATAGAGTATTTCCTCGGTTCCAAACAATAAGATCTCATGCAGAAAAGAAGAAATGGTCTGATTCACCCATGTGAGCGTGTTTATTTTGGAGAGTTGGGTTCTCAAGGTTGTCCAAAAATAAGCAGTAATGAGGATAATGACACAATCCACAATGACAGGGATAATTCAGCCAGTCGCACAAAGTATCCAGAGCAACGGCATCGCCGTCCCACACTTCATCAACAGTGTCCCACAGGGCTGTTCAAACTAATCACCGCTATCATTAAAGAAGAAATAGTGGCAGCGTAATGGTGGGTGCAGAAGACGCTCGCTGCTGAGTAAAGCGACAGCGAGGGGGAGGCAGAGGTCGGCCTGCCCTCTTACCCTCCCTTACAGTCTTGCCTCCTCCCCTCTCACCTCTGTCACTCACTGACTGACCTGCCTAAAGATGGATGTCCCCGTCCCGGCTCCTCCGCCTGCCCCCGGGACGCCCAGATAACTCCCACATCACAGGAGGCGCATCGATGACACCTGACAAAATAAGGAGCTGAGAAGATAGAGTCGGGCGTCCGCTAACCAGAAGGCTAGCGGTTTGAGTCCTGTCTCTACCATGACCACTGAGTTAACGTGTCCAGTCAGCTGTCCCTAAGCCATGGACATCTGTGTTTCTAGGACTGGCCTCCATGCTGAGGTCCAGCCAAAGACGCTTTTTAAATCCCCACAACATAAATAATGCACAACAAAGCGAAGCTCACCGCTGGGCTGCTACATGCCACTCTAGACAGATGACTAGTGAGGGACATAACAAGCCAGAAGTAACAATGGGTTCATGACTTACATGATTAAATTAAGATAAGGACTATAAAGAAGAAACAAGCACTGATGTTTTAAAGGGTGAACATCTGAGGAACCACTTTCAAGTCTTTGTGTTTTCATCCCGGCGGTATAAACGGCGAGAGTAATCCAGTGGGTGTAACCACATTACAGACATCATCAAATCCAGGGAGAGCGTTGACGTGCATCCACGCAAATCCAGTTTACTTTGGTAAATGTTGTAAGAGCGGATTCTTTCCTGCACAAAACAAATCCAGCCACTCGGCGGAGCAGACAGATTGACAGATTGCATTGATCAAATATTCATACGGTGACCTCACACAACTTCACGCCGCAGCGCGACTCTGACTTTGCAGTTTCACTCTGTGAGAACACAAGTTTATATCTCAGATGTGCACGCCAAAAAAAAAAAAAAATAACAAACAAAGGGCTGAATTAGAAACCGGAGACAGAGAGAGCAAACATTTCTCCAATATTATCCTGCGTTTGATAATATTTAATTTGAAAATGTCAGAAGAGAGTGTAGACAGAATAATAATCACTGTATTATCAGAATCAGAGCCAATAAGCAGCCCACTGTCACTACCTTAACGCCACTCTTCTTTCCATCAACGCGTCTCACGATGATCCCCATTCGAG
The DNA here is from genome assembly GCA_016785235.1 of Pseudorhombus dupliciocellatus. NCBI lineage: Eukaryota > Metazoa > Chordata > Actinopteri > Pleuronectiformes > Paralichthyidae > Pseudorhombus > Pseudorhombus dupliciocellatus. The sequence goes on along the minus strand of JAFBJW010000287.1, from coordinate 1,104,206 downwards.
CTCTGGATGTATGAAAACTCAGCATCAGCATCATTTTGTTTCCACGAGCTGTTTTCCGCCGGGGGTGTGAGTTAGCGTTAACACGTCCTCCTCGAAGCAGCGTCCCCACGGCTATACATTTTTAAACACGACCAGATTTTCAGGTTCTGGGTGGTAAGGTTGGGTGTTATCCTCAAAGTAGTGAAAAAGTAACGCCTCAGTAAGTGGTTCACCCGGAATCTTTGAATTGCGCTCAATTATTCTTCTGAGAGGCTTCCTTGTTTCCTGTGGACTGATTTATCATTCTCCCAAAACCCTGTTATGAGTCCCTGCCTGTCTGCATGACTTCCTTCCAGAAATCTGTGACCCACTTTTTGTTTCAATTACCAAGATGTTTGCCATTTGATGTCCCCCCCCCCCCAAGGTGACTGAATATACAGCTTCTGTTAAAAGTTTGCAAGAGACGCAGGAATCAAATCCCAAATCTGGTCATTTCCTATTTCGATCCTGACAAGCTGAGGAAATCTTGCACTGCGTCTTACATCACTTCATATTTGCATTTCATCCATCTGTCCATCCATGACCAGAATCTCTCCAGCGCTCTCTCAGCGCTCACACGTGATTAATTCTCTGACAGCCGTTAAATTCTCTGAAGTCTACTTGTTGTCCCGCTCACGTCTCGGAGGCCGAGGAGTTATGTGCCGCTACCTTAGCAGGCTGTCGCGTCTACGGTGACAGAACTCCAGTCATTTCAAATGGCAGCTAGTGACGCCGGGGGAGACGCAGGCTACAGCTTCGCACGGCGACGGGGAGAAAACACCTGAGGCAACGCGGGAATGCTAATTTCCAGCACACCAGTCTGTCGGGCCGCACAGAACTGATTAAAATGTGTTTTTTTTCATAAATGAATATAGTGGAATGCATGTTCAGCCAAACACACGCCGCATTTATTATTTGAGAGAAATGAATCTCCTTGACGTTCCTACGCGAAGGCCTGCTGAGCCCTCGTTTAACAACAAGTTCAGAAATGCCTGAACTGCCATGTCAAATAAGCAAAAAACAAATATAGCTTCAAACCACGAGCTGCAGAGCCAACGGCATAATGTGACGAGTGACCAACAAAGACAATTCATTATTTGTAATTTCAGAATGTCACACGCAGCTCAAATATAACTCACAATGATGATATACAAACAAACAAATGTAAATGCAAACAAAGATGTTTTCGCTGTTCCTGACTTTTATTTAGATTTTTCTTTTCAAACATGTCCTGTCGCTGCTGTCAGTGAGACCAAATCCACATCATCAACTGGTACAAAACACGCGACGTCAACCTGGGAGAGATCCTGATCCGCGCTCATCTTAAAGGTTAACAGCGGTATTGACGGTTCAGATGAGACATAATTATCGTCTACTGCAAACAAACTGCTCAAGGACACCGGGCAGTCTCAATGTAAACTCCTGTATCCTTCAGGTGCTGCACCGTGTTATAAAATAACAAACAATTATAGATTTTCAATAGGACAGGCAGCATCAGCTTGATCATACGTCTTCAACCACTGAGCTTTGCTCTGTCCCCCTGAGGCAAGACGACATGACAAGGTGTAAATGTGACAGCATTTCAATAAATCTCTGCATGTGTGTGTGTGTGTGAGAGAGAGAGAGAGAGAGAGAGAGAGCGGGACCCATTGAACCCCCCCACCCCCACCCCACCCCTCGATAATTACATTTTCCTGTTAATGGATCTGACCTTTTAATCGCCATTTGGCCTTGTGTCTGTGCACGTGTGTTTGCGAGAAAGTCAGAGGAGGGAAGAGAAAGAGGGAATGAGACAGCAGAGGTAATTTGGCTTAACAAGCGAGGCAACCGCGAGCATGCCGACCATAAATCACACGCACAGACGTGTGCGGACACGTGAAGCCAGCCGCTGGAAAGCATGCGCACGCTCACACGGCACATCGTTTCCTGTTATCGCAGATGAGCAGGAAATCCTAATCAACCAGTAATAGCGCAGAGGGCATCTTTCCTTTCCGTTGCTCGTATCCCCCCCCCCCTCTGGGCATCACAACAGAAATCACAGAAACAAAAAAAAATGGCGAAATCTCCCGGCCACCCTCCGCTCTGTTCTGTTCTTCTCCTCCCTTGTTTAATTAACTCTGTATGGCGGTTTCGAACACTAAAAGCCACCGGATTGTCTGAGAAAGGTTGATTATTGCGGCTGGAAGATAAGAAATTATGCCCATTGAACCAAAGGAACACGGTTCATTCCCCATAGGCAAAGCATTGCTTTTCAGCAACCGAGCAAAGTATCAAGAGGAGTCATTTCATCTCTCCGTGACCCAAATTCTTTATTTTCCTCAACTGAACCTAACCGGCCTCACTCATGTAGCCTCGTGTCGGCGGCAGTCGCCTCACACATGAATGAGAAATCCTTCTCTGACCTTCACCGGAGCCCCACTGACACCGGGAGCTCCAGCCTCTTATTGACGATTCAAGACAAAAGATTCTCCAGAGGTGGCAGTGAACGGTCGGACTGTAATTAGGGGAAAACGAACCGATTTGTATTCCCTCTCTCTGCTGACTCCTGCTTGTTGTGTTAAGCGGCGTTTTCCACAGAATTCATTCACTCTGTGGCGGTAATGGGCCTGCATGTGCACAGGCATCGCTCCCATGTGTAACAATGACAGACTGAAGAGAGAGCGAGAGAGAGAGAGAAAGCTGTGATGTCTGTTGACTGTCTCCGTGGACAGTGACAACTTTATGGATCTTAACACGGTTAAAAAATGCAGCAAAACACCAAGTTATAATACTATAATGAGGTATTTGGTTCAAACCAAAAGTGCTGGAGAATAATTTAGCCTTTGACAGGCTGCTCCAGACTAGATAAAGCATTGTTAAGTGTTCCTGAGCTACTACCCCAAACTGTCTACGGTAAATAATTCACAGCGGGGTCACTGAACTTTACCAAAGCCACTGGTTGATTAAAAATCGGTGGCTTTTTCCTTTGAAGGAAAATCATGGATTCAAGGGACTGCGAAGCAAAGGTGGTGCGACGTGTTAGCTTTGGCTCGTGCCCTGCAGATGAACTCTCTCCGGGCGTAGAGCTTGTTCATTTGTGTTTTAGAGACACAGAGCCTTTCACAGCGAAACTGCCCAGACCGATGTTCTATTGAACAAGGGGACGGCATTCATGACTCCATGAAACGACGGGTCCACATAAAGACATCAGACAGAGAAGCTTCATTCAAGGATGGAGCGCAGCAGCTAAATCTGTTAAGTCTAGTTAACCGAGTCTTTCTGGGACTCAATGCACATTTTACTGAAACGAACGTTCAAAAGTCAAACTAGTTTGTGGGGTAGAACCGAAGGCTGTTTAGATCTTGAGTAGCGGGGAAGTCATGCAAACCTTTTGTGTAACAACATCTGCAACAAAAACTTAAGTACTACCATCTCCATCAGGGTTTTTTCTAAGCTAAAATTAAAATGCTTGAAAACCATAATGATGTAATTGCAAGTTTAACAGAACCCAGAGAACGTGAACAGAGTAAGTGTTGGATTCTATTGACTGTCAGATAAAATCATGAGGAGGGTTTAATAGTGTTTCCTGAAATTATTTATTTTTCCCGTGTATTGCGTTTCTTAAGAGAGGAACTCAATAAAATAGTTCAATAACTAAAAAAAGAAATCCCAGTGGCATTGATTAAGCCGCAGCAATTTCTGTTTTATAGCCAGACAGCACCGTTGCTATGCAAGGGTTTTTTCTTGTGTTGGAATGTTATCGCTCATGAGAATCACACTTAAAACATCTTTAGAGCATTAATATTGATTTTAATAAAGTGAAATCTCTTTAAAAATGAGGGATTTATTCCTCGTTGCACGTTTCTTCTGTTTGTCTGCCTCCATGATCCCTGATGTTTGATCGTGACGACATATTACGCAGCTTATTACAGCTCATCAGCACTTGGCAAAGACTCACAGGAGAATCTGAGCTTCAGCTTAAAGGAGGTTAAACCTGGCTGCAGGTGAATAATGACCTAATAATACACAGAGGGCTGTGAGCCACATCAGGTATTTGTGCTGTGCTACGTTCTCATGGAGATTAGAGGATGTTGATCATGAATGATTTTCTGGAAATGTGATTTAAAATGATCTTAGCTGTCTCAATTTGGATGTTCCTGGTGATGTGTGTTTTTTTTTTTAATAATAATCAAGATGTTGTGTCTTACCTGGTCCTGAAGTTTGCAGGGTGGGGGTGTCCGTCATACAAGGACAGGAAATCATATTCTTCCTCGATGGCAAACGACAAGAAGATGAGCTGGATTCTACTTCCTTCCTCCCCGACGATGACCCAGGTGCAGTTTGCCCCGTTGGGGTAGCCATAGGGGAAACCTGGCGATTCTATACTGCCATTTCTGCCTTTCAGCGTGCCGCCGCATGTGTAGATAAAACCTGGAGGGGAGAAAAAAACGGAGCATTTCATTTAGCCTGTTGTACCTTCATGTTTCTATGACAAAGAAAGAAACACACACACAGATTACTTTTGGACTAGACAGCAGTTCTATTTTTTTTTTTTTTTGTTCAACTCTTTTTAATAAACTTAATTAATAGTGTGGACCTGGAGCCCCAGTCCAATATGAATGTCCCAATATGCCCAATAGGTGTCAGTGGCGAGGACGCTTTTACTTAAGTGTATTATTGCTTTACATCACTGTAGGAATTGGCCCCATGTCAGCACAAGAGACACTAAGCAGGTCAGCTGCGGTCATGAATCTGTGTCTCAGTCTGCTCATTCATCCTTTCATTCATTCACTCCAGGTGTTTGTGCTGTGTCTAACTCTGTATAAACACCTGCTCTGTCCCTGGTTTATATATAGACTCTGCCCCCCTCCCCCACACTGTCTGCAGCGCTCTGTCCTCTACCTGCTCGGTTTGATCCTGATGCTGTTTTGGGCCCTTGCCGGAGTTTGTTTGGATTTTGCCTCAGTCTGACCCTTTGTACTTGTGTTTGCCTGCTTGGCTTCTGTATCCTTGTTTTTATCTAAGTAAAGACTTCACTCTCACATCTGCCTCCTGAGTCACACTCCTGGGTCCCTTTCCCGGGATCCGTGACAGCTTCAGTCGGATATCTCCTGCGTCTTTGATGCTGATGTACATGATACACGGCTAATGTATCCGGGGGCCTAACCGGGCGGATTTCCCAGGAAGCCTCACAGCTTCAAATGTCTGGAGTTTATAGGTGTGCTACAGGAACATAACGTCCCCCACATCGAGGGCACGGGCGTGCTTCACCCTGGGAGCTGGTGTTCACATTCAGGGTGAGGCCTAACTTGAACCCATGTCCTCGGACTGCCTGGATACTCGGGTCCCGCTGAGCTGCCGTGCCGTCTGATTTAACAGGTTAAATCAATACAAGAGCAGCAAGCCTCCTGGATTCAACATCTTCACCTCAACACGATCCAAAGCTCAATAGTTACGTTCTCTCCAAATCACTTAGCAACACGTGAGAAAGCACAGCATTGCACAACAACATCACCCGGCTTCAACGCGGCCTTTAGAAATGACTCACACATGCCTAACAGAGGTACATGAGCAGAATGCGCTCCCTCTCTTATGGATATGCATCAATTCTAATTGTGTTTGCTGCCAAGAGAAAATGACAGAGGTGATACAAATGCAAATTCTTGCAGGTACTATGCGCCATCAAGAGACAGTTAATGGATTCTGTTAGGGGGTAGAGAAAATACTAATTGATCTTAATGAGCGACTATAGGGTTTAAATAATGTGTCTCTCAGTATATAGTAGCAGACAGGCAGGAGGAGGAGGAGGAGGTGCAAAACTAATAACCAAGTAAACAGGTATTATGTTGACTTGTCTCCTTGGGCAAGATGGCAGCATCATAACCTTCTTAACTCCTGGTTCCTGGTGAATGTGGCAGCGCAGGATATCTACATCCATTTTTTTTTAATGTAAACAGATCTCTGACAAGACAAGGGTTGTGGCTCTGCATCAGAACCAGCTCCCGTAGCTCACAGGGCATGTGCACAGAGACGTAAACAAGACACAGTTTGTCCACCTCTAGAAAACATTCTGCATGAGAACCAGAAACAACAAAAAGTCCTGGCACGGATTTCTTTCCTTGAGCAGAGAAGAAGATGGAACTGTTACCGATAGCGAAGTTTCTCGGAAAGTTTTGCATTCACTGCGGGTAGTGGAGTCGTGACTGATAAGAACCAATCAGGAAGCAAATGCAGATGAGGTTGTTATCATTTCCAAACACCTCCGTGTCGGCCTGTGTGGACTCGAACGCAGCCCCAGAGTGTTCACACTAAGTTTCTGAACTTGTCCGATTCAGGCACTCAAAAAAAAGTTTAAAATCATCGTGCATTTCTCAAAGTTTGCTTGAAAATGAGCCATATGTGGTTTGGACTGACCTGTATAAATGGTGTTGTTGCTGCATAACAAACACGCCAGTCTACAATGGCGATCACTGCCAGTGCTCATTATTTAGTGTTTACTATAATCAGAAATTAGCAGTTAGAGTTGTGCAGTTTGGTTCTGCAATGATGAAGGTGGAAGAATGAGGCGTGTTTAATGAGGATCAGGGTTTGGAGTTTGATTTCATCCTCAGCACATCCGTTCACAGGCTGCTTGTACTGATTAATTAGAAGTGGAGCTAATTCCGCTGCTGCACTTATTCTAAATCTCCACGGGTTACAGCACCTGCTAAATTGTAAAATGTAAATGTAATTGATCTCCTTGATTCTTTACGGTTTTCATCAAGATCACAATCTTCCCCCCTTTGATCTTAATGGGGGCTCTTGTTTCAAACACACCACAGGTGTGAGGCAGGGGGAGGGGGGGGGGGGTCCAGGAGCGGAGTCGGCCCACAGCGTTTGTTGTGATGCTCATATCGATCCCCCCCACCCCCCCGGAGGAGAAACTCATCCTTACTGCTTCCACTCCGCGGGAGAGCCAGCGTGCAGCGTCAGCTCATACGGCACAAACCCCTCTCATGAGCTGCTGGGGATTTAGCATCATCCTGCTCAAGGACACTACAGCAGAGCAGAAACTGGCCGTGATGTTGGACTTGACCCAATGTCTTCTTACTGGGCAGATGGTTGTTGTTGTTTGTTTATTTGCATTTTGTTTTTGCATTTCGAGTGTATGTAGGTGGTTTAAAAAAAGAAATATTTTTAAAAAGCTGTACAACAGTGTTTCATGCTGCAGCAGTTTGCCGTCGGTGTTTGATTGTAGAAACTGCTCTTACTGTATATCTGAGGTCCTCTGACTCCTCGGCCTTAATTGATCCCCTCAAAGTGCAGAGCTCATATCACGGTGATCATCCCCCTGCCTTTCATGTTTATGAGCCTCCTGATTTGCCATTGCAGCCAGGGGCCACAGGGGTGGGGGTGATCCCACTGGATGCTTTTCCAACCAATTATCCACGACAGAACCCCAACCCAAAATTGTTTGTGTCCCCACGTGTGTGTGCGTGTCTTTGCACAACCTTCATTTACCCCGGCAATCCCAAGACCGTCAGAGTGACGGATATAATGACCAATGGCAGTTTGAGCTGCAATTAAGGGCTGGTATCTCTGTCCCTTCACAACCAATCCGAGCTGAGATGTAGAGGAACCCAGAGGGATAGGCAGAGCCATACCAGACACACAGCAAAGACCACACACACAAATGCACACAGACGCACACCTGAAAAACAGACATATGGAATATAATAGAACTGCCGTACACATTCATGCCTCGGTTTGCCTTAATGGAAACAGAGATGCAGGGATGCTGCTTGCATCCCCGCCTGCATTCTTCCTATCAGACACTGCAGGAAAAACATTGTGCACAGCACAGCAAGAAAACAACCTATTGAACTGCCATCTTGGCTCTGTGCAGGAGAGGAAGATCCATGTGATTCCCGACAGGAATTACATTTTATGATCAAAGCTGGGGGGGGGGGGGTCATTCGAGGACACAGAATATTCATTCATGCAAAGAAAAAGTCAGACAGAGTAAAGCCTCTATCCAACGTGTTCTATATTTACAGAACTCTGTGATGGAGCAACGCCCACATCTCCAAGATGGTACTTTTCAAATTAAATCACATTGCAAATATTGGTGTGTGGATTATGCCTAAAATGGCAGGGGGAACAATACAATATTTATAGATATCAATGGAAAGTATTTTAAAGTCCTTGGATCTTTTTTATATTTAACAAAAAGTATGTTGGGAAATGAATGAATCAGAAGGAGTTTTTATCCGGCACATGTAACATTTTTACTGCCAAATTCGAAGACTTACTTCTGCATATGTGACTGCAGTCAAGATTTTGCGAGCCAGCCTGTAGACATGAAGCAGTGCCTCGAGCAGAAGGGACAGGACTCAAGCTTAAGCTCACACTAGAGCCTTATTACTGGAGCACAAATGAGCTGTTCCACCAGGCAAAAAAAAAAACAGAAACACCCACAGAGGTCTTATTCTGTCTGCAAATAAAGTCTAGTATAAAGTGCAATGGAAGTTTATTTAGTGTGATGATGCAATATGCGAGGCGTTTTACTACAGCCCCAGTCAGGTCTGGTTTGAAGTTTCTTAACAGCTGCTGAACAGAACCTGTGGGTTTAAGACGCCATATGATATTTTCTGTGGTAATCCCAGCTACTGTAGAGAAATGGCGAAAAATAAAATCCCTCCTATTCCTGTTTTTTTCTAACTGCAACACCGGTCGGGGTTTCTGCAGCCTTGAATGCCCCTGTGGATATTTTTATATAAAGTCGACGAAGCTAAGACAAGATTGAGGGACTGGGTATGAGCTGTGTCATACTCCCAGTTAAGACTGCTGCTACTGCTGCTACTGCTAACACTGCATGTTTATATTTGTGTCCTCTGCAATCAAACATCTATGGAATCTAGGTTTGTATTATATTTTATTGCTGTATGTCCACACTCTCTCTTAAGACCAAAGAATTCCATGGCAATCTCTAATGGTAACAGAATGTTTGCGTTGAACCTTGACACATTTGTGAAGTCGGAACAACATGTTAGCAGTATCATATATAAATGAAACATAATCTAAATTTGCAAATAATCCATTTATCCATCCCTCGGTAGCATTATTCCTCTGAAGATAGCTAGAGCTATTTCCCTCTGACCTGAGGCGAGGGGCAGGGTAATATCATCCATAGCATAGCATAGCAGTGAGATGCAGAAGGAGAACTTGGAGAAAGCCCACGCAGACACAGGGAGAACATTTTAAACTCCGAACAACAATACAGTTAACTCAGTGTCAGCTTCCATTCTACCAATTTGTCAGTGGTCTTCTCCATTTTTTGCTGCTCAAAGTCAACTTAAGAAGACATGACGCGACTTGAGAATCCATCACGTCCCTTTTCTTCTGACCTCAACACATCACACAGTGTCCTTTAAATGAAGTTACTTCATTAAATTGCATCACTGGGATACAGGGAGGGGGGTGAAGACTGTGTGACACAGGGAGAGAGAGATGGAGAGCAGAGTAAACAGAGAGAAAAGGACAAATTTTCCCTCGTTCATCATTGGGAGAATGAAAGGATGATTTAAAACTCATCACTCAGAAGGACAGAGGCAAAAGAGTGGAGGGGAGATAGAAAGAGATAGAGAGCAAGAAGAGGGGAATAGAAGGGTGGGGGGGGCGGTAAAAGAGAGACTAATTATGCTGACTACCAGACCAAAACTGACAGGCCCTCTCCGCTCACACACATGCACGCGCACACACACAGGGTTACGGGCAGACAGGCATGTTCAAACACACAACCACAAAATCACATTATGTTAGAACGTCACAAACAGCCACAGAATGAGCACACACATCCCTGAATGAATTTACACACACACACTTTACCGTTTGCTTCCTTGCAAACCATCTCCTACATCAGAAACACACACACTGACCAGCACACACAAATAAAAGCCTCCTTAACAACTCTGACCTTACAAGTTCACCCTTAACCCACTAACTCTGCTGAACCCTCTGGTGACCATTAACATCCTCCTCTATCCTGAACAATTCAGCACAATATGCCCCAGTATTTCTTCAGTGTTAATAACGACATGTTTTGAATTGCAACAACACACTAACTCTACTCTCATTAGTAAGAAAGTGCCAAACCGCTTTGACCCACAGATGAACGAGTGTGTGGGGGGGGGGGCTCCAATTTGTGCAAAGCAAAACATGTGCTTATGAAGAGTGCTGGATGTTAGCGCCAGCAGTGAGAGGAGAAAGCACTTTGTTCTAAGACAACGTTTGCGTACATGTAGCGGAGTGCGTACGAGGACATTTGGATAAACTCTGCATTGCCAGTGAAATGGGACTCACGGCTGCTACCCTCCACAAACAACATAGCCTTTTCTATGAGCCACCGAACCAGTCTGCAGCTCATGTGTGGTGAATATTAAAAAAAAATAAAATACTTTGGGCAAGGATTCATTTAAAGTGAAGCACCCCCCCACAGACTTAAACAGAGATGCTAATTGGCAAACGGTTTGTGGCTGGACAGGGTCGCTCCCAGGTGTGAGCTTGTGCTCTGATACTAATGAGCAGCGGGGTTTAGCCAGGGAAGAGCATGCGTGCTCAGCAAAAATTAGCCTGGATAAAAGAAGCTTAAAGACAAAGAAGAAAACCGTCTTCTTGAATTGAGTGGATTCGATAAGCCTGGCTCAACAATATAGGCTTGATCTCTTTTCCTCAAAGCAATATCTCATCTCGAATGACTTGGATAATACTCAGCAGGGAAAAGGCACGACCATAGCAGATGGCTTATGCTGGCAACCCTTTCAAGGTAGTCCAGTTTTTACCGGAAACCTTGTTATAAAGGTTGTCCACCAAGAAAGTCCTGACAGTCTGTTTTCTCCAAGTACCCCAGCTTCCTCCCATAGTCCACAGACAACTAGATTAGGTGAATTAGAGACTAAACTGCCTGCATGAGGGTTAGTCTCTGTATGTCAGTCCTGTGATGGACTGGCTACCAGGATGCACCCCTGTCTTCTTACTCAACACCAGTTTAAGAGTAGCCCCAGTCCCCCGAAGACCCTTAAAGAATAAGTGGCAAAGTAAATGGATCGATGGATTAAACTTGTTCTTTGGTCTAAGACAAGATGGTGAATATCTCTTGATCTACGCTGGTGCCACAGAGGAGCTGTGGCACTAAAACTAAAAAGGCAAGCCAGGGAAATCCAAGCAGCTAGGTGCCTGTTAGCTTGTCGCACAGAAATAGATACTGCTTTTAAATCGGATGTTGTAATGTCTTTCCTCAAACACAGTCAGACAAATATTCAAATACACATTTTGTTCTCAAGGTATACCTGCAACAACACACCTACATGCTATATACCTTTAGCCAGGAGGCAAACACATGCTGACAAGCGCCAACGGTCCCCAAACCCTTAGAGACAGCGAGTAAGACATCATCGCACAGCCACTGAGCTTATTTAAACCCAACCAAATTCACTACAGCCCAGACATGAATACAAATCTGCCGGCGCTGTAGAGAAAGAACATTTGCTTTCACCCACCCTGATATAAGCTTGATGATTTTGAGGTGGCAGAATCAATTATAAGCTTGTCATTTTCTAAAGGGATCCCTGTGATGAATGTACCCGTATTCACATGGTGGTGACTGCTAAATGAGGAAACAGTGAAATTACCCTATTCTTCATTTAAATGGGACCCATGGTTCCCCCTCAAGGTTGCTGGGTGTCCCCAGTTCCTACTTGGGGGGCTAGCAAAGGCACATATTAGTGTGGGTGTGCACATATTCTGTAATCTAAACTATTACTCTTGTCCGCAGCAGTGCGGTGATATTACACAAGTCCATCTCTGGGAAAAAAAAAAAAGGAAGCAATTTAAATTCTCTTCCATCTCTCTGCTTCGCACCCCAATGTCTCCAACATTCTGTTTGTCCGTCTCTCTTTCATCTCACTGCCTCTCTCCCTTCCTCCCTCCGTCTCCAGGGACCTCAGTGATACTAGATTCACTTAAAGGGCTATTCCGTCTAATCTCACAGCCTCTCATTTATGATTAAAGTGTGGCTGTCCTGGCGGAGTAAACTGACCAATCACATCATTCCAGACAGACAAACCACGTGATTGTTATTCTGATCACAGCAGCTCAAGCTGACATGTGTGTGTGTGTGTGTGTGTTCATATAAATTAGCTGTTCGTGTCTCTGGAAATATTGCAGCTCTTAATTTTACTAGAGGGAGTTCTGGAAATGAGAAGGAAAAAAAGGAAGAAGATATACAGAGGGAGAGGGGTGAAACAGAGTAACAGAAAGGATGACAAACCCAAAAGCCAAAAAAAAGGGACAACTGAACAAGGACTTGAGTGGCGGGGGCAGACCGGGAGCGAAGGAAAGAGATAGCAAAGGTAAAAATGCAATAGAGATAGACACAGAAAGAGAGGGTAAGGATGTTTGAAATGTCCCATTGGTTCCTGCTGTCAGGAATGCTTGTCAGCCAAGAATTAGACTGCTCCACACTGCCACTGACTGACAGTCAGCCTGCGGTCTAGACTATACCCTGGAGTGGTTGAGGCTAAATAAGGGAAATGGCTAGAGAGAGACAGAGGGAACACACCGGGCTGAAAATCAATTTATAACACTGTCAGTCAGAGGCAGGCTCGAGGATGGGATCAAGGTAGTGGGATAGGGAGAGAGGGAGAAAGAGAGAGAGAGAGGGAACAAGAACAACAGGGAGAGGGAGGTGAAGAGAAGGGACACACATAAAAGGAAAAGACAAAGACAAGATCTGAGCAAAGAGTAAACAAATGGGACTGATTGAGAAACGACGAGAACCGGGGGGTGACTCTTTGTTGTGTGGAGGGAATCAGATAGAAAGAGGGAAGGGAAGCGGCAGCAGGGGAGGGGGGGGAGGGGGGCACTTCTGTTCAAGTCACAAGGAAGGCTCCCGCGTTAACCTTCAAGAAAACCCCAAGTCACAGTGGTGAGATCGAGTCAAGTGGAGTCGTCGCTATGAGCCAAGCTGTTGTTTACATGCCATTGAGATCTGACTCCAGATTGGCCTACTTCATCTCAGCAGTCGGCGACGGCTTCTTCGGAGATCCCATGCTGTGACTGCACGACTATTAATTTAAATAATAACAAGATAACCCAAAACCACTATTCACTATGTACCCATCTCACTTTTTAATCACTACTCCATTGTTCCAAAAGTGCCTGGTGTAGGGATAGCACACAGCAATTATGCGTATTACACACCTACCTTCAGAAAATATTATACAGGATTTGTTACCTTTTTTAATGCTAAATTCATTAAGTAACGAAGCCTCCAGTGACCTGAAATGTGAGAAATTAAAGAAGACATTTTCATTATCCCAACTTGTCTGTTACCACAATGGAATGGATTCAGAATGTAATAAAGTTGTCCTCAGAAGAACACCTCCAGTGACTCCCCCCACCGGAGCCCCAAAAATCTACAGCCAGAGCAGGGATGAACATGAAATTAAAGAGGAACCACCTCCAGACTCCGCGGTTGTTTAACATTAAAGATTTATTGGGAACTGTGAGGCTTGCTGGGGAAAGGAAGCGTGTGGCTCAGCATGGGAGCATGTTGTTGTTAACAGAAACTGTGTTTGAATTATGTGGACTTAAACATGTACAAATACAGAACAATGGTGTTTTAGAGTTATTGCCAGAAAGGATAAAAATGAATTAGATGGATGCACAATTCCACTGTTGAATGATGTGGGCGAGTTGTTCTCTCACCAAATGGGTGTGATGAACCTTTGTAACCCGATGGAAAACACACCCTCACTCATTTCTTCACCACCGCTTTCTTCATTCCGGTGGCGGCCATTGCTATGCAACAAAAATAAAAGTAGCATCATATCCTGTCGAGTGATAAAGCAAAGACCACTTTGCGACAGCTATTGCACATCAAATTGATCAGAGAAGAGTTGTGCTGGGTATTTCCTTTTCAAGTCACTAAGTGCCGTGAAAACATGCTATATCTAATTTCACTCTGGGAGCCCAGGCTGTCTTCAGGACTCAAACTGCATATATACAGTCGCTGCATGGGACACAAATGCATTTCAAATGAAAATGGAGAGCATCAGTGTTCCATATTGTTAACGAGTTGTATAAAGCTACAGCAGATTTACTGTCGAAGCACTTTTGAATTCTGAGAGTGTTCTCCTTGGAAGATGTAAGTGCTGTAAATTATACCTCACCGTCTCATTCAGTGCGATTTCCCGCTGTTTTCATTTTAAATGCGATGAGGCTTTCAAAGTCAAAACACAGATCCCCAGTTGACCTGGTGATTTTAATGTTCCTTACAAACAATTCCAGCAGTGATGGCCGACGGCCGTGTGTATCTATAAGGCAGTAATGGCCCAAACTCTTTGACCAATGGCCAGAATGTTACTCCTGCATACTTGGAGAGTGCTTCTGCAGCATTTGACCATCTTAAGCACACCCAGACCATTAACGGCCACTGGGAAGAAAAGTGGGGCATCTCATTTCGACTACATAGTCTTGCAACACATATAGAGAGAACCACATCAGCAAATTGCAGGCTAAGATGCACACATTATACTACACAGGGTAGGTTTCTAAGTGGAGCATGCTGGGTTAAATGGGGCTGGATAAATGGCATCAAATAGAAGGCGGAGTGGTGGCAAGCAGCGAGGACAGGAAGTGTTTGGAATAAGCAAGCACTCACTTCGGCTAATAAATGGCTAATAAATAAAAAAAAAAAATCAGCTTGCTAAGAAAGTGGGTCACAGAGAGCAGGCAAGGAATGTTAAGCAGAGGGCTTTATTTTGGTTAATGCCTGTTTCTGAACGCCTGCAGAGAGTGAGTGTGGACTTGTTCTCAATTATTTAAATCTTTGATAATTGTGTTTTATTGAGAGCGAGAAGAGAAACGAGAGTGTTAAAAAATCAGAGATTTTCTGCAATGTCACAACATTTATTTTTTTATTTTTTAAACTGTTGTGAAATTCATCAATCAGCTCATAAACCTCAGAGCATCTAATGAGTGTGCCCCTCCCCAGTGCACACTCCGAGACATTTGGGAAACATATATTGCAGATTTACTTTAAACCCCACACTGATTGGCAGATACTACACGGCATGAGGATTAATGAGACCGAGAGAAACGGGGAGACAGCTGCTGTCTTAAGGGGTTACTATTGATTTGTGTCTGCTGAATGTCATCATCTCCAATCTGACTAATGAGGCCCCGCACACACAAACACACACACACACACCAGGAAAACACACAGCCTCCTCTGCCACTGTTTCAAACAATAAAGCTGTCTGTTACCATAGAAACATGGCCTGAACTCCACCCTAACACTGCACTGGTACACTAACATAGCCCCATGTTTCCTGCTTTTCTCTCGTGTACATATTTATTTATTTTTTTCTTTTCTTCCCATCCATCCACTGTCCTCTGTCTGGCAAAAGCTTATACATAAAGCCACTTTAGGATGAGCCTCTTAAGAGGGCAATTACAGGATTCCAATTTAATTTCACTTGTCTGGAGATGCCGTGTACGGTGAGGTGGTGCAGAGGAGGGACACATTCCCCTGTAATTTACTGATGTCCCACTGCAACTGTTATGCCACTTCTACATCATCACGTAACTACACAGCTTGAAGATTTAGTGATTTGCTCCCTTTATTTATTTTTACAACTCACCGATCAACAGAAACGTGACACATCAGTGAGTCATTAAATTGTTACTGAAACGCATTAAGAATGGTCCCTGTTAAGCAACGCGGTGTGAATCACAATATGATCTGTACAACCCCGAACAGAAGCTAGATCTTTGAGCAGACACACACAAAAACCCAATTACTCCCTGAATGACTCTGCTGCTGAACTGAAAGATTGATTTTGGCCAAAAATAACCTGTTTTTATTTCCATTTTGCACTAATCAGCTTCACGGCAACATAACACACAGCTTCCTTCATGTTTAATTTCAAGAAACTGCAGGATCATAACCAGAACAAGAAATGTGAAAGGTATTTAATCTTCAATTTGACTTTAAAATGAGGAGAGTTTCTGAATATGCGGAAATGAATGTGACTGCATTTGCCTATTTTAAACACTGATCGTTTATTTGAACTTTTATCCATTAGAAAATATATTTGCTATAGCTTTAGTCAGACCAGGTCGTTTGTTTTCTGAGTGCTGCGCAGCCAACACTATCACGAGGGATTGTAGCCTTCCACTCAAGCTAGAAAAGACTGGTAAACGATGATGGTCTCAGAGGACTGGAGGCTTTGATACCTTCACAGTACATGTGTAGCACATGCACCTGCTTTACCATCAAAGAAAACACATGGGGGCACATCTGGCTTTCTACAACACGAGACCTTTAAACTCTTGGCATTTCTGTGACAGTGAGTCGGAAGAGAGATTTAAAAAGCCACAGTGCGATGGGAAGTGTGTTTGCTCACTCCACACACTCGTCTTGTACGTGATGGCATAGCTACTTCAAGTAACAGCCATTTGGATTCACCTAGCCAACTCTCAACAGTGAAAGTGCATCACAAATCACCGCGAGGACGTCTCCTCGTGAATATTCAGAGGACACTTTCTGCCAAATCCAGCGCCTCTGAGCAGAAAAACAAACCTCCGATCAAAAACTAAGTTGAGGATTCAGGAAGTTACGTCTCGTTATGGGGAATCAAAGGACAATGGAGTGACATGGGACCAGCACGCAGCATCGCTCTCAGCGACAGCTCATCTGCCTAAGTGTTTCAGGCTCCTCTTCCTCCCTACTCTGCTTAAAACCTTTATTTGTCCAGGGAAAACACTCATTCGCAGCCTCATGTTCACACATGAACTGATAACCCCTACAAGGGTAGCCCCGGGCAAATGAGCTGCACCACCTCCACCGTCATGATTCATGGCTTCTATCTCCATGTGATGAAGGTTACAGTCATGGGACAGTTTTACTCGTTGAAGACCATTAGGAAAACATGATAAGGTGCAGCCGCAAGAAGATATATCATCATCATCAGCATATATCATGGCAGCGACTGTACATCTAACCCAGTGGAGACACCATCATCACACAGACACAATCTGACGGTGGGAAAGCAAAACAACCAGTCTTGCTGTTGAAATCGAGCACTAACTTCTCCACACGTGCACGCACACACACACGCTCAGAAATCCCTCAATTGACATTTCCTGGGATGCCAGATTAGCAGCAGACTTCTCTCTCTCTGCCAGAATGGATCAATGAAACACTTCAGAACCAAACTTGGCAATCGTGACCAAAAGCTTATCCGCACACAGTAATTAAAATAATTGCAATTACTGTGGGGAAAAAACTCAATTCAGCTACATGCCTGTAACAGTTCTGGTCGTATCAATGCGTTTTACGCTAGTCTGCGTTCAGATGGCTTCTGACGTAAAGGGCAAGTGTGGGCAAAATGACAGCCTCGAGCCCAATCTGCTGTTTTCTGTGTCCTAGTAAACTGTGATTTATGATTGCAAGCACAAAATGTATGTGTGCGTCCTAGTTTTTCTAGGTTTGTATCTATGGAATTTGGCTCATAGCGAGAGCCGCCTAAAGACTGGGAGAGGTTTGATATGAAGAAGGCCAGCACTGCTCGTTCCTTTATTCTTCTAAAGCTGAGGGGGATCCAGCATTTTCTATGGTCATGCTACCAACATGGATTATGAAGTCGGTGTTAAAAAACATTTGTGGTGAAGGTGTTAGATGGTTTGCATTGACTTATACATTTACATACATGTAAGTGCACCTAATAAATTCAGTAATTTGGAATGACAACGCAACAAAGTCCTTCATCAGGTTAGAGATATTTTCAGACCTCCTTCATCGCACTATATTTTAAAAGATGGAGAATAATCTCTTCCAACCACTGCAAGTGTTTAAAGGATGAGCGTGGCCATTTCACCCCTATTTGGGGCTCATTCTTTTGTCAAGAGGCTAAACTCACTCTGAAGCTCTCCCCATTAGCTTCCATCAGTAGCCGAGAACCTGATGCATTCTGACAAACACGATGAACCCTGTGCATCCCATTATTTCATTGGTAAGATCGGACAGAGGTTGATACTTTAAAAGGATGTTTAATGGATGGATGGAAGCGCCAAAGCACGCTGACACACATTGGAAAAAATGTGGCTGACAGAAATTGCCACCCCCAGGACCGTGGCTTCATCCTGTCAGGGCTGGCCCGAATACTATTTTTGGGGCTTTGAGGTTACAGGGAGAAATATGAGCGAATATTTGAAGCTGTGATGCACAAACTTCACTGCACGAATCATTATGAAAGTCGGTTCTTATGTGACAAAGTTTGACTACTTTTATTGCTTCATGATTTGCGATGACTGAAGTAAAGCATATTAATAGTAAAATAGCAGGCATTCGAACGAGGGCTTGGATATCAATTGCCATGGCAACAGTGGTACCTCTGAAGCTTGAGGATATCCAGGTCAATCCCACATCCTTCACTAGCTTTGAGCTGAACAAATGCTGTCAGAACTTTTCCAACAATTCCCTCCATCAAATCCACAAGGCTGGACGCAATCTCCTCTCACAGGTGACTCATACCTGACATCACTAGCTCATCTGCTGCAGCACTTAGATCCTTCCTGAGGGGACCAGCACGTCACGACGGAGGCTGGAGGGTGGAGGGATTCGCTCCTTCACCTCTGCGCCACGAGCGCCCAACCGGTCTCAAGATAAACCAGAAAACTTCAAGCTTTAAAGACACAGTTTTAAGGTCAGAACCTTAATCTGCTTGCATTATTCCAGATATTTTGGAGAGTGAAGACACTGTCAGGTCCAATCAGGTGACGCTCCGAGTTGGTCCGCTGGCTTTGGGTTAGGACACTACATCAAAATAAGTTGTTCAACTTCTGTCTGCAGGGCTAACATCTGTGCCGGCTTCATATATGTCAGTAAAATCTCCACTGGCCCTGTCAAAGCAGTTGTTTCAATATTTATACAGAGTAAAGAAGTTTGAGGATTTGTCTTTATTTGACATTGTGTCCTCAGCCTTCGTCTCTGCTGTCCTACTGTGGAAGACTCTATAATTAGAATTTTTTTAAGGAAGAGGTCAGGTCATGGGGAAACGAGGAGGTACACCAATAACAATATGAAGACAACAAGCACTTATTCCACTTCCCAAACCACTCAGACCAGAATACAGCAGAAAAGACGTCATGCTGAACAAACAATTCCAAATAACTGCTCAGATACCAAAAGGCCTAAAGCAATTTGGCCAAACAAGAGCAATAATCCACTCAAGACCCTCTGAATTGCTTCTTAAGAGGTAGAGGCTTTTAGTTGAGCAGGGGCACATGGATGATAGGAAGTGGCTTTGAAATGCAGTATTTCTGAAAATGCTGATCATGCATTGGATTGGATAATTTTTGTACAATTTGTGAATGCTGCATCCGTCTCTATCAAATCAACATTAAATGAGAATGTGCAGCCGGGGCAAGAAGCTGGATTTGCCCTCACTGTACCTGCAGCACTTTCTCTCTCTCTCTCTCTTTCTCTTTCGCATCCAAAAATTGCAAGCTACAAACAGGTTTAGTATTTCAGATAAGTGAAGACCCCGCCGTCTCGTAATTGGGTCTTATCTGTCACAGTCACAGAAATGTGTATTTAGGCCGAACTGCTGCTCTTATCAATCCTAATTTCTCAGATTGAACTCAACTCTTGTTGAACAAATATCTAAATAAGATATAATATAATAAGATATAAGATATAATATAATAATAGATCAGATGTGGCAACTGTAACATCACCCTGTACTTTCACACACACTGATACTGAAGTGGACATGCGTTTTCTGTCCAACAAGGTGGCGGCTGAATCCTGGTTTCAAACACCACATGTGGTTTTAATTGGGGGAAGCCAGCGGTTAGGTTGCATCGGCACCAATTGATTGCCGTGTATATACATGGAAACCGCAACTCATTGCTGCCATGATTAATCACAAGCAGTCTAGACTGAGAATTGATTGTTTCCAGGCAATGATTAATTCATAAAAATGAGCCCTGAAGACAGCCGTGTCAGACCAGTGAATTATGAGAGTGATATGTTTAATGAGTAAAAAAAAGGTGACAAAAAAAAAAAAAAAAAATGAACAATCCGCCTGACTGGATCAAATGTGGTTACCCCGGGAGTATCCGCCTTGGGAAGCTCATTACAAACTCCGAGAAGTCTTTGACATTATTGATCGGTTTTACCTTCGACCGGCCGATGAGCCAATGATTGCATAGAGAGAAGCAGTGGGTTCAGAGGGCGGGACTATAGACACCTGAGGGCTGGAAACTGCGCTGCCATTTTAGACGTGCACATTAGAGAAACAAATGACATAACAATGGTCAAAGCTGATGGAGACATTTACTCTCTGTAGGCTCCTGAGACACTTCTAACACCAATATCTGAACTTAAACTGAGATAACCTCTTTTACGTCAATTATAAAATTCCGGAGCAAGCAAACAGCAAGGGTGAAAAAAGGGAGGCAAATTATTACTATGTGTTTACATTGTGTACAATGTTGTGCAATACTCATCTTTAAACTGCCAAACCTGCTGGACTTTGGAAATTGGAAAAGTAATAGAGCCACAGCAAGATAAGACCGGCCACGGGACGGGTCTGCAGAACCACGGAGCTGCACCACTGCTGCCCTACAAAGAGCTGAGCGCCTGTTTATTCAAAGTTCAGTGAAGCTCAACTCTGAAGCAGAACCCCGAACCGGAGAATCACCGGTTTTGTCATTGTCACGATGAGTCCCAGCCGAAGTTGCGACAGAGGACTGGTTGCCTTTTCACTCAGAGTTTAGTTTCCTGTGTGCAGACTAAACACTGAGTCTACTGACTCCACTTCCTGAGTCCATTAACACCACAGACGCTGTCGTGCAGCCGATGAGATGAGCGGGTCCCCAGATAGAAACATTGATTTCTGGAATTATTAGACCAGATAGAAACAAAATTTAAAGTTGTCAACATGGATAATGAACTGATGCGACGGGCCTGCTCCAAATAAGGATTAAAAACAAAAGGAAATGCAGTGCTGGACCTGGGACAGGAGCCGTGGAAGTTACGATCCCATGGTGAAGGTAAGTGTAATTCAACCCTTTTTTATCTCATGTCCATTACATCTATAAAATGCCACTAATGCTATTTGGGCAACTCCACTGCAGAGGAAAACAGCACTTACTGTACATGCGTTATAAAACTGTTTTATAGTAAGATCAATAAAATTGTCCAAAACCATGACAACAAGCTACTGGAGGAGCGGTTGCGTGCTGAGCTCACGTGAAAGTTTATCGAGGTCACAGATCGCAGATGTTCCAAAGCTGATGACTCAGTCTCTTTTTGGAAACAGCAAAGTTTGAGAGTTTGTCACTTAAACTGTCAACCTTGTTTCATTTAAACAGAAAGGCCGCGCCCACATTATGACAGCAGTTGCCATCTCCCATCTTTCACTTCTCTTCTTCTCACACACACACACACTCCCTCTCTCTCTCTCTCTCTCTCTCTCTCTCTCCCTTTTGCCCTCCTATAGCGTCTGCTCTTTTCTTCCTCCCTGCCGCCCTCGCCGTCTTGTAACCGTAGCAACAGGCAGAGGGTTGGGCTGCCAAAGTGGAAGGAAAGAATGAAAAAGAAAAAACAATCACAAACTTGGTGAGGCAGCAGAGATCAGCACCGAGTCAGGAAAAAAGGATGTGAAAATGATGTATCTCGAGCGCATGAGCAGGGGGTGGGATGAAAAGAAGGAGGGAGAGAGAGAGAGAGAGAGAGAGAGAGAGAGTGAGGTGAGGAGGATAAAAGCAGGAAAAAAGAGATGGATGTGAGGAAGATCAAAAGAATGGAAGGGAGAGAAGGTGGCAATCGAATTTGGGAGGTGAGACAAAGACTGGAGTTACTCTGAAGTGTCATCACAGCTTATATAACCGTGCAGATAAATAATACACACTCTTCCTGATCCCCGGCTGTTCTCTTCACAGCCTCCAAAGGCCACTTGACCCTGTGTTTGTTCTCAAACTCAGTAGGTCCAGGGAGCAAACCCAACCTCGGCGGCACATGCAGCTTCCACACTGAGTCTGCAAAATACAGGGGACGCCATGACATGCTTTTAAAGTTCAGTCTTACATTTTATGGAAAAAAGGGGATTAATTCTAATTACCAAAGCTCGTTCCCATTTCTGTGATTTTAACATAGCCATTTACATGTGACAAATGTGATTACTGCAATACAATGCCACATTTAAATGACAGAATGGGCCTTTGAGTGTTTCCTTGAAACGCACTCGCACCTTCCCCTGAAAATGAAGTTATGCAAATTTGAAATGATGGGACATTTTCGCTCGGCGCTCAGCCCAGACGGAACAATACCCTCTCGTTTCTTCGCAGGATCCCTGTGAAAACATTTATTTCACTCAGTAAATGATGAATGACTTGGAGAAATAGCCCAGCTGGAAGCATCGCTTGGTTGTGGCCAAAGAGACAGACACCAAAGAAACTGGCAAGACGCCCCAGTTAAACTGGTCTCACACACTCACACACTGATGAGTATGACGAAGAGGAATGGCTCAAACGAATAAAGAACCGGACCGGCCGTCGCCATTTATAGTCCAGTTCTGCCAGAAAATTCTGTTGACCTGACTTAAACTGGCTTTCCATTCCATTTACTTTCTATTCTAATGTTCTATTTATTACCCGAATCCATATTTTAGGGGAGCCTCATATTACAGCGCTCCACTCATTAATTAGCAGAATTGCGGTTGACCCTCTACAAAGTTCCGATCGAAGAGAAAAATTGGCATGAAGTTGGCAGGCAGGACCTGTAAACTTTTACGTTACGAGCGATGAAATAAAAACTCACTGGGTTTTTCAAAGACATGGACGGAAGCTGTTCTGTAAAGAGAAGCAATGACTGGATCTGATCTCATTACGATTGAAGTAGAAATGTGGATTTGTCTTGTCAGGGGTCCAAGTTGAGAATTTTACTACTTCACTGCCCCCTTCAGAGACATCCTCACTTGGGTGGTGCCTTCGTCGATAGGAAGCTCCCAGCGTTTGTTCAGTGCTGCACTGTCCATACTACACTTGTGATGAATGCTTAGCTTCTAATTACTGAAGAGACAACAAGCTGACACCTTTTCTTTCTGCATTAATGTTCTCTGCTTGATTCCAGGTGAAACACTGTGCCACACCATCGTATTTTCCATCCATCCATCATCCCTCCATCCCCGTCACTCTTTCTTAACCCTGAAATTTATGACATTGTTAACATGTTGTAGTGGAAATAACTTTGGGCACCCGGTTGATTTTCTTTTGTTGTGTGATCACCTGTGTCTGGTGAGTCTGTGCCTGTTTGATTCAGCGTCTCAGTGTGTGTGTGTGTGAGGGAGAGACTGGAAGGAAGGTTTCCGCTGATATTGGTAATGTGGCACTGGGCCAATCTCATTAGCTTAGCATGCAATGGGCAGCCTGCCCGGATAGACATTGTGTGTGTGTGTGTGTGTGTGTGTGTGTGTGTGTGTGTGTGTGCCTGTCTGTCTGTATATGGGAGCATCAGGGCCAGTAAATGCCACCACTCTGGCTGATGGTTCCAATAATGGTATTAGAAAAAGAGAGAAAGTGAGAACAAGGGGGAGATGCAGAGAGAAAGAGAGCGAGTGCCTGTGAAAGGGAGGAGGAGGAGGAGGGGGAGGAGAGATGCAATGATAGTGACAGAGGAACGAAGAGTGGCAACATATGGGCAACATGGAGGGAGAAAGGAATCGCTTCTTTGAAGTTGTGTGTGTCCAAGTGCAAACCATTCAGTGTGTGTGTGTGTGTGTGTGTGCACGTGTGATTATGTTAGTGGGTGAGCAAGGCTTTAAAACAGAGAAGGAGACGATAAAAAGCGACTGACCGTAATTGGTGGTTTGACATTAGCTGTCTGCATGACTACTATATTCACTGAGGTGATGGAGACTGAAGAGAGAACAGGCGACTGTGCACGTGTGTGTGTGTGCGCGCATAAGGGAGAAATTATATTGAGTACTGGAGCGAGAATCTCTTCACCTCGCACTTAGAAATACTGTAACTGACTCACCATGTTCACCACCAAACAAAACACAGCAAAGCACAGTACAATTTCCATTTTGATGACACACTAAAGTCGGCGTGGTTTTCATTGATTCCCTGCTTCTTTTCTTTCTTTTTCTAGTGGCCATACTCAAATAAAACCTCCTGTTATTCTCAGTCATGCTGCGGGGGGGGGGGGGGGGGGGGAGGGGGGGTATTATTTTCTGAGCCTGTGCGGTTGATGCACATAAAGCCTGCAGCAGTTTAATTAAGCTAAAAATGGCCGAGAACTCGAGCTGTGACCCCAGAGCAGAGGGAAGGCTGGTAAATCTGCCTGCTGAAGAACAGTGAGTTTTCCAGCGAGCCGCCACAGGATCATTGCCTTTCCCCAAAAGTTAACCCCTCCCTTCTGTTGTACCCATCCCTTCATTAATCCATCTATGCATCCTCCCAGCCATTTGCTGTTTGCTCCCCGTATGCACTCATCCATCATTTTCCCTTCATTTCATTATGCATCCCATCCACCCATCCGTCCTGAAGACAGATGCACTCGTTTAAACCATTTGAAGCCAGGATTTGGACGGAGGCCGAGCGCAGCGCGATGACCGCGATGGCATACGGGAGGGGATGATGGGATAATTGATTGTTTAATTAAGCAATTAACTTAATTAAGTCGGAAGCCACACCTGTGTGGAGACACCTGTTGCGGTGGCGCTCGGCGTCCTGGCGCAGAGACGGCGCTTGCTCGCTCGCGCGGAAAAGTCTGCTAAAGGGCCTTTAAGGGAATCCAACTGAAACCATTTGAACCAGCGGAGTGAAAAATGTCTCGTCTGATTTCCTCACTTAAAATGTGGGTAATATGATTACTTATCTCCGTCCAGTTAACATTAAACTAAGAAGATCACATCTATCAGTATCTAAATGTGCATGTGATGTAATAGCATTTGCTTTTAGGAGGGAAATTGTATTAGTGGAGTAACTCTGACTTAAACTGTTTATTTGATGCCTAAACCTCTGAGACACCAGTGTGATGAAGAAATTAGACACTACAACTCAATTAAAATGAAAACTCATGATTATGGTTTCATTGAATGTCTCCATCAAGAGCGATGCTAATGAAACTTTAGATAATTAATCCTTTTAAACTTAGCATGGATATCAGTGAGTTTAAGTGTAACACCAAAATATAATTCAGATAATGAGATAAATAAAATTATGATTCAAAGAAAAAGTAATTAACTAAAGTGGATCAATGCCTGTGCTGTCTGAACATGAACAACTATAGGTTTTTGAGCAGATTCATATATAGAGAGAGATATATAACTCCTCTATATGTTGTGACATTAAAGACTTCCAGCCAATTAAAGTTAAGTTGTAAGATAAAACTGGCTGCACATACAGATGGAATCATTTATTTTTCCTTTTCTATTCCGTAAACACAATCTCCCAGAGCAACTGAGCCACACAATTACACCATAAAACACAAGTAGAGGAGTTATCTATGTAGGGGGTCGGTTTTGATCCATGCTGAGCTTCATATTCAGATCCCTGCAAAAAATGGAATGGTTGAAAAGCACGTTCATTGGGGAAAAAAAAAAAGCTTTACTTTGGTTGATTAAGCCTGATGTGTATATACACAGCGCTGGCATACATAAGGAAATCTGACACGTATGGGTTCTAATAAACATGTCCGTGCAATGCAGGGTGAAGTAAATAGTGTTAAATTATGCAGGTTAAAACACTGACTAGTGGTCTCAGCTCCTCTCTGTGCTCTGCAGGCATCGTACAGTCATGACTCGCCTGCAGCCTTCACTAACTCAGATAGCACATGCACAGCGCCTGCAGTGGGCGCAGGGTGCTAGACATGAAAACGGCTTCAATTGACTGGAAGGAAGATTTCAACTTCTCTGGGGGTGGGGGTTGAGGGGGCACGACGCGAGAGGAGGCGAGGGGGAAGAGAGAGCACGCCAGGCCACGAGACATTTCACGAGGACGCACAAAAGCAGACGTGTGCACACTTAACGCCCAGGCACAAACACCACCACTTTGCTTTGAACATTGCGCCCTTTACAGATGGCGATGGAGATAGTGGAGGGCGCCACTGCTATGATGAGAGAGCCAGCGCGAGAGCGAGAGGCAGATTTAAAGAGTGACAGGGAGAGATTAGGACGACCTCTTCTTTATATCTAAAAAGTCAATATGTTTTCTGAGGGCAGCATCAGAATCACAGCTGCCCACGCTCTCTCTGAAAACAGGTATCTCTCTCTCTCTCCTCCTTCTCCCTCTCAAGTGTTGCTTGTCCTCAGAAGGCTTTTTACTCAACATGCAGGCCGTTAGCGATGGTGGTTTTAATAGTGCTGAACATATTCAGACCCGGGGGCCGCCCAGTAAAACCACTGTTTTCAGCCTCTGTGATTGCCAAGCGCTCTGCTTAAGGGCAAACTGTTAGGGGAGCAGTGAGCGTGCCTCAGTGACTCCTAACCATGTCCACTTTTTCTCACCTTCTTTGAAAGTTCACAGGCAATTTCTCCCCCCCCCCCCCCCATGCTTTTTGACACACACTCACACACACACACACACGTCTATTTATAGTTCTGAGGACACTCATTGATGTAGTTTCTCTGGCCCCTTACCCTGACCTGAACCTAAGTGTAACCTTAACCCTACCACCAAGTCTTGAAAAGTCAAAAAAAGGTCCTCAAATCGTGGCCCTGCTCTGACGTGGTATCTATCGTGGCTGATCCAATCACAAGTGCACGGCTCTAAGTCCTCTCAATTATGAATACAATTGGAAAATGAAGACGTGGAGAGAGTTTTTTTTTTTTTTTTCCTCTCCACGGTAGCCGAGTGCTTGCTCATGGCGACTGTTGAGTTCCTCCACATTGCTCTAAGGGCAAGTGCTCCCGGCACGGTGGTGCATGTGGTTTTGCGTTGCACAAATTAAATGTATTTGAGTGGTCATTGTTAATATTGCAGCAGGCTGACACGCATAAATCAACGTCTGGGAACCACTAAATGAAAATGTTTTGCGGATGAGTGTGCTTGAGCAGAGTGGGCAGTCCTTCCTTTGTTTCCCATGATGCAACTGCTTTTATACTGCACAAAGACAACAGAAATGACACAGCTTAATCCAAAGAAACACGATGCATTAAGATATATAATAGTGACTGCCCGGGAGTCAGATAGCTTTCCTTCCTCATTTCCATCCCTCCACTTCAATTCTAATCTGTTTTGTGTGAAGCACTGAATGTGTGTTTAAATGAGTTACTCCATTACGTGTTTTTATGCAAGGTCCTTCCACCCAACCACATTTCACTACATTTACAGACAGATAGGAATGAAAAGACGTCAAGACTCCATTTTCCTCCACGTGACGCAGGCAGCGTGAAGAACAGTGAAGGTGATTACATGAATAACTCATGAATATGTCTCCACCTTACTGTGGATATGAAGACGACTGATGACCAATCCAAAGCAGATGTCGAGAAAGGGAGATGAGGGAGATAAAGATGCTGATTATTTGAACATGCGATTGCTTTTTGTGGACTTACATTCTCTTTACAACGGATCGACAGCCTCATATCTGCTGTCCAGCCCGAACTCATGTATGTGGCTGTATGTACTGTGTGCGTGTGGATAGAGTCAAATCTGTTTTTATTGGGGAAAAAAAACAAACAAGCACATGAAAGGAGCGAGCATGAGGAAAGATTTGAGTGCATGCACATACACACACGAAGAAAACATACACATTCAGCCATTTGCACATAAAGAAACACAGACACACACACACACACTCGCCTCCAGCACTATCCCTTGTAACAAGTCAAAACAATGTGGCAGAACTGTCATCTCACATTAGACCGCTAGGCCTTAAAAAGACCAAGCATGTGTGTGTGTGTGTGTGTGTCTCCATGAGTGTGTTTAATGTGATTCACTCGTACAGATAAATGTCAGGGGTTAGTGTAAAGTCAACGTCTTAAGAGCTGCCCAAAGCTGTGAGCTGTGAACTCAGATTTTAAAAACGCTGTGTGGAAACTTTGACTCCACCAGGTTGAGGCGATGTTGTGGCTGCTGAGACAATTTGTTATGCACAGTTTTTTGAATAAAATATTATCAGGTTGGGGGCAAATTGGCTGCAAGGAGATTTTCAGTCCAGAAAAATGAAATCCACCCCCCCCAGCGTCTCTTGGCTGTTCAGCTTTGCATGTATGAGGTTCGTTTGTGCCCCTAAAAGGATTAAAAATACTTCAACTGAATCCCCATAGGTAATAGTTATGGTAGAACCTTCAGGTCAGGTCCTAACGCATAACGCATCTTAATCTCCCCCTGACACACCAACGCACAAACCGACACACATTAACAACTGACCCATCTGCACTGGTAAGAAAAACAGCTCCGCCCTCACAAAGAGAAATGATGCACGTCTGTGTTTGCATGCAGGGCTGGAAGCGGGATCCAATCACAAGGGGTCACTTGAGATGCACGTGGCGACGCATCCTAATGGCAGGTGTGAGCGGATGCATCCAGAGCTGTCGATCTCCGGAAGGATCTCTGGAGACGCATGTTAATAATGATATGTCTGAACAGGGCCTCGGATCACGAGGCGGCCGCTGAGTCGCTTTGAATGATGCTCGACGAGAAAGGGGAAGATTTCAGCGAGAGCCAGTGTCACCAGTAAAGCCTGGTCTGATGCAACGCTGCTATAAGGTCACTAAAAAAACCTTTATTTCTCAGAGTCTGAAGCAAACATTGAATAAAAAAAACAATTTCCCGCTGCTGCCAGTGTGTCCATGAACGTTACGAGTGCGCTCAAGGTCTTGAAGATTATGGCTACTATACCTGTAGGTTCTCGTACACTGTGACTCTAACCAGTGTTGGGTAGGGAGTTCAGGCAGGGAGAGCACTCAGCCCTGGTTTATATTTTCTACTCTGGCTTTTCTTGTGAGATTAGGTGTTTAAAAAGAAACTCACAACACAAACATAAGAGAAGAAAAAAAAAAAAAGCAACGAGTTTCATTATTTTCGTCTCACGGGTGCAAAGAAAGATGAGCTGATCCAACAAAGATGATTAAAGCCGAACACTTTTCATGCTACAGTGACCAAAAGGGCTTAAAAGACTGCAGACGCACAACCTCACACAGAGACAAACATACATCTGTATTTAAAATGGCTTGTCTCCACCACCATGGGAGACAGAGAGAAAACAATAGGCTGAGCAGATCACAGATGTCCCCATGCGCATGTATTATATTTCATCTTGTTCTAGAGTCTACAAATCAGATCTAATCCCAGACAGAAAAGGAAGTGAAATGTCAAATAACCCTAGAGGCTAACTGGACAGTTAGCCTCTAGGGTTATTACTGACTTAGTTTAACTCACACTGAACCGAAACGTCCTCCAACCTGCTTTGTTGGCAGTGACGGTGATGGGTTTAATCTTGTCTGCTCTTTTCCAGAAGAGACCAATCGAGATAAACTATGACAAGTTCAGAATGCTGGTCCCACAGTCGCACACAGACCAACAAATTAGAGCCTTTCTCGAGCACTTGTAGAGCTCTGCTATGAATGGCTTCACAGTGTGGGGCCGACATGCATTCTGATTTTCTTGGAGAATATAAACCTTACTGGGTCAAATTGGCTTTTAAGAATCAGACAGCTATTGTACCAGTGCTTACTTTTTAAATCCGCCACCATACTGTTCTCCCTCCTGCCCTCTGGTACGAGATAAATACCCCCCCCCCCCCCCCCCCCCCCCCCCCCCCCCGCCGGAGTGCGAAATAGCTTTTCCCCTCAGGCCAGAAGACAATTGAATATGTAAAGAAATGACCCTGTGCAGTCTAACAACCATAAATCTGTGAGACATTACATATTCAGCTCTTAACCCTGCCACAAATGATATCCGCCCTCCGATATATATATATACATATTATGGAAGCACAGTCAGGAGTTAAATCAAAATAATCAAAATAATAATAATATTTAAATATTTAAAAAACACCTTCACTCACAAGCTAAAGCTGTATAGACAATGTGCAATAAATGTGTGATAAATGACCGTATTGGATCACAATACAGCTCACTTTGTAGTTACTGCATTAAAATTAAACACTCATATTAAATGCAGACCAAAATGAGAAACTCCCTCGTGTCCCTGTGCTTTCTCATAATCATTTTTTTCTCGAATGAAAATCTATTACAACAATAAAACTGGTCCGTGTGTGTATATCTGATTGAATTTATTTTCCTCTGTGTTTTCAAAACAGTCCTTTTATTTTTCTGAATGTAAAACACTGTAAGTGGCCTCTTGCTCTGCAGGTGAACATTCCTTTCATTTCCAACTCTTGTCCACGTTTAAAACACACTGCAGAACGTGAAATGCACATTACATATACTGAGTGGTGGATAATTGGTTTTAAGTGCTAACGTGTTTATTTCTAGCCCAGAGAGATGTATTCAAACCATACTCATCTCTGAACACGACATATACTGAACGCTGAAATTGCAGAGTGCAGGGAAATGATTGACTGTGGCGATATTTAAGGTGACTGAAGAGCAAGGATACTTATACGTGTACCCGCTCTCTTAAAGCTCGTAAATCACATGCCTTTTTTCATTAGGCGCTCAAAACCTTCAGGAGCATTTCAATACATATAGTATATATCTGTAAATCATGTGTCCAATTACATTTACCACGCATCACCAAGATTAGTTGAGACGTGCTTTCGGTATTACGCTGAGATTATCCCCGGAGACACGGTGACATTTCCCGGACTGGTCGGTTAGTCGGTCTTTCAACCCGACTGAAGAGTAGTCAACATTTTCGTCAAGACAATCCACTGAGACCTGCTGACATTTTCTCAGCCAATTGAGCATTTTAAAGCTGTCAGCAGCATGGAAAAATCCGTACTTCCTTTAAATCGGTATGGCTTGCATATGCTCTGTCTGTCCTTACTATAATCCCTTTCTCTTTCTTCCATTCTTTCTTCTCATTATCTGTCCCCTCTTCCAGTTTCTCTCTGCAGTCCTGCTCTCCTTCTTTATATCCCCAACTCTCCCCCCTCCACCACCATATTTCTTTCTACCGTTTCCTCTCTTTCTTTCCATGAATAGTAATGTTGTCTTTGACATTTTTTTTTAGTTGTATTAAAAGCTTAATTAGGAAGGGAGGGGGGAGATGAGAGGGGAGGAATGCTGACCCCCGTAGCTTTGGTAAGGGTATTAAAAGCTCAGTGCTTAGCCACACGCTGATCCTAAAGAGATACCCCTTAAAAGGCTATGCACACACACACACACAAACGTGCAGCATATATCGATCAAGGACATTGTTATCTGATGGCCAAAGCAACCGCGGCTCCCCAAAGTCATCAAGGAAGATGAGGCAGAGAAGGAAGGAAACAAACGAACAGGAGGCAACAGGCAGGATAAAAGGAGCATGTAATGAGAGACGGTCCACGTTAAGTCAAAGAACAAATGGAAGCAGAGCGAGAAGAGAAGAAAGTGGGAATTAGACGCCTGTTTGTCAGCTGGGGAAAACTGAGGCGGGGGTTAAAGATGGAGAGAGATGAAAGGCAGTAGGGCGAGCATGAAAGGAGGAGTGCTTTCAATGCCGGTTGACGACTCGACGTATATCGATTGTGAAAAACATAGAAATTCCTAATCACTTTGAGATTTCCTTTCAAGACATTGAGGGAATTGGTCTCATATAAAGGACACAAACAGGAAAGGTCTCTGTGAGCGTTACTCGTGCCCCCCCCCCATGGGGAATAACAAGAAAAAAATATTTCCTTCCTCTGTTGCCCTGTGAAGAGCTGGCAAGGAGAAGTTTCTCACACCACTGAGGCAGTTATAAAGTAATGTTACTCCCATTCTGGTGGTGAAACTGACACTCTCATGGCCGCAAGACGACTTGTCCAATCCCCCGGCCGACACCCACTCCAGCAGTTTGTTGGCCTATAAAAGCCATGGCTTGTTTGTAAGCCAATACATCTAACATGGGGATGTTTCATGCTTAAAGCTCCAATGTTGAGACTCCAGACCCTAACAGGAGCAAAATATTTATCAATGATTTCTGATCAGGCTGAGGAGTTGACCATACTCTGTGTTTTGGTCCATGCTTACAAACCATAGTTCTATTCATACTGAAATGGACATGCAGGTGGAAGGCCTAATAGGAATCCAGACCCCTTAGAAAACACGAGTGGAGGATGGCATTTCAAATTGTGGCACCATTCAAGTATTCTGAGAATGTCCCTCAACTTGCACTCGTCTGAAGCCTCACAGTCAGCTGGTGGGCTTTTGGAAAGAAGAGTGGGATATTAACAGAAGTCACCAAATATTCTCTGGCAAAATCTGACCTATTTACTGCTCATCCCCTTACCCTGGCTTGGAAGTTTGGCTCGTAAACACGCCAAAGTTGCCAGTGAATTTCTGGCTACAGTACAGTCAACAGTTTTGCAGAGGACAATGGTTGTTCCAGGTATTTGTTTTTTTTTTTGCAAGTGTTGTTATTGTGCTCATAAAAGAAGGTGGCTGCTTGTTTTGCTTCCAAAATCAATTTTGCTGAAGCATGAAACTAAGTTGAACCAAACTCAGCTTTTTGTTGATCTTGCCACAATGAAAATGTATATTTTTGACCATTCACTCTAAATATATGTAGTCTAAGTAGTATTTTTCACATCTTGCACCTGGCCCTCCTCATCCCATCTCTCCCCTTCTCTTTCTTTCGATTCAATATTAATTCGATTTAATCTTCAATTTGATTCAGGGAGTCTCTCTGGAGTCTCCTTTTCTTTGATCGAACTCCGCGCCTCCTCTCCCTCCCTCCCTTCTTCACTGCTCCCCTTTCGATCCATCCTTTTCAGGTTTTCATCCTGTTTCCAATCTCATCTTCCATTCAATCTCCCCCCACCCTATCTCTCTCTCTCTCTCTCTCTCTCTCGCTCTTGCGTTTCCAGGAAAAAGAGACTGAGGGAAGAAGAAGCAAGAAGAAAATGTGGAGGGGATGGGGCGGGGGAGGGTAAGGAGATGCTTGGAGAAATTGAAAAGCTTTATGGACTGAATAATTGGAGGAGAGGGGGATGAACAAACAAGAGATGGAGGAAGCTAAGATCAAAAAAATGGGAAGAGCAGGGTCAAGGTTTGAACAAGTCAGGGGTGAGTGTTTTCAGTGGAAATTTGTGCAACAAGAAATGGGAAAAAACTGGGGGAAATGTGGAGGGTGGGGTGGTTGATGGGTGGAGAGAGAAGGACCTGGGAGGATTGGAAGGCACAGAGGGGAGGAAGAAACATGAGGTTGATATGTAGAGTATGGGGGTGGGGGGGTGGGGGTTCAGGTTCACCAGCTTGCGGAGATTTCTCTGAGTTACATCATTCACGCGGGCTCCCTATCAGCTCACTGGTGAACGTGCATTAGCCCCTTCGCCTTGGGGAAACCAGTAAATCTCAGTGGAACCAGATTTCAAACCATCATGTGAAGATGCACTGAGATCATTCTGTGGGTTTTCTGCTGCAAATTTTATTTGGAAATATTTACCTTTTGGTTGAGAAACGAAGATTCAATTTTTTAAATACAACACGTGGGCGTACAGCCGCGAATATTATCGGCGAACTCGGTTTGCTCTCTTTCAAACTCACGCTCGAGGCGCGGTAACCCAATGCGCTCTTCTGTTAAACAACAGGTGTCACGGGGAAAACTTCACCCGTGGAAAAAGGCAGAGATGAAGAAGCTGACTCACGCACAGAACAGGTTTGGTGATGGCTTGTTTCCTGCAGGAGTTAACAACAACAAACCAGCTGGTGGCAGAGGTTCCTCCGTAGTGCTCTGCAGAACACCTCATGT
This sequence comes from Pseudorhombus dupliciocellatus, assembly GCA_016785235.1. Classification (NCBI taxonomy): domain Eukaryota; kingdom Metazoa; phylum Chordata; class Actinopteri; order Pleuronectiformes; family Paralichthyidae; genus Pseudorhombus; species Pseudorhombus dupliciocellatus. Next base: position 1,070,312 of record JAFBJW010000287.1, on the reverse strand, counting down.
TAACCTTCCCTCTCTGTCATCTGCTTCCAGTAGCAAAATGAGGATCACTATACTCTTTTATTAAGGGGTCAAAGAGATGTCTACAGAGACAGACAGTCATGCCTCCACCTCAGAGCTAGCCAAGATGTTAAAGTAAAAAAAAAAAAAAAAAAAAGCTTCAAGCCATACAAGCAGTGGAAATAATGCTGTAATGCCAGTGCATGAGCTTGAACTACCTTTTACAGTTAGAAAGTCCACAGAATGAATGTCTTTGAAATAACAGAGCTCCACAATCTATCACATAGTCAGCTCATTTATTAACAATACTGTAGTTTTCTTCAGTACTTGCCTGTTCTCGGTAGGTGTTAAACATACACTCTATCTCTGCAGCTTTTCTCAGAAGGCTCATTAGAAAACCACAATCACTGCATCCACAATCCACGGCTGACACCAAATACCACATCTGATGATACTTCAAACATCCATTCATTTCATGAATGCAAATGCGCGTCCTTTGACAACGGGGAGTTTCCTCTCCAATTATAAACTGATAACAGGGACTAATTTGACTTTTCCATCAAAACATTTTTTGTGATGTGTTGCTTATGGGCTGCTATTATATCTTGAGCACCGGTCCCCCCCAGACATGTTCATAATAAAGGCAGGAAGCCGGTTGTTTGATTAAGATCATCCTACGCTGTTTTAACTAAAATCGGCAGGGTGTTGGTTGGCGGCGAGGAGCAGCAGCAATGACAGCTGGGAGGGAGGGGCGTGCGCCTCCTTCACAATTAAGTTCACAACCAAAAACAGACCAATACGCACGAAAACACAAAAGACGATTTCTTACAGTTTTATGCATAAGGGTTTTACTGTTATTGCCTTGATTGCACTTCATTTTTATTTCCCCCTTTAGTTTTACTGCAAGAACTAGGGCATCCTCACTCTCCCTCCCTCTCGTTCTCTCACTCGCACACAAACATTAGCCCGGAGCTCAAAACAAAATACACCTGGTGAGAGCGACGCATGCATGCGGCGAAAAGAGACAGGAACCAAAGCGAGCCGGAGAAAAGGAGGAGGAAGGGGGTTGAGGGATACCTGGGAATTGAGGACAGAGAGAGGAGAAAGAAGCAGAAGGTCCCACAAACACGCAGGCATATACGTGCGCGCACGCACGCACACGCACACACACACACACACACTACAAATATGCTCCATAACACCATACGCACACACTCCTTGCGCTGCTCACACACATTGCCCTGAAGCCCAACGCAGTTACACCTGGCAAGGCACAGGGAGAGCGAACGCTGTGAGCCTGCCTGTGAATTGAGGTCATGCAGAAAGAGATGGAGGTAAAGACAATAGGAGGGAGGACGCGTTAAGGAGCACTGATGGTAGGAGCTGGGGAGGAAATGACTTCGCAGCATGGGGTGGAGAGGGAGGGAAGGAAAGAAGAAGGTAAGTGCTTGAGAGGAAAATGATTTATCCGTCAGTGTGCGGCTCGCTTATTTGAATAAATCTGTTTTTATGGTAAAGTAAGACAAAAACATTGCATATGATCAATGTTCCCCATTAAATCACTAATCAAGAACCTCAACCTTGACGTCTTTGTGTATCTGTGTCCCGGGCTATCTGCAGCGTGCTTGCTCACGGTCTCCCTATCATCCATAAAGTTGTTACCATCCGCAGCAGTTTCTGCTTGTCCCTGCAGAAAGCATGTGATGCAGCTCTCTATCTCGCTTAAAAAGGCATCTGCCACTGTCTGCACTCCTGTCACTTGGAATCGGTTGTGCGTGAGAGACCAACGTTTGTGCACACACGTGCGTCCCCGCTGCCAACATGGATTGAATAAATTCTATTGGAAACCCTGATGGGATGAAGTCAAACCATAAGAACAGGGTGGTGCACGTCCTCATCACCCTCTCTCCTCCAGGATGAATTCTGTCCTATCAAAAAAAGGCTGAATGGAGATGAACAGACAAATAACAAACGTTGGAGGAGAAGAGTGCCAAAGAATCTACTTGAGAACAGCTTGACTGCATGATGAAGTGGTGCCAGTGAAGTGCGGAGTTAAACAATGCATCTTAAATGAAGAAAAACAAACAAACATGCTGCTAAAAACAACACGGTATTTCTGAAAGAATGCATGTGTATGAAAACATACAGTATTCGCGATTGTGTCTGTGCGTGAGGGCCCAGGAGCTTCCTGTACTGTAAGCATGTTTTCTCGCTTCTCCCCCCTCTGATGCTCGCATGTTCTTCTCTGCCTGAAGCTTTCTTCACACACAAACACACAACAGTCTTAAATTCCTACTGAGATTGGGTGAACAGTAGCTTCAGATGAACAGAGGCGTTATTATCAGCCTGCAGCTATTGGGTTGATTTCCTATGTGGAAGCTGTGTCGAGTCGCTGGAGGCTTCCAGTGTGTAGCAAGCTTCTCGCCTCACTCCTGTCGGGCAACATGTGCAACAGCACACTGATGTTTTGTATTTTTTTCCCAGCTGAAGACTGCCATGAATGTTTAAATGTGGAAATCAAAGCACTTCATTTGGATTCCTTATTTTCTTCCTCTGTGTCTCATGAGTATATGGTGTGGCTTCCCTTTCTCCCTCTCATTAGTCCAGAATCTTCTTTTCTTTTTCTCTCTCTCGAGTATTCTACACCGTGCTATGATTCTCTCAGGCCTCCTCTTCTGAGTCCATCTCATAGCCTAAACCTAACCCTCCAACAGTGAGGACCGGTCAGTGTGCTCTTACTATCCCAAAATAACCTCAGCCTGTAAGGTCTATGGTTCAATGGTCCTCACAAAGGCATAAGTACAAGTACACACATGCAGACAAAAGAGAGAGGGAGCAGCTTTTTACCTTGAAGACACAGGGGGAGAGAGAGAGAGAGAGAGAGAGAGAGGGAGAGATGGCAATCGGCCTGAAACTGGCAGAGGGATTGCGGGAGACATAACTAAATGAATATTTCTCTTCCATCTCTCTCCTACTTTCATCTCAGTTGCAGTTTGAGACTCACACCAACACCAGGATGTGCACTCACAAATATGGTGCACGCACAGAGGAAAACATACAGGCCGACACGGAATCAAGAGGCCCACCCTTCCCAATGCAAATTACATTTCCTTGTGTGAATCTGAATCCATCCAATACAGAGGAGTTTTAAAGCTGAATCACAACAACAAATACAATAACAAAAAGGTATCACTGGTAGAAATGAGGAGAGTAGTAGGCGAGAGGGAGGTGCCGACAAAGATGTCAACTTGGAAACACAGAAATTCAGATTCATTTGGTCTTTGTTGCCTCTCTGGCTCACGGCAGCGAAGTTTGTATCAAACTTCTTAAAGTGCTGGGTCAGTATTTTGACCCTACAGGACCAGTGAAATGCGAAACTACACATGCACACAAAGTAAATAATACAATCGCCTGAACACAAGCTTGACCAGCCCTGCACGCGCACCCACATCAGATGAAAGGAAAACAACTCATATGGTCAGCATAACTCTTGCCCTCAGGAACGATGCTATCTCAGCCTGCGTGTGTGTGTGTGCACATACACACACTCACACACATCACACCTTAAACTAGGCTAGCTGATACCTGAGGGTCCAACACTGACACACACAGACATGCACACTGCAAGAAAAATGTTTAATTCCTGCATGGAGTGGAGGCTTATCTTGGGATTTGATACCCCCCCACATGCACTCTGTATCTGATTATAAATGACTCCAACATGTGGTGCGGGTTTCCTTTTTTCCACAAATTTAAAGCAAATGTGAATATCTTGAAAATGTAATGCACGCTGCAGAGGAAAGCAATCCCTCATGTTGTTTTTCAAAGGATAGGGCTATCTCATAGGGTGAATCAGCATTCAGAGCATCACGCGAAGAGCAGGCCTACTTTTAATTCAGCGTCGCCCACGGTACGTCTGATCTCTGCCCCACGGTTGCGGCCTTTCACGCACACAAAAGCTGCCCTCTGTGCGCACGCTGCCTTATGTGAGTTGTCCCATTTTATCTGAACAAACAAGTGTTCCACTTTGATTGCACACACTTCATTCAGAGCAGGGTGTCGGGACGCGACTAACGGCATTAAAACAATTCTGAATCTGGCACAAAATGACTCAAATCAATTCACTGATTGGAGCGACATCAATAGGTTTCTTCTTTCAAGCTGCCACCTTCTCCAAATCAAATCAGCCTCGGCAGCTGCTCATCCCCTTGCTGTCTGCTGCGGCTGTTTTGGCAGACCGCTCGCCAAACCGCAGCATGCGTGTTTCACTTGAAAATATCACGCTGGCGAGATTAAAGTCTCGGGCGTAACAAAGCACACGCTGCCGTAGCCATCGCTGGGAAGTTTGCTCGCATCTTGAGGGTGGGGCCGGACACTGCGCAGCATGGCTGTCATTCCTTCACAGCGTGGTCGTCATCATCGCCAGCCAAGGACTAACAAAGCTACGTGAAGATTACCACGCGTTGTTAGTCACACAGTTACATAAAGTGACCGTGGTGCCGTTTAGCTTCCATCTATAAAAGGCATCCTTTAGCATACAGGAGGAGAGCTTTAAGATCTCTGCATCGGAGCGCAGGGTCACCCAGAGTGTAGGAGCACTCTGGTAAGAGTCAACACCTGGTTTGAGGACACTTTTGACTGGATAGTAGGCATAAGACCAACTCCCCTCTAGTTCATGGCTGGAGGACGCCTTTCAGCCAGTGCTGGACTGAGCTAACTTCCTGTCTGTCAACCTTTAGTCCAACCCTGCCCTCTGAGAGGGAGACATTTCCTCGATGTATAGCAGATTTCTTTTCCATGTTAATATCTGGAGTCATCTTACGAATGTAATACCAAAACTAATTGCAGTTTTTAATCAAACGTCGCTGTACAGATTTGAAGATTTTCTGTGCCAATGATGTAAGGAGGCAGTAACAAGGCAGCAGAGGAGGGAGTCGTGACAGTTGTGCACATACACACACACACTCATGCAAACACACTGCCGGGCCATTGTGAGTATAGGCACACACACACACGCACTGTTGTTACACATAAAATAAAATATATTATTATTTTATGACTTTTGGGGGAAGTGCAGCTGAGGAGTGTTTTAAAAGGGAAAGGAAATTCAATGAGAAGCTCAGTTGAGTGTGGCAGATAGGCTATAACAACCAAAACAATGATATGGTTCAGTTCTCAACATTGCCAAGGTGCCCTTGAGCAATGGCTCCTGACAGAGTTTTCTATATTTTATGTACATAGAGAAGAAGTCGGGAGTTTCCTCATTGACTTTCCGTCTGCTAGCCAATGACCGTAAATTCATTTAACCACATGGGATTGAAAGGAGAACTGTGGTCAGCTATTCAGAGAGGTTGCAAAAAGGAATCTAAGACTGGGAGGAGGCAGAACCTGAGGAACAGAATTACCTGACTGATCCGCTGAAAGGGTCATGAAGACACTAACTAGTCTCCCTCAGAGCAGGATGCTTCCTAAATGTCTCCCCTTGGAGGATTTTTGAATCCAGCAGAGAGGGGACCACATCACACCAGAGGGATTATACATCACTGCATCTAATTAACTTTGGGAAAGCCCCAGGTTGCCCCAGAGACAGCTTGAGGACGTAGCTAGGGGAAAAAGGACAATTGGGCATTTTCCTGCTGGGAGGTACAGCGAGCTGTTTGCTAATCTCAAAGCTTGCAGTCTGATCCCGGGCTCCTGGTTTCCACATGTTGAGGTTGGACGCCAGCACGGTGCATGGCGGCTTTGATGCCATTGGTGTGTGACTGGGGAATAGGTAGGTAAATGAGGAAAATAAAGCTCAGTATAAAAGCAAACATTTACTGGGTCCACCGACACCACAACCGAGATCCTGTCAAACATCAGAGCACAATTGGAAGGGCTTTATTTGTACACCACACAAAAGCAAGTGTACTTAAAATATTTGAGTGAAGTAGAAGAAAAATAAAATAGCCTTCCTACTTTTCAAGAACACAGGAACGTAAGTGCTGCTTTAAAAAAGCAATTACCTTAAAATGTTTGAATAAATATTTAGCAGAGCGGCATCCAAACCATGAAGGGGCCTGGAGATGTGTGTGTGTGTGTGTTGTGGAGCTGTATATGGGTGACACTGCTCTGCTTCATGAGTTAGCCTCAAATCCATTTTTTATGTTAAACTAGCCGTCTGCTAAATGTACTTAAGAATCCTCTGTTCCTTTCCACCCTTACAGAAAAGCCTGTAGCTGCGGAGCTAAACAGCATAATCCAACAATAATGAAGACTTCTAATTAGCTTTGTGTGTGTGTGTGTGCGTGTTGATGTGAGCTCATCAAGAGGCGGGTGGTATGATTCCAGTTGTCGGGGGGTAAGTGAGTGTGAATCAACCCTGCTGACATCAAATACGCTCACACACAGTCACACACGCACATCCCCATCCACCAGTGAAGCTGAACACGCCACTCACTGGACCAGTCGTTGTTCCCATTGCTCAGAACCACACTGAGTGCAGAAGATGGAGGTGTGTGTGCGTGTGAGAGAGAGAAAGAGAGTGAGAGGGAGCAAGAGCAACAGCATTTTGCTGTGTCATCAGGCCCATTTCATTTGCTCCATCTCTTCAGGAAACAGCTGCGGTGACATCGTAACCTTGAGTAAACTTTACCGGCTCGCAGGATCATTTAGAGAAGCACGAGCGGCCAATGAGATGTGACAGCTGAGTGAACTTCTTGTGTTAAACTTAAACAGAGCTTCTTCACCGATCCCACACATGCCAGTGTGCCCAAGCGGGTCTTAGCGCAACCTCTCCGCCTCACACGGCGATGATCAGGGGTAATAAATGTGGTCTCCAGGAAACAGGAGTATGATAACACTCTGGGGTCTACACTGTTTACATGCTGCACAATAATTCAGCCCTGTGAGGTGAGAACTGATAGTACTCCGTGAGTTATGATGGCAGTTCCAGATAGTCATCTTTGTATGGCTGGATATTTTGGACTAATAACGCGCCATTCCCGTTATTAAAAGGCTGAGATGATTACCCTGACGCTACCGCCGAAAATAATTTCCCCACTTCCCTTTTGTTGCTGAAAATGAACTTGTCTCCTTTTGTTTTTCATTCTGTTCCACCATTATCTGATTCCAGCGCTGTGAAATTCGCCGGCGCTAATGCTCTATTTTTATTTTCTGCGAGATCCAGATGTGATACCGGTATCCACATCAGTTTCTCCCCGTGCTTTTAAAAAGCACGCCTCGCTGAAGATATACGCTGTTGTTGCTTTACCCTCAAGAAATGTCCTCTGGTAAAAGTTTTCTCAGATTTTTTTTTCTTTCCATCTCAATACTGATGAAAGTGCAAGTACAGTTTTATGGAAGCTAGCCTTAAAGAGCCCCATTAGGAGCTGCTTGTATAAGCTGTTTTGCTCTCAATTTAATCAGATTTTGCACCTTATATGAGAAAACCTGAACAGGAGTGTAAAGACAGTAATGCTGGCCAAGGCCTATAAGACAAATAATGTGTAACGTCACTCTCATCCAACAGTCTCTGTCCAGTAAATATAAAAACATAACAGCCTAAGGGAAAAACCCAGTAAAAACCAAAGTGAGAGACCACTGATGCTCCTCAAAACCCTCTGCATTCAGCGGTATTCCCTTCACAGATAAAATCAGAACAGAAATCGACCTGAGCTGAGTCCTCATTGAGGCAAGAGCTTTGCAAATTGTCCATTTTGCACTGAGAACAATGGCAAAGAACAGCGATCTCTTACTGTAATCAAAACAATAACACCCAGAACAGCAATGTTCTCTGTGATCAGAGACAATATGGTGACGAAGAGTGCATCAATAAAACAACTAAAATAAGAGCAACAAGAACAAGCGTGCCTGTACTACATTAAGCTTTAGCAGCAGAACAATGAGTGACCTCAAATGACCCAGCCACGGTGACTTCAGACGATAGATCAATATTTCATGATGACCTTGTTTCTTACATCACTGACACATTGCTGAACACACACGCTGTGTAAATATTAATATAATTCAGACAACAGTGAGTTCAATCCTGACCTGATAGCTTCCTTTCATCACATTTCTGCAGTGGACTGTATGTTTTCTCTAATCGTCAATGTCTTATGGCATTTGTCACTTAAAAGAACATGTTTGTTGTAACAGGACTAAACCTGCCAGGCCCCAGTTTCTTCTGGAAAAGAAAAAAAAAAATATAGAATAGATTTTTTTTTCAAAATGATCAGGTAGAGTTAGAAACAGAGTGAATTTGGGAAAGTGTGAATTAGTAGGGGAGAGAAAGATGGAATACAGAAAGAGATGGGGGGGACAAAGATAAAGATAGCGAGCGAGGGAGAGAGAGAGACTAAGGGAGACGAGTGGAAATGAAACAAAAAATGGGAAAGAGACAGAAAAAGCAAGAGAGACAACAAAATGCGAGAGACAGGGAGAGTGAGACAGCAAGAGCCTTATCTGTGTATTGCAGGAGGCATAAGATGTAACTGGGGAGTGTGAGTGTGTGAGTGTGTGTGTGTGTGTGTGTGAGAGAGTGTGTGTGCGTGCGCTTGTGTTATTGAAGTGACTTTGGTCAAGTTTAAAACTGGATGACTGGAAAGTCCAGTGGACAGATGGACCCGAGAAGGAAAAACGGGACCATCAACTGTGTATTTACGGCTCTGGTTAATTAGAAAATTCAGGATTATACAGTGTAAATCTTGGGCATAGTATGACTGTTCTTGAAATGTTTAACAAAGCCACTGGGCAAGTCCGCAATGCGGAGAACAAAGGGGACATCCGTTCTAATGTGGAGGTTAGAGAACTTGACAAAGTCAGGGGTTACACAGCCTCAGAATCGATGCAGATACTCATAAGACCTTCCAGTCGCTGCTGGTGTCAAGTGAGACAATCGATTGAAAGACGATCCAATCAATCACGGTGTCAACGACGCCTGTTGCAGGGTGACAGCGTTTTAATAGGGGGTGTCTTGTAGCTCTAAGATGTGGCGCTTTTATCTTCCGAACACAGGCAGTGTCTCTCTCTGGCTTTATTTTGTAATATGAATGATCCGATCTCATTATTCACGGTGGCTCAGTGGTGAGCAGAGTGTTGCCTCACAGCGACACGGTCCTGCGTTTGAACCTGGCCTTTTGTGTACGACTGTCCCGTGGCTGCTGCTCCGTCATTAGCATAGATGTGGCTAAAGGTTTAAGATGAGGGGGGGGGTGTTGTCTGGGAAATAAATAGTCTCTTGAACTGACTGTGTCCTCAAATACTCAACAATTATGTAGAAGTAAAGGAGTGTTTTTATTTCCTTACTTGTTTTTGTCCCTGCAGAGACCAACGATGGACACAGGTCCACCCCAGACATCTGAATGTCAGGCCAAGATATATCTGCATTTTTTAAAATGCTGCACTATTTGGCAGCGGCGACGAGGGTGCTTGGAGCTCTGCAGCTGATGGCGGCGGAGATAGTCCTGGCCGGAGCACAAGCAGCTCTCCTGCTGGTGCAGCCGCAGCACCCCAACAAGCTTAGGAGGAGGACGGGCTTCGGCCCAGTTTGGCTCTCAACGAGGAATTCTCCTCCCGCCCAGCTCGACAATATTTGCAGTATCATTGACGTATACAATCCAAACAACCTTGCCGCTCTCATGCTATGATCTGAAACTGTTAGATTTTCAAGAGCGAGCAGCAGCGAGTTCAAGGAGAGAGTGAAGGACTCGGAGGAAGGCTGTAAAACAGGAATATGTGCACATATTCACAGTTACTGCTTCTTCATTTGAGCACACTGAGCAGAGGTGAGACTGGATGATACATGACTCAATATTTCCTCTTTCAGCACAGGCTGACGTTATGGTATGGGACGGGGCTATCTAGTTAACAATCCGACCGAGCCCTGCACGCAGCTGTGTTTTCAACCCTCAGCAAGCTCCAGTTCAGCACAACGTGCTCCAGTTACACTAGTCAGACAGCCCCACCATGTTTGTATTTGTTTCCCAGTGGCCCACAACATGCAGGTCAAACCAAGTGCACGCGTACCTTGGTTATGAGACGGTCCCTGGATACCACTGACTGACAACATTAGCAGCACCGACTCAAGGAAATGAGGCTGAGATGAAAGTGCCAGTGATAAAAGGATGAACGATGCTGGACTTCACCTGGTAACAGCTGGAGGTGTCTGACGAAGCCAAAACCTACACAGTGCAACTGTCCGTCTTTGTCTCAGGCTTCTGTTTCACAGCAGAGAACCAGTCGACCTGCGGTCTTATCTGTTATCGTCTCTCCCGGGGCCACTTTGTCGGTCCCGCTCAGTGGATGTGCGTCTATCTGTGTGCCGGTTATGTTTGTGTGTCTGTCAGCGCTCAAAAGGTGGAGTGTGAAAGTAGCAACATCAACTTAAATCGGACGTTCAGGATTGGACGAGGAGGGTTTTTATTTTGTTTAAGACCTGCTGCAACTCTAACTGTCCATTGCACTTCATAAGATACCAAACAAAAACATTGTTTGTCTCTCATTCAGACAGGCAAGTCCCCCAGTGCACCAAAAGAGTGCGTTTCTGTGTCTGTGATTTATGGATCATTTCACTCAGAACGACACCAACACAAAACCAAGTCAGGTGAAACACATATATAGCTCTCTCTTTTTTTATTTATTTTTGGAATACAAATGCTAAGTTGTATGGCAGACATGAGGGTTAGTTCATGTCAATCCATGGTTCTGTCCTGCACTCCCTGTGCTGCTCCTTGTCTGATCAGTGGAGAGGAGTCTTTATTATCTCACCAGGCAGATTCTGCCCTTGTTTCTACCATGAAGGATCACATTAGACCGGTGCCAGACAGCCAGTCTCGGACTGCACCGGTCAGTCAGTTGGTCAGTAAGCAGAAAGCCCGTGTGTCATTCATTCAGCCAGTAAATGAATCACTTGAAGAATCCATTCTTCATCCCTGCCCACTCCCACCCCACACACACACACACACACACACAGACACCTGTGCTGGCACCGCTAAAGCCCCTTTCTCCTCCGGCCGCGAAGAGACATGCAGCTAATTGTCACGATAAAAGGCTTAGTGAGGGGATCACTATATATTAGCAGTGCTTTGTGTATAGATACTAGTCCAGGTCATCAGGATCCCCTATAGCTGTCAGAGAGCCAGTGAGAGGCGGCGGCGAGAGGAGCCACAGTGCTGGGTCACACTCTGACTGTGGTGCTACACGCTTAATAAGCAGGTGTGGGGAGCGCACGCAGAGGGCTGGAAAGACAATAAAGGTACCCAGTTACAGTAATGTTATGTTTGTCAGAACCTTAACGGCCTCAGCTTTCAGGCAGTCACTGCTCTAGGTTTTACAGCTGGACCGAGGCGCACCAACAGCCAAGTGGGTGTCAATAGTACAAGATTAAAATCCTATATCTCTAAAAAGTGACAAACCACCAAGCATAAACATTCCTGTATCCATTTTGTTGTTGTTTTTTTCTCTTCTTATATTATTAAACAAATGCAGCAAGTCAAATTCAAATCTATTGATCAAAGTGCAATCAAACCAGAATACGCATCACGTCGCAGAAAAGGGTGACGCCTCCTTTTTCTGGACCAAGGTGGACAGATCTAAAAAAACTTTCCAGCTACTGCTTTCTCCACCAACACATACAACCCTCGGCTGCGCAGCAGAAGTTCAGGGCTATTGACATGGGACTGCTGAAAGGGATTCTGTGTAGACAATCACTAAGTGAAGTGGAAGCAGACAAAGTCAGTAAAGGGAATGGAGGTACACCATGAAAGTAAACTACAACATTTCATCACAAAGGAACTTCTGAAAGGCCCCGGAGTTCACAGACAGAGAAACTGTGGTTATGATGTCATTGTGGGTAAAATCCTGCGGCTGAACCAAGGGCAGTAAATAATGGATCGTCTCCATGACAGCAGCCGTGGACATTGTGTTGGCATGTGGAGATAGTGTCTGTGGAAATACAGGATTTATTCAGCCCCGAGATGAATGCATGCAACAACCAATATACAACTAGCTCCGAGCCATCGGTGTATGGAGAAAGCATTAATTACCAACGATAATAACTTCTGCAGCCCTCTTTCAATGTGACATATTTTTCTTATATAAACTGTTGTTTGTAATAATCTCCGTGGAACAGCCCAAGTGTGAAGAATTTGGTGATTTTTAGAGAAAAATGTGCTGGTTTTATCTCCTGAGAGCAGAAGCAACACTGCAGCGTGACCTCTCGAAGCCTGGCACGCCAAGTAAACATTGTCTAAGATCAGCTTCTCTCCTCTGTGCCCTCTCATTAAAAAACTTTTTTTTCTTTTTTCATACATTACAGATTAAAACAATTCAAATGCACAAACAGATCTGCGGACATCTCCGACTTGGCACCGTTTCGTACGCCCTGTCCTGAGGGGAAAATAAGAGCCGTGGATATAAAGCTGAAGTTACCATTAAATTATTATGAGCTTTTAAATGGCCACGCTACTGTGTTTGGATACAGTGCAGCCAGATCCGTCTGCCGCTGATGAGAGTGAGGGCTGGAACACGGTTGCCTGTTTCATTTTATTCTGGAACCATTTCTGAGCTGTTTTTCGCAGCTCTTGTGACAGTGCACAGAGCACTAGCATAATGATGTGGAGCAGAGTTGTTGGCTTCTCGTTTATTTCACCTTGTAGTGTGAGTGTGTGTGTGTGTTTGTGTGAGAGAGAGAGAGAGAGAGAAACAATTAAACAGCTGTAAGCCTGGAAGAAAAAAGAAAAAGCACAAGGACTGTTCTGGGCAAGAAATTACAGACACAAACAGCACACACGCATGCACACGCACACGCACACACGCACACGCACACGCACACGCACACGCACACGCACACACACACACACACACACACACACACACACAGTGACAGAATGGGAAGTAATGGAGTGAGGAGAGAACGCTGCTGTCTGACACGAAAACCAACACAGCGTGACATGATCATTATGCACACAAAAACACAGGTTCACAGGCACATACACACAGATCAATAGCCAGCTGCTTAGACCCCCAGCAAATCATTTAAATCTGAAATACAAGTGCATGCGCGCACACACTCATATACATTCATTCACTGTTCATTAGTCATTCTCTTCGATTCACAACAACATGAAACGAAACGCTTGAAGTTCGTTTGAGCTCTGTCAGGTCTTGAAATGTAAACTTGTAGAGACAAACAGCATCCGTTTGACTCCTGGGGGAGCACAACACATCCATGTGACGATAACAGCGCTGCTTGAAATGAATTATTGATGCTGATGTTAATTATACACATATCATAAGACTGCATCTATATAGATCAGCACCTCCTGAATCATTTACAGTTCTTCCCCCTCCTGATGAAGCAGTTAACTAGATCAAACCTCGACAGTGTCTCTCAGATATTAGTTAGAAATATCTCTTAGGCGGCCCAATGCGATGAGCTACTCTCCCTGTTTCACATTCGAGAAACAGCTGTCTATGGCTTGCAGCTCTCTCTCTCTCTCTCTCTCGTTTGTTTCTCGATGCCCTTCCATTTGCTTGGAATTTGGGCTGAAATTTTACAGCCAGAATTATGTGTGGATTGTTACTATGGACATCTTCAATGAGAGAAAACAATGTGATGTTTTGTTTCTCCCCTGCCATGTAATGCGTGTGTGTGTGTGTGTTCCTACTGATCCACTTGACCTTTTACGGTGGACTTTAAGAGGCAACCAAAGGCTTTGAGATAGATATCATGATATTATATGTTCATTACGACACACACTCACACACAAACGGTTCCAACTGACCAAAACAACGTAGTAGTGGTGACATTTAGCCCTGGGAGGAAACAACAACCCCTCCAGTCTCCGTATCTTTCTCTCTCTCTCGTCGGCCTCTGTCTGTTTCTGACGAGCTCCTCTCTCCTTCTACTCTGCAGCTCTGCCACTGAGTGCGAGCCCCAGCAGTAATAACTGTGGGATGTTTTTCTTGTCATGCAGTGTTTTCCATTAGGTCTCAGTTATGCATACATTTGTACACAACTACTGCACAAGATTGGGTAGTTTGCTGGGAGAATACTCACAGGTTAGATTATGGGAGAGTTTTTTTTTTTTTTTCCCCTCCAAGTGAAGAAATGAAACAATAACAGTTGAAAGTTTATTTGAGCACTTCATTATGTCAGTGTAATTTGTGGGCGAGAGCTGAAGAAATATTTGTCTATTTGATTGTCCCTCCATAGACACCCCCCACCCCAACCCGTCAGATATAGTAGGCCAGTTAACAGTAATTATGAGGTTTCTCGTTAATTAGCGAGGAGCACCCAGCTGTTTCAGCCCCACAAGACAAAAGACCATCAATGTGCGCGCATGCACACACACACACACACACACTCCTGGGGGAGTCTTGGTAGAATATGAGGCATGTTCAGATTGTAATTACTGGGAGATTTGCTGCCTCTCTCACCAAGCCCAGATAAACCACCTGAATGACTGACGGCTGCACACATACTTCACAAACACACACACACACACACACACACATACATTTAGGTTGTCACTCAAGCAGAAACATGAACTCAACTTTTAGAGAACTTCAGTGCCCAATCACAAAAACACAAAACAGCAAATGCGTCCGCTCAACAAACTTCAGAGAGTTGAGGCGACTTTTTCCGAACTCCTTTCATCTCTCTGCAGACCCAACCACCCACCACTGCACCGCAACGTGGAGGTGTCGGGATCAGACTGCCATTCTCCTCTCTGGCAAGCTTGAGCCATCTCAGGATCAATGAGCATATTGGTGTGAGTGAGTTGTGGTCCGACACATTGTTGGCTCATTGCTGTAATGAGGCAGCGGAAGGAGAATAACAAAAACCTGGTCTGAAGTCAATGGTGCAGAAGTTTGCTGATGAATACTAATATGCAGCAATATAGATGGTTGCACAATGCGGGTCAGCGGCTTGTTTCACGCACGGGGCGTGAAGCAGTGATGATTAATGCAATTATGAATTATTTTACCCCAGAAACAAATATTCCACAGAGATGTTTAGAAGCCGTGTCTCTTCCCAAGTGGAAATTCAGTGATGACTCAAAGCTGCACTCACCCCTCGCTAGTGAAGGGACCCGTCCCTGGGATTGGTTTATTGCTTGAAACATGTGCCCGAATAGCAAACTTAAAGACTATCTACTGCCATTAAAATCCATGTGTCAGATGTTTGGGTCTTTTTTTATCCACTGCTGAACTACAAGAAGAGGATTTTTCACACCCTGGCTCAGCGCGCTTCACACCGTCCGCTAAGATCGTTAAAATGGAGACTTAATGTCCAAGCTGCTGAGAGTGTAACAGCTGATTTTAGGGTCTACAACAGCAGCAGTAGCGGCAGGTACATGGATTTTTTTTTTGATTTTTTTTTCTTATGAACGAGGTGCAAAACCACTCGTACATTAGGGTTCAGAAAATCTGAATCAACAGGTTTATTATGGAGAATTTATGAACGTATCAGCTTACAGTAATTGGAGAAGGGCTTTAATCGCAACACTGGCAACAGTTGCGTGAAGGTGTGAATGGAATTAATTCCCTCTGCAATGAAAATAAGCTGCAGGTTTTCAACAAACATACTCAAGGACAATTTGGTGTCAAATTGCATTAGAAACAAGGGCAACGCTTGAAAATGGAGCAGCCATATCGTTTCAGTGGGTGGTCTGCGTGCGTGTGAGTGGGCGTGAACGCAGATTAAACGTTGGCGTTCCAGGCGGACCGTCTACATTCGTGCCTGAGTGCGTCTGCTCTTCCTGTGTGTGTTAAGCGTGATGCTGGCAGGTTCCTGCGAGCCCGCTGAGCAGCTGAGAGGAGGCGCGATTATAATTTCAGCGTCCAACTGTTTCCACCACAGTTATATTGGTACTTAGGATCCCGCTACACCTACTTCCCCCACGGTGTTCGCGCTCATAACTCTTCCCTCCGAGGCCACGCGCAGCCACATCGGGGGTCAATTCACCTCCAACGAAACCAAATTAAAGTGGGGACACTTTCAGCCGTCAGCAAGTACAAACGGAGCACTATTCTTTCACTGAATTTTTTTGGTTTTCAAAATTTCAAAGGGCTGGTAATTCACCATCAGTGTCTCTACTTTATTATGTTTGGATTTCTCCATGCGCCGTGTAGCTTTTCAGGAACGGTGAAGGTTATTTAAGGTTGAAAGCACATGGTGTTCATATAATCTTTGGTTTTTCAACGTGTTCAACAAAAGACCTAATTAGTTTAAGAGTAAAATCCATCTCAAAGGAGAGTTCTATGGGTTTTTATACAAAGCTTCTGGAAGAGCTGAAAGTTTTTTCCAAGGGGAGAGCTTCTCCGTTTGGGTTAGCATAGAACCTGTTTCTGTGTGCTCGTCAGGGGTCTTTACTGCGAAACATTTAAATCCAATGCAACATACTTGTTTGGACAGGGCAAAAACTCCCCGAGAAGAAATCAGGAACGCTATTAATCCTCGCAATCTACAGGCTTATAATCAAAACAAACAAAATACGGCACTTGCCTTTCATGTAAAAAGGTTCTTACTGTATCAATATCAAAAAGATATGATCAATCAAGCAAACACAAAGAGACTAACGCTATAGGGAGAGTGTAAACACTGAGATAACGAGGTTCATTAAATAGGCCCATGGCTTTGTTCCTTCTTCTTTCATCACGATCAAACTACTCCAGTAGCCGTATAGAAAAGTGCTTTGAAAGCAGGTGAGGCCTATTTCATGCTCTGCACAACATGAAAGGAGGTAATGCAAAGAACTGTATATTCATACACACCCTCGAAGGGCGGAGTTTACAAACGCGCAACATCTACCAGGGTTAAATGTTTGTCATTCACGATTCAAAATGAGTTTTTTGTCTCATCGGCCCTTAAACCAAATCCCCAAAGTCCCCGTGTTCTGTTAGCTAGCCACCATGATTAAAATGTCATGTTTGTCAACGGATTCTCAGAAGTCAGCACTTCCGACAGAGACAGACCACAGCACACGCTCAGTTGACACTGTATCATGGTGCATTAAGTTGAATGGCTGCACATCAGGCACAACATAACAATTCCCAAAGCAAAGAAAGACCTTCCAAGTTAAAAAAAAAAAAAAAAAAAAACTGAAAGGCGCGCAGTGTGTTCAGGGACCCTTAAGCTAGTGCATGTCCTTTAGTCTGTCTACGACACACACTTTTGCCTTCTGCTTTAAATACATCAAGTGCAAACCTGCAGAGGATGTTGCTGTGTAGAAACAGAGGGAAAGATACAGGAATCCAAAAAAGCATATCCAAAACAGAGAATCAGGTTTTGCACAGTGATGCACAGCTTTCTTAAGGCTATACGACGAGGACAAACGAGGAACAGCAACCGCAAAAAGTACAACATGGGGCTACTTTTCTTGGACCACTGACAAGTGGAAATTCTCTGCAGTTATCCATATTGAGAAGTGGACATTATGAGTGGTCGTGTCAGCAACTGCTCACCCAGACTGATACATGACCCTTTGTTCCAAATGTCTTTGTATGTTTTCTTTTAAAAATACACAGAGAATCAGGCAAATAACTTTAACTAACGCTCTATCAAGATCTGCATTGCATTCAGGTCATTCATTTGATTTATTATTTCTCATAATTGGAGAGGTCAGTAAGAGAATTGCAGCTCACAGACAAATCCACATGCTCGGCCTCTCTGCGGAGGAAACAGACCTTTCCTTTATGCGCTCATTACAGCAACCGACAGTTATCTTTGGCCTGACCTGTGGCCCTTGCTCGTAAATAAAAGGTGCCTTGCTCTCCCAAAACAATTAGCATCCACTGAAAGACTGATGAATCCATGTAGCACACGATCTTAATACGCACGCCAGCAGTTCTTCTGTACATTTAACTGAACACCCAAATAAATGACTGAACTAGGCTAATGGCTTAAGCAGAGCAACACGAGTGGTTAAATGTGTACAGTAATTTAAGTTAAATACTGCATGAATATGCAGCAGGCATCAAATGAATAATTAAACCTGGGGTAGCTGGGGTTTTCTAAATGTTCCCGGCTTGTTTCATTTACAGCCAGAGTAGCTTTTCAGATCAAAACACGCTGGTCAGGCAGACGCTGGCGTGTTTCACATCTCCAGGGCGAACTGACTCACGTTCGACTCCGAGCTAGCGTTGCCTTCAAACGCTTCACGTCAACCGGCATGCACAACAAACGGCCTATACCACTTAGGCCGGTTAATGATGAATAATGCAGATATCAGTTTGAAAAGGAAGATCTCAAAGTTCATTATCCTCTATGAGTTCTTACGTTTCTTTTCACCTCTCTCTCTGTCATCTCTGTTAGTTCAAAAATTGAAAGCAGATAAAATGGACGCTGAGATGCCTCGTGGTCCCGGCGCTGGCCACTTTTGTTGGGTTCCACAAAAATGCTCTGGAAGAAAGGGAACCTGATTGGCTCCTTGAAGTCGAGAGAAATTTCTCTTTGAACGCGGTGACCCGCGTGGCCCGGGTAGAGCCACACGCTCCGCGTGCTCGAATGGATTCTAATTTTGTTGATTTCTGTTCTGTGAAGGCGCAATTCTGATCCACTGACTCGAACCCTTTTATCTCTCAATCCCTTTTATCCGTCTATCGTTCTGTCGCTTTTGATCTGAGAAAACTCATTTCAGCTCAACCTCCAGCAGCCAGTTGGACATTGACGGGTACTTAGAATAGCCTTTTGCTTCCTTTGTTTGTTGTTTGAGGATATACAGTAAATTACCTCCCGCAGATCGCCGAGGCAAGGTGAAAACATCACTTGGCACAGCTCAGAGTTGCTGTGAGTGCATATTGCTTGTGGCTTTGGGATGTTCATAACATTTGTGCAGCGCAATTCAATAACGTAACGGCTAACACCAATCTGTCTTTATTAGGTTGAACAAGAGGCGCCGCCATTAATGGCTACTGTATTCTAATTTCAAATACAAAGGTACGTGTGATCATACTTGGCTGTTTTTCGTGTTACATAAAGGTGACACTGAGGTTTTCAGAAAACTCACGAGAACCCCGAGTCCCAACAAAAATCGTGGCTATGGTTTTCAATTAGCAGCGAAATGGAAATAAAATTGTTTACCATGCCTTTCAAGCCAAAGAAGCACTTAACTACAAGCGTATTTTTTTTGAAACCGCATAAAATCCAAAGGAACGCTGGCACCACACGCAGCAGAAACAAAGTGTACACCAGGAAGCTTGCCAAAGAAGACACCTTTTAATTTAATGATTATCTATATCATATTCTGGCCCTGGAGTATTCACACAAAGCTGTCTTATCAAAAAAAAACAAATCCAAGAATTTTGTTACGTGTGGGGCGGGGGGGTTCTGTTAGCTAAATTTACTGAGCCCCAGTGGAGACAGGTGATAAATATCTTCCAGGGACAATATACATTAAAAGCAAGGTTGGGTGACAGAATGGGAGTGCGCGTTATTGTGTGGTGTCAGGTTTGGTTGTGGTCGTGTGGCTGAGCATCTGCTGCCCGTCTGACCTGCCGGGGCTTGGCGAGATGGTGACGGTGAGAGAGGGAGGGAGGGAGAGATAAAGCGGGAGGAAAGGGCCAGAGTGTGGGAGAAACAGACGGCCGGTGTCAGAGATCAAAACGTTTACTTGTGTCTGCAGCAGCACCCCGCTGAGCTTTTATGTGCGAGGCTGCACACCGTCACCTCTGGAATGTACTGCACGTGCAAACTTAATTTCACTGCAAAAAACAAAGTCGTGTGTGTTTTTTTTTTGTTTTTTTTTTACCATACAAAATTATTTCTACTTCCACTTTGCCCTACATCTTTTTTTTTTTGCTTTGAAGTCCATATACAAAAAACATTTTTGTGTTTGGGTATGTGTATGGGTATTGTATGTGTACACACATACAAAGATGCACACGATGACTGGAGCTGTTTTGGTTTCCATCCCTGTCTGCCCTGCAGAGGTGTCCTCCTTTCCGGGACATGCTGGTGGCCACTCAAGCATGAAAGCTTTTGAAAACAGTAATTTTAGTGAAGACTTGTAAAAACTGGAGTAAAAATGGACTCTCAGCGCAACTCTCCGGCTGCACGGTCTCTTTGGAGTCATTTTATTGCCAACTATGAAGGACTCATTCCCTTTTGCTTTAACGTGTTTTGGAGAAGGCAGCAGAAAAAAAAGTGTTGCATGAGGGGTGCGTAGCCTTTCCAGCGTAGTGACTGACAAGAAGGTAAGTGGATGATGAGGAAAGGAGAGGAGAGGAGAGGAGGTGACAGCAGTACCCTCCAGCTGTGAACTGAGTGCGCCCAGAAACAGCCTGACAGGGCCTGCTGGGGAAATGAGTCTTCACTGGGAGAGAAGCAGACAAGCGCGCACATGCATGTGCACGCACGCGCACACAAACGGGGGCCTCTCGTGCACACACGCAGACAGAATAACCAACAGAACAAAAAGGCTCCCAAGGCGCAAGACTCAGACAGGAGATGCATCACCTGCAGAGCTCTGAGACTCCGAGCCAAGACTAGCAGAGGCGCGACGGCGCATATGCGTGCGAGTATAACTGCACAATTATAGCAATGATAATAATCCAAACAGCAACTCGCAGAGAATTAGACGTGTCATAAAAATGCAGCGAACGTTAATCCAGCAGGGTTTTTAACGGCAGGGTTCGGGGCATCGATGCATTGTCGTAATGAGACGATGGACTGGTCTCGTGAGGCGTGGGGCTGGCGAGCGTGTGTGTTTAGGTAACAAAGTGTGTGCGATGTGTCTGCTGACAGCTGTGTTTCTATGAGTTTGGGGCACACGGGCTTACCTGTCATCGCACACCAGGTCTAAGCACGTCGACAAAAGCTCACCCGCTGCTGCTGCTGCTCCTCTATCTCACACTCTCACAATACCCAGTCGTGGCCCAAACACTGCAGCGTTCTCCTTTTTAATAATAACACAACATATGTGTTTTGCTACATGCTGATTACCAAAGCCCCCCCCCCCCCCCAACATATGTGTTTTGCTACATGCTGATTACCAAAGCCCCCCCCCCGCCCCCCTATAGGATTCATTAAACCAACAGCAGTACTTAACGCAGTTTCAAAAAGCAAAGATGCCGGGTTCACACGGAGTTCATCTGTCTCACAAACTGACTAATCCAATTAACTTCATGCCCGTGTGTATACGTCTCGGGGTAGGTGTGTGCTGTGCAGTCGTCTATCTCTTTAGAGACGTGGCTGATCCATAAAAGCACTTACGCATTTAGTACATGTCTAAACAACTGGTCCATTTAACGAACATAAGAATAATTAGCAGACTGATTGAATATTCAGGAATACAGGATCCATTATAGGTGCCTGTTGAAAAGTCCCTTGAGGCTTTTTATGTTTGCACCAGCTAATGCATATAAAGCATGCGCATCCCACAGCAAGACGCGTTCTCACACCCACGCTGGACAGAGTGGTGTCGAACATTTTGTTAAAAATAGACCGTTTCTCTAAATGTGGGACTATGGGCAACCGCGGCCATTTTTCTGATATTAAAACAGAGTCAAGCGGTTTTAACTGTTTCAAATATTAATACTGGTTTGAGCCACAAGAAATACATCACTCTGAGGACAGTGCAATGTAAGGTGATATCAATGATCAAAAGTGGTATTTGTGAATGTTCACTGATAAACTGAAAATAACTTGGGGGAGCACATTGTAAGTAATGTAATAAAATAAACATGTTTTGGCTCAACATGCAGCGCAACCAGTCCCTCGCCTGGTTATTGTCAGCGTCTACAGTGCACACTCAGAAAAGTTGTTCTGCTGTTTGTCAAATTGCTATTCACGAGATATTAAAATATTACACTAATCATTTGCTGCCAATTAAAATAAAGCCTAGATTTAATGGTCTGAAAATGAGAACTAGCAACATAGTTATTTTGGAAAGTAATTTGCATTAATTCTAAATGTACTTTTGTTTATTGGCATTAGAATAAACCAAAGGCTGTTTTTCTTCCCCTCACATCAAGGATGAGTAACTTGAAGGCAGCGAAGAAGAAGAAGAAGCCGCCAGACAATTTATTATAATAGGTACAAATCAAAGAGCGGGTGAGGAGGCTGATATTACATTTCTATGGCTCAGTTAGCAGTTGGTTTCCATGACAGCAAAATGGTTTGGTCCGACAAAGCTCATAATGAACACAAGAACAATAAGCAGCAAGCTTTTCTGTTTTACTTCTTCTTCTCTGGATGATTCTGTGTCGCCCAGGTCCTGTTCTGCTGTGGTTTTGGCCTTGTAGGGATTTCATGTCAGCCGCAGTGAATATTTTCCCCAGGGGGAGGCACGCAGTCATTAAAGGCATCAGTATCTTCCTCAAGGACAGTGTGACAGGGACAGAGTCTGACTGTCACCGGGGATCGAACCTTTGGCCCACACTGCTCTTTCCTCTGTCCATCCATCCACCCATACACACAGCATTTGTCCCCTGACTCCAAACTGCAAGACCTTCTCCTCTGTCCATACTGGTCGTGTCTATGTGTGTGAACAAGAAATCTGTACACACACGCACGCACACACACGGAGCAGCAGCTGGATATGAGGCTGTCTGCCTTTGTTAATTTCTCATCTGCCTTTCACGTAACGCATCACAGAAAGTAAGAGCGTGTTTATGTGCCTGTCTCCTGTCTCTGCGTGTGTGTGTCCACACTTGTGTGCTTGCATGTATTTGAGTCCATTTGCGGTCACATCCTCAGGGTAACACATGCTATCTTGGTGTTCCCAACCTATTTTTGTGTATTTATTAGTTTGCATGTGTGTGTGCGTGTGTGTGTTCGCCTGCTCAACATGTTCACGTCATGTCTACTTCTAATCATCTCTGAAATAATGAAGAGGCTATGGAGGGCTGACAGATTGTAGGCGTGCACGTGTGCGTGCATGAGACACGCAACGTGCCTGTGCTGTGCAGAAAGGCTCGTATGTCTGAAAAGTCACATTGCGAGGAACTGGAAAACGCAGACATCTCTCACAGTTTGATGGCTCTTCAACCAGAACCTTGTTTCCCAGTTGGAATAATTCAAGGTGGTTTAACTGGAAAGCAATGAGTCTGTGATTGTGAGCATGTGGGAGCGGTTTGTTAATTTGGATTATGGTTACATTCATTACGTTTATGACGCCATTCCTTTAAATAAACATTAAGACTATTAAAGGAAAAGGAACCAAAGCTTTCGCGGCGCCGCAGCAGCGTCCTTGAACACCTGTAAAAAGCTACAGTGATGCGAGCCGAGTCTCTCTTTGTTAATATTTGCACGGCAAAATGATGGCTTCTTTTAATTTAACAGCCTGTTGATAGCAGAGGCAGCAAAATATGTGCAAGCTGACATTTCTAAAACCCCAGCAGGCAAACTGAGATCTGAAATACCCGAGCAGATTTGGCTCTGGAGATCTTTAAAAGCACACAATTTGGGTGGCCATCTGTGTGCAGGGATGAAACGTGGAAATGGCCACGTGAGAGCCGCAGAGCCCTGTGAGCGCCCACCTTTTACAATCAACACATAACAAATTCACTAAGAACAGGAGCGGGGAGGGGGAGTGGAGGGGACAGGCGGGACTAATGGAAGAATGAAAATAGGAAAAGAAAGGCGGAGAAAGGGAAAGAGGAGACAGATGTGGGTTGACAGAAAGGTGGTGATTACAAATTCAGCATGGGTGGATGTTGGAAAGTGGGAAGCAGGAGAGAAGAATTGGTGATTAGAGGTGGAGAAGGATGGATGGAGAGGAAGGAAAACAACCGAGAGAGGTTGAGGGAAATTTTGCGAAATAGGAATAAACGCAAGGATACACAGGGGTTTTATTTTCGTCTGCGATGGAGAAGTGAGAAAAGTGTTACAGGGAGCATAAATTAAATGGAAAAAGTCACTCGAAGTGAAAGTCAAATGCCCTGCGATGCTGTAAAATATCAAAGACTTCAGATTCATTAAAAAATATGAAGCAACACACACTCACTTGCTCTCCGGGGTTATAGGTGCAACCATTATCCCATGAATTACATCCATAACTTGGATTCTGCCTTAAGGGAAAGGAAAGCTCCAGGCAAACAGTAATGCTGCTTGCATCATGATCACACACTACACCATAATTAATATGTGACAGGACATGTTTACATATTTTCCATATCCATGTCGTATGGACTTCTTAATGAAGGTATTACACAGGAAACCAGCCCGAGTGTCACGTACAAATCACCCCCCCGTATGTGTCCCTGAGCGACACCAATGTCACGCTTCTCCAGGCATTGTTATCGAATGTTCGACAGCAGAGCAAAGCAGGAGAGGGGGAGGGGGAGGAGGAGGAGGAGGTTATGAGGGGGGTGAAAAATGGAAAAAAAAAAAAAAAAAACAAGTTATTACAAATTTTCTGTGTTGAGGTTGTAAACGGCGAGAGGAGAGGATTAGGCGTATGAAAGTCACGGGGGACAGTCGGGGAGAGGCTGGAGCCGAGGACGCAACGGCAGAGAATGAATACAATGAGTAAAAGAGCGAAAGAGAGAGATTAAAGAAGAGACTATGATGGGAGGACAGAGGTGAGATTGTGCTCATATCAAAGTCGAGGGATGAATGAGGCGGAAATATTAACTGGTTTATGTTCTGCTTATGTTATGCCGGCTTACTCTGTCCTCACCCCTCCATCCTCTCTCCCCTCTCCCTTCCTTA
The DNA here is from genome assembly GCA_016785235.1 of Pseudorhombus dupliciocellatus. Taxonomy (NCBI): domain Eukaryota; kingdom Metazoa; phylum Chordata; class Actinopteri; order Pleuronectiformes; family Paralichthyidae; genus Pseudorhombus; species Pseudorhombus dupliciocellatus. The sequence continues at coordinate 1,045,675 of JAFBJW010000287.1, read as the reverse complement.
ATAAGTCTAAAGTATTTCTATGATCAAGAGGCTGCGACAGACACATCTCCCTCCCTGAGAAAGCAGCCATAAGCCCCAGGATTAAACGTGAGCTAGAGTGTCTGCGCCTGTGCGTACAGTACGTAGAGCGCACGTGTGTGTGTGTGTGTGTGTGTGAGAAACACAAAGACTAAACAGGATGCCTCCAAGCTCCCCAATTACTCGTTTTATTAATCGTACGTGGGGTGTCAATCGATAGCTGACACGCGAGATTCATCGCCAAAATATGCAGGTGACTGATCAGCGGTGGCACAATTATGGACGCCATCCATCAATGACTTGTAATCAACATCACAGTTGTGTACTGCACCGATCAATCTCTGATGTCCAGAGATGGGTTATAAAACCTGGTTGGAGGAGCGTTCTGCCGCGCCTGACGGCTCGTCCAATCTGAAACTGATGACCGGCATTAAATTACGAGATGCTACCGAGGGATGACTGATAAATTTCAATTGAGCTACGCTGCAAGAACAAAGCACTACATTTCCATGGGTCGTCAATATAAATTAAATTAGATATTTTTAGCCGCCGGGGTTAATTGCTTGGTCGCTCACTGTTACGATTCCTCACCCGGCTGATAACTAGAGATGGATGACCCGGCTGTCTAATTGATAATTAGTGCTAGATGATTGATCGGTGTTAGTCCCTGATTGAGTGCTGATGAAATCCATACGGTCAATAAAAACCTCCGATAGGGTTCATCGTAGAGATGGCGTTGAAAAGATGGAAATTTGCTGTTAAGGTGTGTAACGAGTGTAAATGGCACCCATGATGCATTCAGGGTCTGGGATGGATGTGGGGGGGAGGTTTTTTTTTTGTCTTCCTCTTGAGTGCATGTACACACGTGAGACTTTCTATGTTTAGTGAGTAAATTAAGCCCCTGGAGCCAGAGGACAAATCTGACAGATGAAAGGGGGAGCGAGGGGAGATGAGAAGAAGGGCTGAGCGGAGGGGGGAGGACAACAGAGTTGCGTGGGGAGGGGAGAGGGGAGAGGGGAAGACAGGAGAGGTGGAGTTGATGCTGAGCGGAGCAGCTTGGAGGAGAGGAGGAGAACAGATGAAACAGAAAAGAGGGGATCAGGGGTGAGGAGGAGGAAGAGGAGGAGGAGAAGAATAGGGGGCTGCGGTTTCTTAAGGCGCCCAACGTCAAGTGAAACTTCAACAAAGTTCAATATTATGCCTTCTCTTTTTTTAATTACACTCCCACAAGCTATTCTCACGCATTAGCAGAAAGGCTTTATAATGACCAGTCCGATACTGAAACAGGGTCCAGTGGAGGCTGGAGTGCCGGAGCCTTTCATCAGCTCAAAAGATGCCATTACTGTGGAATTGGCACTGCATGTCAAATGTGTTAAGCAAGTTGAGAAATTAACGTTTTTGTCCCGGGGCTACGGCAGCGTGCTAATCTATTAATGCCTGTTCCATTACTTTACCTTCCGGATTGGTTTTTAGAACTGAATTGCGGCTCCATACAATGATTGGTTACCTGCCAATGGCCACTTGAGTAGTCTAATTTACCATTCACAGCCAAAATGTAAGAGCATTTGGCTGGTGGCTGGTTTTAATTCCACAGCTTGGTTTTTTCCCCTGTTTTCAAAGCCTTGGTTTCTTAAAATGTCATCATGGATCAAGGGGACATTTAATTACACATTTATTTACTTTAACTCCTCAGCCTTGACACTGAAAAAAGGTTCTTATTTGCTGGCTCGGCAAATTTAGGCATCTATACCTTTGACATTTTATTAATCAGAATTTGCATTTAACTAGAAGTCAGTTCTCAGACTCTAATATATATATAAAACACCAGGACAGCCTGTGTGAGGATTTGTGCCCCCAAGGGTTTCCAATTAGAGCTTTTGTGCCGGAGGAAATCCCCCCTCGACACAAATCAAAATCATCTCCCTCAAAGTGAAACATAAATGTAGAGGAAAAAAAAAGTTCAGAATGGGTCTGAAAGCAGTGAAACTACAACCCTGCATTCTGGGAGCGTCTAGACGTCCCCAGTGCTGATAGGTCTAATCACTGTAGAAATCCATACAACTTCTGCTCTGTCAGCCCACAGGCCATCTCCTCACAGTGCAGGATCATGTGCACGTTACTTCCATGATGACAAATTGATCACTTTGGGTCCCTGCTGTCATGTGGACCATTCTACCATCTCTGTCTCACCAGTTTCTCAACCCAACTTTTAGTCTCCTGACAAAAATCAAGCTGACTGGATCTTATCAGAAACTCAGCGACATTGACATATGCAGTTAGAAAACCACTCCAGCTTGAGCCTCTAGACTTCAGTCTCCCTCTATCTTGAAAGTTGTCTCCCCTTTGTCCCTCAACTCTCTCCCTCACCTCCAGCTTTGTTCTCCTCTTGTCTTGCCTCTTCATCACCCCATTTTACTCCCCCATCCCCTGCACTGTCTCCCCACATGTGCTCCTCTTCCCCTCCTCTGCTTCATCCTCCACCCTCAGGTCTTTTCTTCTCACGCCACGGTGATGAATGGTCAACTTAGTGTCCGCACCACCTGACGCAACAACGGGTGCATACGTTATATCCGTGTGTGTGTGAGGGGGGGGGGGGGAGGGGGTTAGTGCACCGCTTGTGAAAATGCATCAAGAGAGAAACTAAAAATGGAAAGCAGAGGACAACCAAGATACAGACAGACAAAAGACAGCAGGAGAGAGAGAGAGTGTGTGCTATACTGTGAATATTTTAACATTGTATTTCACCCTGGATAGGAAATAGAGAAGGGAGAGGATTCAAGACAGAGAGAGAGAGAGAGAGAGAGAAGGGGAAGAAGGAAGGGAGAGATTGATTGGGGAGGGGGTGCAAGGGCAGAAAGTGTGTGATGGAGAGTGAGAGGGGGGGAGACACCACCATTATATAACATCCTTTGAGTGAAACGCAGCAGAAAACGAATAGACGGGAATGGGGAGAGAAATTTAGTTGGGTTGGGGGGGGGGGGTAAAAATGCTGTGTAAGGCTTGAGGTCTCATCAATGTATACAACTCACGTTCACACACACACACAAACATTCCCGCACACACTTTGGTATAAGCAGCTCACGTTCGCTGCCACAGCCCAAGAGCTACCGCAAGAATATTTATTGGCTACCAGCTCAATGGCTGTATTGAAGAGAGGGATGGGGGGTGAGAAAAGGGGAGAGGGGGGAGACAGGGAGGGAGGGAGGGAGAGGGAGAGAAGAAAATGAGGGAAGAAGGAAAGAGGCTGTTGCCGACTCCATCCCTCTCTCTCTCTCTCTCTCCTTTCCCTCCATCCCCCTTGAAGCCAGTTTCTATTTCTCCGCAACACACCATACATCCAGGCACGCACGCACCCAACACACACACACACACACACACACACACACACACACACACACACCTCCCCTCTAACGCGCAGATACATCACGCGCGCGCACAGCATATGTCTTGTGACTGCAGCAGAGGAGGAAAACTCACGAACCAGTTATGGTGCGTGCGTAGGGGCGTGCGTGAGGGCGTTTATTCTCCCTTGCGCGTGAGTGAATGTGAGTGTGTGTGTGTGCGTGTGTGGACTTGTCCCTTACCTTGCGCGCGCGACGAGAGCGACCAGAGAACCAGGCTCCAGAGAAAACAGCGCGTGGCCGTCGCGCCTTGGTCCGTCATCCTCCCGCACGTCCCCCGCATCCTCCTCTCTGCCGTCCCCCTCTTCATCCGCCGCTGTGCCGACGAGGGGTGCGCGAGACAGCCGCTGTCGGTTAAATGCTCAGCGTCAACGCATCTTCCGCGAGCCGAGCGCGAGCCCTCTAAGCTCTCACCGGGCCGCATGCTGCTTCACATCCAGAGAACCAGGGGGGAGAGAGAGAGAGAGAGGGAGGAAGGGAGGGAGAAAGAGAGAGGGGGAGAGAGAGAGAGAGAGGTTTTATTTGCCCCCTCCTTCTAACACAGACTAGATAAATCCTTCATATCCGAAAAGAGAATTAATTCAGTCAACATCCAGAGTGAGGGAAGCGCAGGATGGAGCGGGAGGATGGAGGAGGAGGATGAGGCGCACAGGTTGTCCCTCTCTCTTTCCGCCGGGTCTGCGCGAGGCTCGCCGTCAGTATCTCTCTATTCCGTCCCGCTCCCTTGTAAAAGAGTGATTGAGAGGGAGGCAGAGCTTCAAATCCACACTTCCAGCGGGCTGCAGCCCCTCTCCATCCTCATGTCTCCCTCTGCCTAAAGCCTACAGGCTGTTTCTCCCACCTCTCCTCCTGCGCTTCTCCTCCCGTGCCGTCTCAGTGCACTACGCGGTTCCTCTTCTCGCGTAAATCCTAAAAAAAAAAGAATAAAAAAAAAATCCCCCCCTGCTCTGTCTGTCCCCCTTTTTGCTATGACAAGAAAAGAATGTCCTCTCCTGCAGGATAAGCCTCCAACACCACTTGACTGCTCCTCTTCTTCGCTCAGAAGAAGAGCGGAGGAAAACGCAGCATCTGTCTCCTCTCCTGAACGAAGACAAATGAATCACTCTCCCTTCATTCTCTCATGCATCTGACTTCTCACATCAGTCACTCCTCTTTAGATTTCCTTACCAAACAAGCCAACCCAGAGCTTGCTCGTTACGCTGAGACAGTCCTCCCGTTAGTTCTCCGCAGAGGTCCGAGCTCGTATGAAAATCCCTCCTGTTGTCAGAAACCAGAGGAGACACGTATCATCCCACCTCTGCCTGGTGCACTCCAGTCTTTTCTCCCGGTGAAGCAGCTGGTGCGTCTCCCCCGTCTCCTCGCCGGTACAGAGATGCTGCCTTCGAGTGCTCCTCGTAAGCTCCTGCTTCCATTCACGTGCTCTTGCTCGGAAATAATGTCCTAACATGGACTCTCCTCATGTTTAAAAAAAAATAAAAAAATAGGTTGATGTGGCACTGTGAGGGAAACGGACAAAACCCAGAGGTGTCCGCTCACACTGAGGAATGGGCGCTTGCCAAAACTTTACCTCGTGTGCTAAAACGGCCAAAAAGAAGAAACAGGAAAATCCAAGAAAATCAGTCTGACGGACAGAGTCGGAGTTAAACGTGGATCCTACTGGAGGAATGCTGCCTCTCAATATGATGTGGGGAGCTGTGTCCGATGATTAGTCACCAGGACCAGCCAATAAACTCCCACCAGTCGTTACTCGTTGCTCCAGGTGTCCTCTGAAATTAAATCAATGCAAGGAAGAGTTTGGGAATTGGGCTGGGAAGACGAATGCAGACCCTTAAGCACAGCTATCGGCGCAAAGGAGTGACACTTCTTGAGTTCTTGATGCCGTGGAATTGATTTTAAATCAATAAGGGTATACGTTTAGTAACTGCACAGCTGAGCTACCAACAGTCCCCTTAAAGGCGTCTCATTTGGTTTGTCGGTAGAAGAATCTTGGCTCTACACCAAATTGCAAGACTGTATATCCGTTTATATTTGTGATAATCCTGCATTATACCAATCAACCCCTTTGTCCAGAGCCTCGCCAAAATTGAATGAGTTCTTACTTGGCCCTCGTCCCCTCCTCGCACCAGTTTGTGGGGACATCCATTTAAAGTGTTTTAAATAAAATCGTAAACGGATCAATCCTCTTACAATCAATCTCTCGTACCTCATTCCTGTTCCTAAAAATAGTGACGCAAACAACAGACTTGCGTGGAAACACTGGACAAACGAGCACCATTCAAAGACAGTTTGCAAAATCGCTTGAGTAGTTCATCTGTTCAGAGTTAACCAGCGGACATTCTCACGAGTTGAGGTGTGTGAACTCAAATACTTTCTCAAAACAGCCACAAAGCGTATTCATCATAACTCAAACAAGGAAGTGGCCTTGCACACGATTCTGATATATTCCAAGCGGCATGACTTGGACGACCCTCAGAGGATGCCACAGCATCGCCGCCCATCTCCGACCACCCGTTTCTTGCTACAGGTGATGTGGCGTTCCTCCAAGGTTACGCACGAGTCGTGTTCCGACTAAAGATGAAGTCGAGTCCTTGATCTTAAGGCCATCTGAGCAAAGACAGCTGGGAGCGACTGGGTTTCGTATTTGGATGATCCGGCGACAGAGATTGGTTGGACTTTAATTTGACTTTTCTTCTCAGATTGTAATGAAATCTATATTTGTTTGTTGTCTTTTGTCTCAGTGGGTTGTTAGACCTAATAAAGTTCCCTCTGAGCTTCACTACCACCAAGCTCAAATTGGATATGTGAACTGTCAGCACATAAACATATAAATTAGGCTATTCCAGGGGGAAAAAAAAACAAATTAATTTAGCAAAGACAAGAAACATCATAGTCAGTCTCTCTACTGACAGAAATGTGAATTAAGTCGAATGTTAGGGGCCCTTCGGATTCAGATTCGTCACAAAGCAGCCTCTGGGAAAATATGCAAACCTCATTTGGGAAACCAGTCATGTCACTGGTCAATTTCATTCCTGAATGATAATCAAAGTATTAAACTAGAGTCAGCGCTTCTGATTTTCTGACCGCTCCTTCGCAGTCTGGGTGCGGCGTCAAATCTCACATACAGCATTTGCATGTTTTACGTGTGTGTGTGTGAAATCAATCCTGGGTATTTTCAGGATCATCCTCACAGGTGAGGCTATATAAATGTGCCGGTGTGACGGCTAATGAGAATACGTGTGGGTGAGTGTCCCTGTAAGTGTGTGTGTGTGTGTGTGTGTGTGTGTGCGCGAGCGTGCGTGCAAGATCTACTCCCCCACATTCCCTTAAAGCACTCTTCTGCCATCTACAGGCACATGCTCTCTGCCTCCTCTTTCCTCTCCCTTTCTCCCCATCACAAACTCGGCGTTAATCATTCTGGCATCGGCTAAATATTCACTGCACGGCTGCTGTCGCTGGGCGCCTGCGTGCGCACTGTACGTGCTGTCTATATGCATGTTCCCAAACGCATGTGTGTCTCAATCCCTCTGTGCACAGATTTGTGGGCCCTACATCAGCTGCATGTCTGCACATTGCTTCCAGAAATCAATAAGCCGCGTGTGAGGTTCATGTCCTGGGAGAGAACGAGACGGGAAGCAAAAGAAATGAGGGAGGAGAATGGAGGGAAATGTGGGAGCAAAAGAGGAGAGGACGGAGGGAGGGAGGACATGCTCAGGGGTGTGATGAGGAGAATATAGGATAAGAGAAAGGATGGGAACTGAGAGAGGACATGGATGCAAAAAAGGAGGAGGTATAACAAGAGACTGGTTGCGGGGTGGGGGGGGGTTGAGGGGATAAGCAGAAATAGGAGGGGGGGAGAAAAATGAGAGGTAGAAGATGTAAAACAGGCAGCTTGGAGATTTGTAGATATGGACTCCAGGTATACGGAGAGAGGAGAGAGGAGAGGGATGAGGGGGGGTTAGCCTGAAAAATAAAATGTGAGAGAGAGGAGGTAGCTGGTCGGGCTGGAGAGATTTGCATGAGTAATCCACTTTCCTCAATCGCTCTTTGCAGTCGCCCCCAAAAAGAGTAGATGTAGTGTACAGGCAAGTGTAATATATTCCAGAACGTCCTAGAAACCCCCGGAAACTACGGTTCACTAACCCACTTTGCCTACTGTACACAAAGCCTCATCCAGAGAGTCTTCTATGCTGCAAATGAGTGCAGGCAATGGTGTCTTCTTCAAAGCAACATCAACTTGTGTCCTCCTTTAGCCTCCGGTTCCGCTGGTTCAGATGAGGTTACATATATGATGATATTTCCAGAAGTCTATTTATTTGTGTCCATTACGATCTCCATTTCCCATTTTACAAAGCAATCAGTTTGTCTTGTCTGATTTAAAATAGCACCGTCTCTTCTCGGACTCTGAAGCCAACAGCAGACGAGGGCTTAAATCAATCTGAAATTTCTTCTCCATATATGAACATCATTGCTGTCATTGATTGGAGCCGATTACTCTCTGTATCATGTTTGTCATGTCTCTGAATTGTCCTCAAGTGACGGCGCACAGCACAGCCGACGGAGTCTTTCTGCTCATCGCATTGATGAAATCCTGGCAGCGGAGACGCAGCGTGGGAGAATTGCCTGTTGAACAAATGTTTATCTCAAGGTTCACGGTCGATCTCCAGCTTGACATCTCAAACCCCGTCTGTATTTCCCCTCCCTGCCCAAACCAGCAAGTGAGCTATGGTTAAAAACGACCACGACGCAGTCACTCAGGTGCCTCGCACAGATCACATGAACTGCTGAATGCTAAAATGTCACTGCCCACAGTGTCAGGCAACGCCATTCCAGCCTGTTTGATATGGAAGCGACCCGCTCCAGATGGAGCAGCTATGCTTGGGAACAGCAGGACAGCGAAGTCCTCGCGGCAGGGGGACGGCGAGACCCTGCCAGATGTGTATTCTGACTATTTGACTGCTGTCCTTCTGGGACGGGCATGACGCGGCCATACAAATGAGCGAGGGGCTTAGCTGCGGCTGAGGGAAGGAGGAATCCCAATTTGCGAGAAGTCTCGAAAACAACAGCGTCCAACACAAAAGGGACGGATTTATTTATTTTTTTCCGTCAGTGGAGCGCGGTGCCTCAATGGGACATCCACTTATGAGGTAATTGACTAATGAGATATCCAATCAGGAAACACAGAGCCGGAGGGCGTGAAGCCGGCGTCGCAACTGAGTGATTCACATTCTGCAGACTCACAAAGGCACACACGGGCGGTGGTGCCCACACACTCGGTGACAGAGAGACTATTTGTTCGGCACCAGCTGCCTGTGCACGAGCAATGTTGCTTGTGGGGAGTGTATGGAGAGAGACAGATTGTATATGAGCGTGTCTGTTTGTGAGAAAGAGTTGGGGGGGGGTGTACAACAAGAGACGGCATCATTGACTTTACAACAAAGTGCCAATGGCTATTCCAAGCAGAGACACCCATACAGAAACAGACACGCACACGCACCCGAGCTCTTGGCTCTGATTAGTTTCACACATGGCAGACAGCATGAGGAGTGTTACCCTCGGTTACAGCGAGGATGGATACTGAAGCCATCTGATTGAAAAAGGAAGAGGGGTGGAATGGCATTACTGTCAGTGTCCTGCAGGAACCCAGCGTGTGCAACGTGGCGTCGCTGGTGTTGCGACTTCCCTCTGACACGCTGACAACAGTTTGTACATGGTGCTGTGCGGGGGTTGAACTTGGCGCGCTGAATCCCACGACCGCAGCAAAGATGAAAAGATGAAAACACCGGTTTTCTTCATCCCCGAAAAGTCGACTCTGGTGATTCCGCCGCTGTCAGACCTCAGAGATGTGACGAAGGAATCGTGCGCGTGTCAAAACAATGAACTTTTTATAAGCTGAGGAGCCTTCGATTGATGTCGACTGCTGCAAGCAGACGCCTCTTTGACATTTGCTTTGAATAATTTAGGATATGGTTCGGTAAGGACCGGAGCTGATGGACACTAATTAATTTAGCAACAAATAGAGTTGACAAGGAAAGGTGAAATATATTTTACGAGAGGATCGGAGTGTGGTGCATACAAAGATGAATTTTAAAATGTGATAAATACAGATGATGATTACACCCTGTTGGAACTCTTCTTTGCAATGGGAACAACCCTAAATGAGAGTGACCCTCTTAAATAAAAACATATTTAATACTTTATTTTGAATATTTGTACTGGTCAATATCAACCAGCCAACAGGGGGTGATCAAGATGATGTCATATATATTCTACAGCGCACCCCAGTCACCACTGTGACTCATTTTTGGAATGTAATTAAAGAGACCAGCCCCGCCGTGGCGAGCTCCATAACATGCTAACCTGAATAAAAGTAAAAATGTTAACAGTGGCTATTCGGCTGTGTCGTAAAGTACATAAAGTACATACGCAGCCAGGGTGGACAGTTCAAACAAGCCTGAGAGCAATGCTGTAGGTATTATGTCACACCGCAGAGAAATATTGATCCGGGGTCTGGTTCTAAAGGGTGAAGCGGACGTGGCCACCAGCCACCCATTCCTCCCAGAGAGTGGTGATTTGGACGCAATCGACTGCACTCCATTGCAGTGTGTGTGTGGTCAGCAGCGTTGTGTGTATAATTTCTAATAAAGTATAGATGGACTGTGGTGTGCAGCCATTTTGAGTGAGATGGGCTGAATCTAAGTATTGTGCTGCACGCTCAAACTCCCATTCTGTGTCTACCCCTCCCTCAGACTCTCTCTCTCTTCCTTTCTCTGCCTCTCTGTCACTATTTTTGTCCTCTTTCAGTCACTCACTGCCCGTGGGACAGGAGGAATCTTCGAAAATGGATATCTACATCTCATTTTCAGTACCTTTTTTCTCCCTCCACTATCAGAACAGGACAACAACAACACACACACACACACACAGGCAGGGAGGGTGTTTCACAGTTGTAAATCCAGCTCCAACCGAGAAGCTGTCACCAACCACACCTGATAAATAAGGAGGGCTTGTGACTGTGTGTGTGTGTGTGTGCGAGACTATAGACCGTGAGTGGGTTTGTGTGTTCTGGGGTCAAATTTACGGCTTTCAGTTTAATAAAGTGAACAATGGGGTCACACAAAGAAAATCATTACAGGAGAGAGAGGAAGGGGCCGAACACAGAGGAGTACAGGCATGACAAAGAAGAGAACATGGGAAACGGCGTGTAATTCAATCATTCAAGTCAAATGTCAAATGAGATGCTTGCATTTTAAAAAAACACCTCTGCAGTGCACACATACATAAATCAAACTGTAACACAAGCCGCTTGGAGGAACAACAGTCAGACATTTTTTGGAACTGCAGTCATTTGCATACATGCCAAGAGCCAGATGAGGATCCCTGCCACTCTCCTGTCTGTAAATATGAGGCTAAGCATGCCGCCTGGTACTGGATGTGACCAAAAAAAGCCCTACTCTCCAAATAATATGTTCGAATTCAACAACTAGAAATGCCAAACTGTTCCTTTACTAGCCATTCTTCCAACAATGTGCTTGTTCATTCCATCGCATCAGTCTCAGAAGTCGCATCCGTCCCCAGCTCATTACAGAGGCTCCGTGTGCACATCACAGGCCTGTGACCACATTCTTTGCCCCAGTTGACCTGAATGTCCAAAACCAAAGCATGAATATTTACAAGTACTTGCAGTAGACAGCGGAGACTCATTATGTGCGCATGAAAGCTCATCAGCTGTAGGTTTTCTTTGCTTTTGTGTCCTTGAACGAGTCACGCAGCCGCTCTGTAAATCAGACCCGCTGCACCGGTGGAAGAACGCTGCTGCATTGCCCTTCTGCTAAAAAACCTTATAGGCGAAATCTCACAACAACGGCCTCGGTAACATCTCCGCGCTGCGGTGGATCGCCGCAAGATTGACAGGCGCAGGACAACAAGGCACAATGCACAGTTGAAAAACCAGAAGAACACAGGCTGTAGCTCTGATGTTGATTACATCATCGTCAACATAGAGGTTATACCTCACGTCCAGCGTAGTGTTTGGGTATCTTGGTCATCAGAGATATATGGACAACAAAAAGAAAATGTTCCGTATGCTGAGAGAAACTCATGTCTCGTGTGCATCGCATATGCGCTCAGCCAATGTGAATAAATAATCCTCTGTTTAGGGATTACTGGGCCTCCTCCTCAGCTTTAGTGCACGTAGGAAGAGCAGAGCAATATTGAGAGGAAGCTACTTGCAGAGACTATGATATCATTATTATTTGCAAAGGTTTTATTTTTTTTTACAATATGAGTTTATCTGACTACAAATGGACCCAGGCTGCAAAAAGGAACCTTAAGTGCAAACAAGTCCATGAACAGCCTGTGCTCATGTGATTGTAATAGAAGGTGTTTGTGTGAATGTTTGATGAACTTGATTTCCCAGCAGGCTATAAAGGTGCAATAATATGTTATTTATTTACATTTGCATCTGTGGGATCACATTCATCAATCCAATCTCTCACTACACTCCATACAAAGCACTCTCTGGTATATATTTTTTTAATAAAGGTTGCAACAGAGTCCATTTACAAAGCCATGGCAGTACATCTTTCTTCCACGGATCTGCTTTTGGCTGTTAAAACACTGAGCCTCCTGCTTACTGCTCCCTGTGCTAAAAACTCTGAAACTGAAACAACTGCATTCTATCGCAGGCAAGATTAATCTCGAGCACTGTTTTGATACGTCTCACTTTGTCATTTTTCTTCCGGGGTATTCTATTTCTTGAGAGAGAGAAGGACAGTGCACATTCAATTGTTCTCCACTAAGACCCGCTGGATCTGTGTCAGGGACTTATGAGAATTATCTGGAGAGGATGGCAGCAGGGATGAAGTGTCAGTGTGGAGGAGTGGACGGCAGAGTGCTGCGGAAGAAATGCAAAGTCAACGCGACTCAGAGAAAGGCAGGTGCTCACAGAGCTCAGCGGCGTTCTTGGACAGCAGCGGTATCCTGCTAATGCCAGAGTACACATCTTTGATCTGATTATCTCCCAGCATCTCACAGAGTCTGGTAACACGTTCATGAACACAAATCATGATCAAATTTAATCAGAGCTTTTCCATTAATTTGTAAACTGATGTAACGTGCCCGAGTGAGTCTGCGTGCGTGTGTTGCCGTGAGAGCGAGCCCCGAGGAGACGGATCAGGGAGGAGCAATTACGTAAGTAACACAATCCAAAGTTTGGAAAGAAGACAAACTTGCTGCCTTTCCCCCGAGGACGCTTGGGGACAAGGTTGAGGAGCCTTTAGGCATCATGCTGCCGCGCTCACAGAAACCTCAAATGTTCTCAAAGTCGAGATTCTGTATGATGTGATGCAAGCTGCCATTCTGTGCAGCCTTCTAAACAACAGGAACGTCTTCACCTCAGGTTCACGGTTTAAAGACTGAAAAGAAAGCAGCGTTCAAAAAACTGGTGAAGACAATAAATAGGATGCTGGAGAGGAAACAAGACTCAATACAGGTATAAATATAAAGTGCATTGAATAGTTGGACTCAGAGTCTTGTGCAAAGGAGATATCAAGAAGAGAGGATTGAGGTCCCAGTTGACAGTGATCACATGGTCAGGGTGACCTAGTGGTTTGAGACACCATCCAATTACTGAAAGGTCACGGCTTTGATCACAGAAGAAGCCACTGCGTGTCTATCAACAGCCATGTATCACGTCAAATGGTCCTTGAGATGGATCCCGAATGCCTCCCAGCTCAGCCAGTTCAAGTTCATGAATGGCTGCCATGGCATACCCAGTGCATTAATCAAACAGTGATGGCCTCTCCGTCTTTAAGTATATACCACAACCTTACAGCAAGCAGCCAGACCTACGTAGGTTTTCAACCTAGTGGAGAAACTGTCCCTCACTTAATGATGAGGGGCCTTTTTTGACTGTAAGGAGGATGATGAAGAAAAAAACACAAATTTTAGAACTCTCTGAGTTCTAAAAATACATTGCCATTTTTGGTAGAGCTTATAATTAGTTGTCAGGGGGGTGGGGATGGGTGGGGGGCTATGGGCCTATGTTGTTGCCATCAGAGAGACACAAGTGTGGGAAAGATGGAGCAGAAAATGGAGGTGTCCCACCAAAAGGTCAGATGTTCCTGCTGCAATTTATCTGCTCACAAAGTCAAGGTGAGGAGGCATCTGTGGAGAATGGTATCAATTACGCCTCAGTGGCAGCACAGCCAAAAAAACGCACCCTCCTCCATCCAGCCTGTGTTTTCTGATAAGCCGATTACTGGTGTAGAAAGCTTATGCTTTAATTCCAGTCCTTCCATTTTCTCTCCAGTTTTAGGTAAAATCGGTAAAATCCTCCTTTTGTTTATTTGTTTTTTTTTTTCAACAAACAGTGCATGTGATACACTACAGGAGCAGGAGGGAGGGGGTGAGGTTATGACCTCTTACAGACTGATGGGAATGGAAGGGGAGTAGTTCTGCCACTGGCTGTGGTACGTGTCTGACAATGCTCCCAAAAGAGAGGAGGTGTTAGAAGAAGCTGACAAACACAGAGAGAACCGCCAGTGATATCTGAGCACAGGGACTGTTGGTTTCAAATCAAACTGCTCCGGCTTCCCGACTTCTTATGTCTCATGCCCCAGCTGTTAATTGAAGACAAGGTTTTTGGGGCTTTCTTGTTTCAGTCTCCAGCTGACCTTCCTCAGGTGTAATATCCTAGAACTAAAGCTGTTCTAGGAGTATGTGTGTGTTCAGAAAGACGTCAGAGGTCATTTATCAATTTGTCCAAACATTGAGAATATCCTGATCCTGTCAAGAAAATCTTGATATCAGGGGACTTTTAGAAGCAGGTAGCTGGAGTCAGCTTCGAGGATGCTTCAAAAGTATAAAAAGTCTTAACCATCGCTGTCATACCAGTGGGGCATTAGTTTAATGAAATGGGGATGAGGTTCTTGGGATGTACCAATATTTATGGATCTGAAAAGATCTTTAATAATTGTCACTGCCACCTGAATCCAAACGGATCGAATGGAAGTGGCTGCTCCATTTATCAATGAGATATAAAATGAGAGCATGGGTGTAGACAAATTAATCCTTTGGCTTCTTTGAGGCTGTGGCAGCGGTTGATTGATTTCAACTGGTGCCCTCCTGCTGAGACAGACACCTCTGGAACGGGCATCGCTGAATTAATGGCGCAGTCTTGGAGGCAGGGGTTTGTGCACCACAGACAAAGCTACTGACATTGGCACATATGCATGTCTGTGCTGTTCACTCCTGTGGCCGAGCATGCCGGGGACTCTACAATCAGGAGAACGTGGACCTTTAACTTTAATGGTTTGGCTCTTATTCTCCTTCTTCTAGTTAGCAATGAATGGAGATGCATTTAATCTAATTATCGTCAGTAGTGGCCTCCCCACAGCAGCTAATTGCATGAAACCAATAGGTGCAATTGAGAGGGAAGGCAATTTGTCAGGATTTGGAAGTAAGTGCTTAAAAAAAAAAAAAAAAAAAACTTCAGTGGTTCTGGAATTAATCTGCAAAACAATAAACAAACCCCAGGAATCCCAAACTACGAGGAAAATCTCCTTGATTTTCACATCTACATATCATGTGATGGTTAACGTCATCTTAACCCTGCTCCTTGGAAACCAGCAGCGTGCAGCCTGTGCTGGGTATCTGAAATATTTAGGACACACCGCCACTCATTATGAGGAAAGGAAGAAGAATGAGGGAGAGGAAATGGAACGAGAAGGAATTCCATTTGAGGAATACATCTCCTTGAAGAAATTCTTCAGCTTCTAAGGTAAGGGAGGACACACAGGGATGTCAACATGTGACTGGATTAGCAATAATAAACTTCAACTACCAAAAAGAACCTGAGCTCCCATGGTGAAATATTTGGTTGTGCAGCTCCTCTGTTCGAGTAATGCAAGGCAATGCTTATTTTTAGCATTCAAAAATCATGTATTTTGTATTTCTATTTTCAGTGAACAATATTCTTTTCCAAGGGTAAAACAATATAGTTTGTTTTCTGCCCTGCGCTCCTGTCCTGCTTCTGTGCGAGAGGATTAAACAATAACAATATTGACAAATGAAAAACCAGAGCGGTTGGTTTATGAGAGCAAGTAGAGAGAAAACCAGATTTCAGCAAGAGAACAATGCTCCAGGTTGTATTGATACATAAGTGATGGAGCCGAGGCTTCAGTCTGCACAGAGCCGGTGGATGACGGCAACATTTGTTAAAATGAGACCGCTGCTCTTCAGACAGACAGATGACTTAAAATGTGGCTGATTCTCATCTGGTGGAGACAAACCCCTGGGGGCCGGGATGAGCGCTGCGCCGCTGTGGTCAAACCCGAGAACCTCAAGGCTCTTGCATATGTTAGTAGAGATCAAGCGTCTGACGTTTCCGAGAAAGCAGAGCGCGCTTGAGACTGAGGAAGCTTTGTACGCCTCCTGTAAGACATCAAGGGGCTTCTGGGGAATAACTGAATATAGCCGAATTGTTTTCTTTCTGAGTGAACCTGTGTCTGCTGGACACGTTCATGGGTCGGACGGAGAACTGACTCAAAATACTATGTGAGCTATAACTGCAACTTGGCCGGTGTTCATTTATATAAAACAGCGTTTTTCTTCCCTCTCCACTGTCGCCAAGTGTTTGCTCATTTTGGTCACTCCTGGGTTTTTATCAACAGTATTGCAAGGCGTTGTCCTAATGATGTAAAGGCTCTTGAGATAATGCACATTGTGATTTGTCACTATGCAAATGAATATGAATAGGATTGCATTAAATGATAACTTTGTTAAGTGTATCCTAAATCCTGTTGGCGCGGAGAGGGAGATATGGTGCC
Organism: Pseudorhombus dupliciocellatus; assembly: GCA_016785235.1. NCBI lineage: Eukaryota > Metazoa > Chordata > Actinopteri > Pleuronectiformes > Paralichthyidae > Pseudorhombus > Pseudorhombus dupliciocellatus. Next base: position 1,029,429 of record JAFBJW010000287.1, on the reverse strand, counting down.
ACCTAATGAAGTGCATGTCGGTCAGTGTGACATACAGTATGCGGGAAATGAAAAGGTTCTAGTTCCATTCTAATCTTCAAAATTAATGTAGGCCCACGTTTCAACTTTAAAATTGAATTTCTCTCATGTACTAGTGGATCTTCCACATCCTGCACACGCCGGGCTGACACAGCCCATATTCCTGTTGAGCGGGTTACATGCTCTGGTGTCGGAGGAGAAGAAAAGGATGAAAACACACATACAAGCCCAAATGTGCAACGACTCCGCGACACAGTGGGACACAAATAATGTGCTTACAAAAATTCAAATTTGTGTCATCGACTGGCATGAAAGAAGAAATACTTTTCACTTTGCCTGAAATGGCCTTACGGCATTCTAAGCGTGCCCCGTTCAAACCAAAGGCACAGAGCTGGAGGCACTGCTGAAGGCGAGCTCGTGGACCGAGCAAATTAAAATAAAAAAAAACCAAGACCTGACAATGAGAAACAATGTCAGTTCCGCTTGGAATTTTAATTCTCCCTCAGCATGCATGGGAATATACAAGCGTAGGTAACGGCGTTAAGATAAGAAATCTAAATATTACAACTCCCCTGGTCGTGAACTTTGCATCACACTATTAATGATTCATGCATGAGTGTCTCTGTAGGGCTTGGAAAGGAAATAATAGGGTCAAGTACGTTTGAGGTACTTTGATCGTCTTATGCCACACATGCACGCGCACACACACACACACACACACACACACACACACACACACACACACACACACACACACACACACACACACACACACACACACACACACACACACACACTCATTCACAGCCCGACCTCGAGAGTCTGATCTCCATTAGCCTAATCCTGACCTCGTCTCCAAACCTTTCAGCAGCCAGACGAAGATGTCTTCAAGACTACTTCCTCCATGGAAGGCTCAATATAATGCGCCCAAGGTAAATGACACCATCCGAAAGGGAGGGAGTGACAGCGAGTTGGAGGCCGACCTGATGATGATGTGTGAGCGGCAGGGACAGATACTGTTGAAATGAACAGAAAAAACTGCACAACCCATTGACTGCCCAGCTGGCAATTATATGGACATCAAGTCCTAATCACAACAACCACCAGACAAACAGACCAGGCCCAGTGAATTTTTATAGTCCAGAGGATTCCGCTTCCCTCCATAAGCAACTGAACTGGACCAATGCAAACGTCTGGAGTCTGCATTAGGGAGGACGGACGCACAATACGCAAATAACTCTGATGTGATTTTACAAAGAAGTCCAACCTTAACTGACGTCTTTCTCAGAAAGACGAGAACTGACGCCACTGCTTGATTCAGAGAGAGGTTCCTTCAAGAAGGAAGCAACTGTTTGTGGATTGGATGATGATTCAGCAGCATTAAGCCAAATAAGAAATATTTTCTTCGTGTTCAGAAGGTTGGGACAATCTCCAATCGGTCAAGACATCTCCACCGCTGTCCAGTTTATCTCTGTCATCACATGGCAACAACCAGACCACTTCATCGAACTAAACTCTAACTAGAAAAAGGATCGAGGAAGCTCGCTGGTGATTCACAGCTTGGAAAAAAAACCACGTCCACCTGCATTGAAGTTTGAGAAACAAGCTCCCCATGATATCGCAGCACATCTAACGTACATCTCCTCTAACACCAGCCTCCTCGCTGCGATCAATGCTTGGCTCTATGACAGCACAGCCCAGCTCTGGAGCGGTCTGTGATCCAACATTCACCAACGTGAGGTTACGTGGGCAAGAAATCAACAAATTAACCCGTCCATGTCCTCCATCAACATTTGTTCTGTTCCATTTTGGCTCCTCCGGGTGGAGGACAACCTGGGACGTCGCCACTTTTCAAAATGTCTTCACTCTCAGTGTTTATACAGCCAGAGATCTGCTTCCTGTCTTCTGAGTAATGAACAGATGAACCAGCTCCGCCCTCCTCTCAGCGCTGCGCTGCATTTCCAGATTAGACATTTATATTGTTGATCATGCTCTCACTCTCTGCGTCTGTTTGAACATTTATCTCCGTGACTGGCCCGGCCGCCTGCTCCTCAGCTCCACTGCTCGTGTTTTTTTTAATCTGCAGAGTAGTGAGGCGACTCCGAACAAAGACAGGATGTAAATGTTGACAAAACGACCGATGAACAATCAAAAATGATGACGAGATCAAAGGAGGAGCGATGATGAAATCAAAGGAGTAGATTAGAAAGAATTCCTGAAGCTTAATGGGTTGATGAGTTTGAACACAGACAGACAAATAATGCATTGTCAGTGTAGAAGACAAGTTAACCTTCCACTCGCTCTCTTTTTTGTCTCCCTCCATTTCTATCATTGAACTTAAGCTATATGAAGCATAGTGTTTTTTGTTCGTATCAAACGGGGAAATACGACTTTTTATTGTGCCGTTATCACATTTATGAAGGATGACAGCAGCTTGAATGTAATTGCTGCCCGTAGACAAAGAGGTTAAGTGAATGTGCCAGTCCCTGAGCAGAGCACTTAACCCCGACTTATCCGACCGCACTGGCAACAGCATCTTTACACACATTTGTAGCTTCGTTTCAGACCAATACGACGCCAAGACCGACACACAACAACACACCCTCTTACAAACTCGCATAGCAAATCCATCCATCTCTGAGTTTGCAGGATGGAAGAAATCTCAGACTCCCTCATTAGCATTTTCTTTAGGCTCCAGTATTGTTCTGAATAAAACATAGTTGGTTTAAATTAGTGTGTGTGTGAGGATTCAGAGGTGTGTGTGTGTGTGTGTGTGTGTGTGTGTGTGTGTGTCTATCCGTTGGGCACCAAGTTATTGGAATTCATAGCTCCAGGACGCATGTCCTCTACTTGTTCTTATAAACACACACTCACAGTCTTCTGAACGTGACCCAGCATATCAGCTATTATGTCAAGCCAGGGGACCTGTCTGTCTGTTTCAATGTGTGTGTGTGTCCCTTCAGCTCCTTGTCTTTTCTTTTGATGACAACTACGCTTTTTGAAC